>VZQC01004444.1:372226-413004 GCA_009823505.1 Rhizomys pruinosus
CTTCCACTTTCACTGTGTTCCTTTCAAAAAACAGGAAGCAAAGCAAAGAAAGGCTTTCTCTCTCTCTCTCTCATTCACTTACAGATCTGTTTTCTCCCATTCCCGCCCCTCAGTCAAATACATGGGACTTGACCTGTGTTCTCTGACTAGTGGTTCTCCTCTCTCATTCCAGAATTCATTCATTTCTCTTCATTCTCCTTTCCTCGCCCCTCCCCCATTCCATTTTCTTTGACTCCTTTTTACTCTATGTTGCCCTAGTGATCTTGAATTCATGGGCTCATGCCATCTTCCTATCTCAGCTTCCAAAAAATCTGATACTATATGTACAGACCACCTTACCCAATTGCTTGAAAATCATGTTTCTTGGGGCTGGAGAGATGGCCTAGTGGTTAAGAGCACCGACTGCTCTTGCAGAGGACCCGGGTTCCATCCCCAGCACCCACATGGTGACTGAGAACTGTCTTTGACTCCAGTTCCAGGGGAATGCGACGCCCTCTTCTGACCTCCTTGGCATTGCATGACACGGGTGCACAAACCCGCATGTAAACAGTACATTCATACACATAAAAAAAGAAAATTAAAAAAAAAGAAAATCATGTTTCTTAAAGTCATTCTTAATTTTCTTATACAATTAAAACATTTGCTTATTGATATTAAAAGCTGATAATGAACTGTATTTAATGAATAAGTATAAAATGTTAAATGTTATAATAAAATGTTAGCATCAATTCAATGCCTGTGGATACTTGAGTCCTTTGGGTTGTATGTCTGTCCACTTTCCTTTAGACAGTCCTCTTTCTGGCTCAGATATGTTGAGTTAGTATTATTATTATTTTTAATCTATGCCTCCCAACTTTGGGAGTCCTGTAATATATTTTCACATTAGAACCATTTTCCAGAATCTTTTCCTTGTAAGTCTAATAGAATTCTCCATTACTTGAATGTTACAATCTAAAAACCCAACATGTCTTCTAAAGCAGTCTTAATCTGGTTTCTTTTGACAGGTGACCTCATCTTTGTCTTTGATCCCTCTCAGCAGTCAGCTTTTAGATGCTACCTTCCCTTAAGTCCAGTGATCACTCTGAGTACTTGCGTAACACTCTCTCCAGCCACAACATCCTCATCCACTCAGATAATGAAACCAGAAACCTAGTTCTCCTTGATGTTTCTCTTAATGCCCATGCCCATTTCTATATCATTTTTGTATCCCTTTTTTCTCCATTTCTCCATTTTCATGGTCACTGACTTAGTATAGGAACTGATTTTTTTTTTTTTTTTTTTTTTTTTTTTNGCCAGGAGGATCAAGGTCATCATCAGCTGCTTCATGAGTTCCTGATCCATCTCTTCCTTGCTGGGGTTCCAGGCTGGTTTGTGCCCTGCTGGGGTCCAGGGCCTCATGCCTGCTAGGCAAGCACTCTACTGGTAGAGCTACATCGCCAGCTCGGGCCAGCTAGCTTAGCCTACTTGATGAAGTTCTAGGCCAATGAGAGACCCTGTCTTAAACAAAAGCTGCCTGAGGACTGACACCTGAGGTTGTCCTCTGACATTCACACACTCACTTGTATACATGTGTGTACCTGTGCTCACATATGCACACGCCTTTTGAGATATGGTTATGTGGCCCAGGCTGGCCACAGACTTTCCATTCCTCTGCCTCAGACTCCAAGGTGCTGGAATTACAGGTATGTGCCACCCTGCAGGGCTTCTTTCTTGTTTCTCCTTCCTTCCTTTGTCCTCATTTTTTTTTGGAGGGGGCACTGTTGTGGGTAGGGGCCTTGTGCATTCCAGGCAAGCATTTTACCACTGAGCTGTTTCCAGTTATTTTATTTTATTTTATTATGGTGTGTGTGTGTGTGTGTGTGTGTGTGTGTGTGTGTGTGTGTGTACAGATGCATGCCATGGTACTTGTGGAGGTCAGAAGACAACCGTGGAAGTTGGTTTTCTTCAAATCCAGGGTTTGAACTCAAGTTATCAGGTTTGACTGAAAATGTCTTTTCCCACTGAGCTAATCTCACTGACCCTATTTTTATTTTGTAGCTTCAAACTGGCAACAGAGTCAAGGATGACCTTGAACTCATGATCCTCCTGCTTTGAGACAGCTGGCCTGGAACATGCTATGTAGACCAGGCTGGCCTCGATCTCATAGAGATCTGCCTGCCTCTGCCTCTCTAGTGCTGGGATTAAAGGCATGTGCCACCATGCCCAACATCACTAAGTTTTTGAGTATTTTTCTTTCCGGTGATGCTCTAGTGCACCTAATGTGCTTGTTTCCTCCTGTTAATCTGCCTGCTATTGGTTTATTCCATAGCCCTTGAGAGGATACTTTTTTCCTTTTGTTGGATCAGGTGGTACTGAGCCCATCAAACAGACACTGGTTTTGGAAATGTCAGCCCTGCTAGGCTCTGTTCAAACCAGGCCGCAAGGTGGCAGTTGCTGAACCAGGCCCACCGGGAGTGCCTTTCCTCGTGATGGACGGCAGGGGGGGCGCGCAGACCGTTCGATGCGGGTGATCAACCTTGGCCGCAGCCGCCCTGGACTAGCAGCCCGGTCTTGCGCAGAGAAGTGGTGGTGCTGGGAAGGTCCTCCCACAGGAGCCTAGGAGATGGGATCATCCCGGCCAAACCCCTCTCCAAAGCTCCGGGAAATGAAGCTGGCGTGGGGGAGGAGAGGCGGGCGCCATGCCCCAAGAGCGGCAGGGAAGGCGGGAAGTAGGGGCCACAGAGCCACCCGCTCACCCTTCCTAAAGGAAGGGGCGCAGAAGCCTTGTTTCCTGCTTCCAGGAGGAAGTCGCTTCTGGAAGATCTGAGGGATTTAGGAGAGTTCGGAGGGCGCAGAGTCCTCAAGGGGCTTATTTGGTCAGTTTTCAAGTTTCTCAAGAGGAGGAGAAAAGATTTTTTACCTCTCCAAAGACAGAGAGGGCTGGTTACCAAATTGCTCTATCTCCCATGGGTGGGGTCAGAGGAGCCAGTCAGAGTGAGGCAGTGTGGGGAGTACCTGTGTGAATCCTGAAAGAGGGGGAGACCACTTGGGCACCCCCTCTTGGGACTTACCCACTACCTTGCTTTTTTTTTAAAGGCAAGGTCTCACTGTGTGGCCCCTGCTGGCCTGGAACTCACTATATAGACCAGGCTGGCTTTGATCTCACAGAGGTCTGCCTGTCTCTGCTTCTTGAGTGCTAAGGCTAAAGGCATGCCCCAAACACCCAGCCTTTAGCAGTATTTTATGGTTCTCCATATAAAAGTCTTCAAATACCCGTTAGTTTTATTCCTGGGTCTTTTCATTTAGCTGTTGTTAAAGTAGAATTATTTTGTCAGTACTCTCAGGCTGTTCTTTCTAGTGTGTAGAAACAACTGATTTCTGCCTTCATTTCATACCTTAATTTTGTTGAATTTATTTAGTGGGTTTTTAGCCTTGTGTATTTCTTGGGAATATTTTTTACCTGTAGAGTCCTATCATCAGTGTAAAATATAGTGTTACTCCTTTCTTTATAGTTAGGGTGCATTCTGGTTTTCTCCTACTCTCAGCAGACTTCCAGTATGGTATTGAATAGTAGTGGGCAAAAGCAGTGTCCTTTATAATTTACTAATCTTACGGAGAAATTCTTTTATGGTTAAATTTTAAGTTAGTTATGTGTTATATGTAAACCTTCATAATGTTGAGGAAGCTCTCTTTATTGGGGCTTTTCAGAGATATACTAGTTTGATTTCCTCTACCTTCCCCAATCTCATTTTAAAAAATATCTCCTAGGCCTGCTGTGGTGGCACACGCCTTTAATCCCAGCACTCAGGAGGCAGAGGCAGGCGGATCTTTGTGAGTTCAAGGCCAGCCTGGTCTACATAGTGAGCTCTAGGCCAGCTGGAACTAAAGGGATAAAGTGAGACCCTGTCTCAAAAAGACAAAAAAAAAAAAACAACAACAAAACCATCTCAGTGCATGGTTCCTGGCTGTAGTAAGTGAATGAGCTGTGTGGCTCTCAACAGTCGTACCTACTATAGTAGCTTGTATTGCTTAGCTTTGAAGCTTTGTATTAGTTCCTGCTTAAACAGTGTCTTGAAAACATTGTCAGATTTCTTTAAAAATGAGTATTCACTAGTTTCTGTTATTTTCTACCTAATATTATTGTCCCACATAAATGTTAAACTATTCTCATTTACTCAGACTTACTATGGAAGATAGTTAAGTCTTACCAGATTTAAAATTTTTAATATGAACCTACTGATAGCTTTATTTTAGGAGAATTGCCATGTTCCTAAATAGATATACCTGTGTTTATATTTGTACATAATAAAATATTAATAATTTAGTCTAATAACAGATAATGACTTATTTAGGAAGGGATGGGCTATATCTTTACATTATGTATGAATAAAAGATTTGATAAGTAACTTGACAAAGTGGCTTGTTTATGTAAAACTCTTAGTATTATCATTATCCTAGTATAGTGCTTTTCATTCTGTGCTATAAAGTCCTGTTCCTGTAGATTATCTAATTTCTTTTATCTAAATATATAGATCTCTTTTTTCCAAGATTTTGTGTTATGTGAGTGTATGTCAGACACCACCCCCCCCAGCTGGAGTTATAGGCTGTTGTAAGCCTCCTGACATGGGTGCTATGAACAAACTTGGGTCCTCTGGAAGAGCAGATCCATCTTGCCAGCCTTGTAGATTTCTTTTAAAATGTTTTTTATTAATGTAAACAGACAACATAAATACCTAAAATGCTACTACTGTACCTTAGATACTTTTTGCTATACTGGGGCTTGCATTATAGTTGGTAAGACATGGCCCTGAAACAGGAACCTTTAATGTATGAGTATAAACATTTTGCCTTCATTTTTTTGCGGTTCTTAGCCTCAGCCTTTAACAGCTGCGCTATCCCTCCAGCCCACATTTTGCCTTCATGCAAGTGCACCTGTGTTGTGCAATGCCTACTGAGGTCACAAGAGGGTGTCGGCCTCCTGGAACTGGAGTTAGGAATTTAGTTTTAGCCGCCACATGGGTTCTGGATCTTCTGGGTCTTCTGCTAGAGCAGCCTGTACTTTTAACCACTGAGCATCTCTCCAGCCCCATGAACTAGGATCCTTTAAACTGGCATCTGTGGACTCCCAAACTATTTATATGCAGAATTCTCTCTCTCTCCTTTTTTTTTTTGGTCTTTTTGCAACAGGGTTTCCCTGTAGTTCTGGCTGTCCTGGAACTCACTCTGTAGACCAGGCTGACCGTGAACTCACAGAAATCCACCTCCCTCTGCCTCCCAGGTGCTAGGATTAAAGGCATGTGCCACCATGCCCAGCTGCAGAATTTTATAACCTTTTTCATTTTTTTTAAATGTCTATAATTGTAAAATTTTAAGAATCACTGCCCTTCGGCTGAGAACCGTCTTTAACTCCAGTTCCAGGGGCATCTGATGCCCTCTTCTGACTCCGTGGCATTGCACAACACGGGTGCACAAACCTACATGCAGACAGTACATTCATACACATTAAATAAATAAATAAATAAATAAATAAATAAATAAATAAATAAATAAAATTTTTAAAAAAAGAATCACTGCCCTAGAAAGTTAGAAGCATGAGACAATAAAATGTCTATTGATTGAGATTGAACAAATTGTAGCAATCTTAATGTATAGGAGCTTTAAAATTTTTCAATGTAGGATTCTGCTTTAAAAATCGTTTTTAATTTTTTTGAATGCCAGTTATTAGCTTTGTTTTATAACTAGGGTAAAAATCAGTGTATACCTATATATAATCAACTAAAAAATATATACATAGTGTGATAAAATTCTGAACCATTCTGTGATCTATTAATGGCTCTAAAGCCATTCTTTTTAAAAAATAGAAAACGAGGGGCTGGAGAGATGGCTCAGCAGTTAAGAGCGCCGACTGCTCTTGCAGAGGACCTGGGTTCGATTCTCAGCACCCACATGGCGGCTAAGAACCATCTTTTAACTCCAGTTCCAGGGGAATCTGATGCCCTCTTCTGACCTCTGCAGCATTGCATGACATGGGTGCACCAACCTACATGCAGATAGTACACTCATACACATAATAAATAATAAATTTTAAAAAATAGAAAACAAGGCAGAGGCAAGTGGATCTCTGAATTCAAGGCCAGCCTGGTTTACATATCGAGCTCCAGGCCAGCTGGGACTAAAGGGAGACACTATCTCAAAAAGATCCCCCCCCCCCAAAAAAAAAGAAAAAGAGGGGCTGGAGACAGTTAAGAGCACCGACTGCTCTTGCAGAGGACCTGGGTTTGATCCCCAGCACCCACATGGCGGCTGAGAACCGTCTTTTAACTCCAGTTCCAGGAGAATTCAATACCTTCTTCTGACTTCCGTGGCGTTGCACAATACGGGTGCACAAACCTAAATGCAGACAGTACATTCATATACATAAAAAATAAATAAAATTAAAAAAAAAGAAAGAAAACGATGCTGTAGGTAAACTTCTGCTCATAGCTTGTGCACAAACCCAGAAGCTACTTGCCACATTCTTAAAGCTTTGCCTCAGTGAGTTGAAATAGTCCTTTTAGTTTCCTCACCTTACTCTAGGATTACCTTGACTCTTCCCTCACCCAGTGCACATACCCACTGCGAGAATTAATTCTGCCGTTTTGTTTTGTGACAAGTTCTAGCTTTTAAAGCTCACACTGGTCTGGAACTTCTCTTGCTAAATTACAAGTATTGGGATTGCAAGGATACAATTGTAAAATGTATTGTCAGTCACACTTCCTGCAAAAATTAACTCTAAATTTGCAATAACCAACTTCAGTGGGTGTCAGCGGTTCCTAGATTCGATGTAGCCCTGTAATTTTGTTAGCCTAAGAATAAGTAGACTTAAATTATTTTGCCCTTTTTTTTCCCTTTTAAGATGTTTTTCTTAGTTTGGGTTTTTTGTTTTGTTTTGTTTTGTTTTGTTTTGTTTTTAGTCTTTTGGGGACAGGGTCTCCCCAGCTGTCCTGGAACTAGCACTGTAGACCAGGCTGGCCTTGAACTCACAAAGATCCACCTGCCTCTGCCTCCCGAGTGCTAGGATTAAAGGTGTGTGCCACCACGCACAGCTTAAAGATGGTTCTTAGCCACTATGTGTGTGCTGGGAATTGAACCTGGGTCCTCTGCAAGAGCAGTTGGTGCTCTTAACCACTGAGCCATCTCTCCAGCCCCCATTAATTTTATTTTATGTGTATGAATGTATTGCCTGCATGTATGTAAGTGCATATGTGTCATCCAGTACCCATGGAGGTCTAAAGAGTGTCTCAGATCCTCTGTAACTGGATGGATAGTTGATAGCCATGTGAGTGCTAGGAACTGAACTCCAGTCCTCTGCAAAAGCAGTCAGTGCTCTTAACTGCGGAGGCATCTTTCCAGTACCCAGGATCTTTTTTCTTAAGAAATGTTCTAAAGCATGTAAGTTTCATAATGAGTCTAAATGTATTACATTAGCTATTTTTCAAAGTGATGTATTTATAATTAATACTTTAATGATTTAAAGTTATGTGTTTATTAAGGATTTAGGACTGAGTATGTAGGTTGCCTGATCTATATGAGGCCCTCCATTTGATTGATCCCCAACACTGAAGTGTGGTAGGGGATTTACATTATCAAAATTTGGTGCTTTGACTGTAGTTTAGAATGTCTGTCTCTTTTCTAAACCTACTGGACCCACTTTAAGGTGATTCTTATTACTCCTAAAGCAAAACTGAAATTCCTTACCTGGTCTGCCAGCCCTTCCCATCATCTGGCTTCCCCATTTGCCTTTCCCACTACTCACAACCTCTTATATTACAGCCTCACAGTCTTTTCGATTTTTTTCTTCCTCTCTTATATACCAAGAGTGTTCTAAGGATCTTTATACTTTCTGTAACCAGTATCTAGATACCATCTTTCATAACTAGAGTAAATAAGGTAGTCACTTCCTTTTATGTCTTCACGATACTCAACTATTTTAAATTGTTTTCATTACTTTTCTTTTCTACCTCCTTATCCTAAGCTTGATTTTAACCTCACACCAAAACATAAGGAGACATTGTCCTCTTTTCCATATGCCTTTAGAAGTTCTGAATTCTAGAGCATCATCACATATTTTAATTAGGTCAATATTTCAGCCATAAGTGTTAAATGTGCTGTGAAGAATATCTTAAAAGAAGTTTAGGCTGAAAGTTGTCCATGTTTTAGGATTTCTTTTTGGTTTTTATATCATTTTGTTAGTTTTTTAATAAAAGTAGTACTGAGTGTTCTCAAAATGTAGAATTAAAATTTCACTTTTGACAGGTTGACTTTGGCAGAATATCATGAACAGGAAGAAATTTTCAAACTTAGACTAGGACATCTCAAAAAGGTATGTGCAGCATGTGCTAGGATTTCTTGTTACCAGTTTGTGGAGGCCTGTGCCCAGAGTCTCTTTATTTCAGAAGAAAAAGCTGAAAGAAAGGTCTCAGATTTAAAAACTGCAAACAAGGGAAAGGGATACACCAGAGTTGCATTTGCATTTTGAGTGTACTGAAATCTCATTCCTTTACCTTGTGTGGCAACTTTCAGTAATACTCTGACTCTCCAGTGGAATGATTATTGGCCAGGCCTCAGGGCTTTAGAGTACTCTGTTGGGGCATAAAATGCTTCCCTTTTTTTTTTCTTTTAATGTTTCATATTTTAAAGTAAATGTCATAAGCCGGGCGTGGTGGCGCACGCCTTTAATCCTAGCACTTGGGAGGCAGAGGCAGGTGGATCTTTGTGAGTTCAAGGCCAGCCTGGTCTACAGAGTGAGTTCCAGGACCGCTGGGACTACAAGGAGACCCTGTCTCGAAAAGATTAAAAAAAAAAAAAAAATAAAGTAAATGTCATTTGGGTCTATTTCATAGTAACTAAGAGTAATAACTCTAAATGAATAGCAAACATATTTGACTTAATTCTTAATTTATTCAATGCTTGCTTAAATATTTTTATTATAATATGAACACAGAATTTTTTTAAACCTAAACCATCAGTAATAGTATGAAGTGATACAATTGAGGAAAATTGTTGCTTATGTTACTTTTTTATTAATGTATCATCAATTTGTACTTGTTTATAAACTCTGAAATTATAAGTTGTCCTTTGTTTTTATAGGCCTTATTTTAATTCAAACCATTTCTCAATACTAGTAATAAAAGATTTTCCCTCCTTCAGAATGAAGTTATTAACAGACGAAAGTTTCTTTGATCCAACCTTTTATTCTGCTTCCTGCTTATCAGTTACTTAATTTTTAACAGGCTGATATATAGATAAAATTGAACTAATTGAAGTATTTCATGTGAAGTCTCCTGAGGAGTAAGAAGGGTTAAGTAGGACTAAGAACTCCATGGGGTGCAAACAGCTGCCATGCACTGAGCCCTGCTTGAGACGTTGCCCTTGTGCCACTTGGTTAGAAGACTCAGAAAACCGGTGCCCTTTGCTGTACTGTATTTGCCTGGGCCACTGATGGGACAGAAAGCATTACCCTAAATTGCTTTAACCATGAATCCCAAAATGTTTTATTTGGGCCTTTTTTTTCCTACTCCCAAATCTTTTTTTTTCTGCTCCCAAATTTTTTGCTCTCCTGTAATTATTGACTGCTTTCCAATCCCTTTGAAATGCTGTAGACAACTTCATTTTTTTCTCTATAGCAGAACTATAGAACTGTAATAATAGAACAGTGATATAAGCGTATAATGGAACTGGGAGAAGGAAGAAGGTCTTTAATACAGAATGAGTCACAGGTATTTGTTTGTTGTTGCCTTTGATATTTATAAGAAGATATGTTTAATGCCTTATATAAAAATTTACTGAAGCCCAGTGAGATGAGATAAAGATGCCTTGCTATCAAGGCTGACAACCTAAGTTCGATTCCCAGAACCCGCATAGTGGAAGGAAAGAAATGACACCCAAATCTTTTCCTTTGACCTCCACATGTGTGCCCTGACATGTGTTCACCTGCACACACACACACAAATAAAATAAAATGAATGAATGAATGAATAAATAAACAAATAAATAAATAAAGTAGTAAAAATATTTTAAAAGTTCCTCAAGCATTTCAGTGCTGAATTTAATTAAAAAAATTTTTACCAGGTGTTTTCCAACCAGTCTTTGGTAATAAAAGTACTATGTGATTAGTTACACTATTGCTAATTAAATCCTTATATTGATGCTAAGAATATACTTAAAGCTTTATCTGGAGGGTTATTCTCAAATGTAATAGCAAATTTTAAATAACTATAATGACATTCTTACAGCTGTTCCTTATTTTATGGAAATCTGTTACATAAAATTTAAATGTTATAGCAGTTTAAGTCAAAATGGCTATTGGTAACAACAAAAAAAAACTTTTGAAAAGTAGCCAGAGGACGGTTTGATTTTGGTGATTGGTGGTTAAGTTTAAAGCTTTCTTGGTCCTTTGAAAATACTGGTCTCTATGAAATATGCATTATTTTCTAAAAAGCAAACATGCCTATTTAATACATAGACATGGTATCCTGCGATCCTTTTTCCCAGCACTTGACCTCTACTTTTTTTCATGTATTCTTTCTAATAACTATCCTCTCCATAATCTTCTGCATTTTTCCCTCCCAGGTTTTATCAAATTTTTTGTGCAGTCTTAGGTTTTGAACTTATCTTTAACTAATTTATAATATAGCTTTTCTTTGACCTTTACCATGGAGTATTTTTGGAGACAGGATCTACTAATAATGCTGAATGTCTTGAATACTTAGATTTTCTTCTCAGAGACTATTTTGGGTGAGAAGAATGAATGTGTTTATAAAGGAAGTTGCTAGTGGTACATAAACATATTAAGACTGAGCAAGTAATGTCACCTTAGAGAACAACTAAATAGCAGTTGCCTGCTTACAACTGAGTATTTATTTTTGAGTTGTACAATTAAAAAGTAATAAGCAGTGGCTTAATTTGTATTAAAAATAGGTTTCTAAAGCACAGCTAAAAAGTAGGTCATTCTGTTTTGTACAAAGGGGATAGTAGACTTAACATAAAGGACAGGCTTCATTCAAGATTCATTCCATCTTACCAGTTCCCTAAGCTCTTGGCATTGTTAGCTGATAGAGTGTCATTGCTTTTACCATAGGCCTGGTCTTTCTGATCTGTGAATATTTCAGGTTCATGGAACCTGTTCAGTAGGTAGCATGTCACTTAAGGTTTAAATGTGAAGCCTAACATACTCTTATATTAGCAAAGATGTTTCTCCCTATCTCCTCTCCCTTCCTCCCTGTGTCCCCCTCTCTTTCTCTCTTCCTGTAATAAACCCAAGATGAAGCCCTGAATAAAAAACTTATTCTTGAGCCAGGTGTGGTGGTGCACACCTTTAATCCCAGCACTCAGGAGGCAGAGGCACGTAGATCTCTGTGAGTTTAAGGTCTGCCTGGTCTACATAGTGAGCTCCAGGCCAGGTGGGACTAGGGAGACCCTATCTCAAAAAGACCAAAAACAAACAAACAAAAAAACCCCAAACTTATTCTTTGTTGAATAATCCAGCATCATAAGAATTTTGAATAGATTTACTTCTTAAAATGGATAAGTCAAGATTTGAGATCTGTTTTGTAATTATAATCATAATAAATAAACTGAAATCTTGAAAAGCTTATTTACCACTAAATAAAACATTACTCAGTTTATACACTATACTACTCTGAAGTATTAGAGAAGTAAAGTTTAAGTGTGAGTCATGCAGAAACCTTGAAGAATACATCATTTAAAATGACAGTTTTAGGCCGAGCGTGGTGGTGCATGTCTTTAATCACAGCACTTGGGAGACAGAGGCAGGCAGATCTCTGTGAGTTCAAGGCCAGCTGGGACTCTACAGGAAGCTGTCTTAAAAGGCGGAGGGGGGGGGCGCCCACCACGCACGCCTTTAATCCTAGCACTGGGGGGGGGTAGTTTTAGTTGCATCCATAAACAAATTGTAAGTTTTACTTATGTTCTTACTATAAACTTTAAGAGATTATGAAGGTAATTGTATAGTATCTCAATATGTTAAGAATTCTTAGGCATGGTGGCACACTCCTGTAGCCTGAGAAGTAAGGAGGTTGAAGTGCAAAGATCACCGGGTCAAGGCTAGCTGGCATCATCTATGTTTTGAGATCCTTGTCTCAAAAACCATAGGGCAATGAGCTAGAGAGATGTCTCAGGGGTTAAGAGGAATACCAGCTGCTCTTACAGAGGACTGGGGTTCAGTTCCTAGGGCCCACATGGCAGCTAACTCTGTAATTCCCGTTCCCAGAGGATCCAGCATCTACTTCTGACCTCCATGGGCATTGCATGCATGTGGTGCATCTACATACATGTAGGCAAAACACTAATGGACATAAAATAATAATAGGACCATGGATGTTATTTGATGATAGAACACTTGCCTGGGATGTATGAGGCCTGACTTCCAGCCTCAGCATCACACACAAACATACACAGAGATCTACTCTTTAATATTTATAGGGAAAAGACTTATTTAGTATTTATTGTTTTAGTTGTTAGGTGCTTATGTTGTCATTGCCTACTCATTCATAAGTTGTATATTTCCATACCTGTCTGTTACAGGCATGATTCTTAGTTCTGTTTCAGCTGTCCTGGAACTCACTATGTAGACCAGGCTGGCCTTGAACTCACAGAGATCTGCCTGCCTCTGCCTCCTAAGTGCTGGGATTAAAGGCATGCACCACCATGCCCGGCCACAATACTGATTTTAATAGACAAGTTGCAACCATTGTTTTAGAAAATATTGTTTTGGTTTATTTCTATTTTATAAATTTTTTGCCTACATATATGTAAGTGAATTTGTGTCATGCAATGCCCTTTCTTATGGAGGCCATAAGAAAGTGTTGGATCCCCTGAAACGAGTTACAGTGGTTGTTATTCACCATGTGAGTGCTGGGAACTGAACCTGGGTCCTTTCCAAGACCTGTCAGTGCTCTTAACTACCTTGCCATCTCTCCAGCCCCAGTAACCATTTTTTGAGTCAACATCAACTTTAACTTTGAATGCTAACATGCTTTAGATAAAATATCATGAGCAGGAAGTGAGAGGCTGAAAGATGAACCTATCCTTAGCCTATTCAGTGCTGTTTCCATGTACTTGATTTCAAGAACATTTTGTTATAAATAAGAAGTTGACTCTGTATTCAGATGAAGGAACTCATCCATAGTTTTCCTTGTCCTAGAATAGTAGGAAGGTTTGTTTCTCAAGTTTTTTTGGGAAACATGCTTAAAATTCAAAGGAGAAAACTTGGGGAGTGGGTATTTTTTTTGAGACAGGGCCTCCCTTTAGTCCCAGCTGACCTGGAGCTCGCTGTGTAGACCGGCCTTGAACTCACAGAGATCCGCCCACCTCTGCTTCCTGAGTGCTGGTATTAAAGGCGTGTTCTACCACTCCTGGAAAAAGAGAAAACTTTTTAAGAAGTGAAAACATTTTTTAAGTTATTTTATTTTTATGTGTATGAGTGTATTGTCTGCGTGTATGTAAGTACACACCTGATGAGGTCAAAAGAAGGCATCGGATTCCCCTGGAACTGAAGTTAAGGTTAGTTGTTAGCTGCCATGTAGGTCCTGCGAATTGAGCCCAGGTCCCCTGCAAGAGCAGCCAATGCTCTTAACTGCTGAGCCATCTCTCCAACTGCCCCCCCCCCAAGAAAGTCCAAACATTTTCAAATAACATTTATTTAGAGAGAGTTTGTTTGTGTAGGCATGCATGTGTGATGGCGTGATAGCAACTGTGTGGAAGTCCAGAAAACTTGTACGAGTTGGTTCTGTCCTTCTGCCATGTGGGTCCTGAAGAATGAACACTAATTATCAATGGACTTTGCAGCAGGTGCTTTTGCCTGCTCAGCCATCTTGCCAGCCCCAAATAAAAAAAGTATCTTGGGGGCTGGAGAGATAGCCTAGCGGTTAAGAGCACCGACGCTCTTGCGGAGGACCCGGGTTCGATCCCCAGCACCCACATGGCGGCTAAGAACCGTCTGTAACTCCAATTCCAGGAGAACTCCAGTTCCAGGGGAATCCAAGACCCTCTTCTGACCTCCGCGGCATTGCACGACACGGGTGCACAGACCTGCATGCAGACAATACATTCATACACATANAAAAAAAAAAAGTATCTTGGGGCTGGAGAGATGGCCTAGCGGTTGAGAGCGCCGACCACAGAGGACCCGGGTTCGATTCCCAGTACCCACATGGCAGCTGAGAACCATCTTCAACTCCAGTTCCAGGGGAATCTGACACCCTCTTCTGACCTCTGTGGCTTTGCACAACACGGGTGCACAAACCTACATGCAGACAGTACATTAAAAAAAAAAAGTATCTTAAGGATTTTTTTAGAACAAAACTATATTATTGAAATATATAAAGACAGTGTTATTCCTGAAACTATGTGAAAAAGAAAAACATCTTTGTTACCAACAATTATTCAGATTCCTCCAACTAGCACCTGCTAAAAAGTTGTTGCAAAGAATAATTTACTGTTTTGGTGAAGCAGAGGGTGGAGCCCCAGCATCCAAGTAAAAGCTAGGCTCAGCAGTGCATGTCTTTAATCTTGCTGCAAGGGGAGGTGGAGACATGTGGATCCCTGGAACTTACTGGCCAGCCAGTAGAACTGAAATGCGGTCTAGGTTCAGTAAGAAGCCTAGAAAGTAAGGTAGAGAGCTGCACAAGCAAGCCTGACAGCCTGAGTTGGAGTCCCAGAACCCACATAAAAGTTATAAATATAAAAACTTTAAAAATTAAGGGGAGAATAATTGAAGAAGATACCTGACATTGACCTCTGTTTTTTTGTGTGCATGGGTACACATACACACACACACACACACACACACACACACACACACGGCAAAAATGGGTAACAGCTTTTGTTTTTTTTTAATATTTTTGAGATAGGGTCTCCCTTTAGTCCCAGCTGGCCTGGAACTCACTATGTAGACCAGGCTGGTTTTGAACTCACAGAGAGCTGCCTGCCTCTGCCTCCCGAGTGCTGGGATTAAAGGCCTGCACCACCATGCCCGGCACTAAAGATGGTTCTCTTAGCTGGTATGTGGGTGCTGGGAATTGAACCTCTGCAAGAGCAGTCAGTGCTCTTAACGGCTGAGCCATCTCTCCAGCCCAACAGCTCTTTTATACGGTGTGCCTCTTGTGGAATCTGGGGAATTTAAGGAAACGGTCAAACTATAAACTGGCTGATCCTGTTTTAATAAATTCTAATGATGGGAAACCAGTTTATCTTTGTGGTTTGAAAAGTTCTGCTAGGTCTTCTAATCAGATCATTACTCTGGAGTTGAAGACATCTGTGTGTAATTACTGTGAAATTAACACAACAAAAAGAGTCTATAGTCCTATTTTGGGGTGGGGTGGGGTGGGGTGAGACCGGGTTTTCCTGTAGACCCAGCTGGCTTAGAGCTCATTATGTAGACTAGGCTGGCCTTGATCTCACAGAGATCTGCCTACGTCTGCCTCCTCAGTGCTGGAGTAAAGGTGTGTGCCACCATGCCTGGCACTATAGTCATAATTTTTACAGATATTATCAACCATAATGCCCTATACTGATAAGGAATTGGAATTTTGAAAGTTATCAGGACCAGGTACTATGTCTTGACCCTGCTGTTTGTGTGAACAAACTTGTAGTGTGAACAGCAACACAGTTGCTCTTTGTTATCTCATTTTAAATTTCATCATCTTGATGTTAAAATATATTATTTATTTGGAGAGAGTGCATAGAGAAAATTTTGGTATCAGTATCAAATACTAAATGATAAAATAGGGATTGGCACGTGTGTCATATATATTTGGGAGCTGAGAGAGACTAAGATTGACTTAATTTATAAGCCCTGGATGTAAATGTTAGATGTCTTATTGAAGAAACATAACCAATTTGTAATTGCAACAGGAGTAGGCAAGAATGATCAGCGCCAACATAAAGGTATCTTTGCAGACCGAAGCAATCAGCTAAGCAATTTACAGTCATCTCAATCTCTACTGAAACAGAATCACATCCAGCATGCCACCTGACACCATTTCTTTCTCTCTCTCTCCTTTGCTCCTTGCGATGTGGCATTCATCTCTCCTTGTGCCTCCGTTCTGAAGAGATAACAGTATAGCAACAACTCTGCCACTGAAATCCTGTTCTCTGACTGATATTGGCACCTGCAAAGAGAAACAACCAGTAACAGGCAGCAGCAGCAACATCAGTATTTAATCTCCCATGATGAAATCTTTACAGGTCAAGAACAAGTTCACAGCTCTTTTCTCACTCGTTCACAGTGGACCATGCAACTAGTTGAAATGGAAGTGAATGGATTATCTACAAGCCTTTTGAACAGTGAAGAATGCAGGGCGTTGTTTTAGGTGAATTGACCCCACATATTTCTGACCACCTTTGATCTCTTTTGGTCTTTTTAGAATACCATATTATCTGGTTTATCAAATCCTAAGTATGACCACAAAATAAATTTGTATTTGTGACATTTTTGTCATTTTAGGATGGACAAAAATAATGGACAGTTTAACACTGGACAGCTTAATCTTTAAATCTGTGTTCATCTCTACTTGTGGCCATAACCAAAAGAAATCTTTTGAGAATTCTTTCATAAGGCCAACCATGGTGTGCATTCTGTTTCTATAAACCATATCACAAGATTCTACTTCTGTAGGAGTAGTTTACAGTGGAAATGTATTATGCTTGAGAAAGTCATGATAAGAACCCATGAAGAGGTTAGGAGGTTCCTAATTTGCTGTATATGGGCAACTCAGTGCTGAAAACGTGTCGGAACTCTTAACTTGACATTTTGTCCTTACTATTACTTCTTAGTTAAAATAAATGAGTAAATTGCAAGAGATGACTGTAGAGAAAGCACAGAGCTAACGTGCCATTTCTGTTTATAGTTTACCTCCTTACTTAAGGACCTGACCTACAAATAAATATTCCTGACTTTTATAATCAGATCCCTTAACCTGGTAGTAGATGATGGTCAGTTACCAAAGAGAAAATTTATAGAGGTAAAGTTTTATTTATTTATAGAGATAAAGTTTTATTTCCTGAGTTCTTAATTTATTTAAGCAATGGAACTTAAAACATTTTGTAAGGCTAAGGATGTAGCTCCACTGGTAGAATTCTTGCATGGCATGCATGAATCCCTGGGTTTTGATCCCTTAGCACCAAATAAAACTAGGATTGGTGGTTCTCATATGTGAGCAGGAAGATCAAGGAGTTCAAGCTTATCCTTGGCTACATAGTGATCAGTTGGCTACAGTCAGCCTCAGCTATATGAGACCCTGTTGCAAAATTTTCTGGTCTTATCCCCCGCCCCCTTAAATCTTGTAAGTCATGCTTCCCTCGATTAGAACAGAGTTGTTTAATTCAGGTTTGTAAATTCAACCTAGAGATCACTGTTTCACAAAGAAGAGGTAACAGTTTCTTGGCCACTTATTGTTCCCAATCGGAAATACAAATCTATGCCATTTACACACATACACACACATTCACACACAGGTACACGTACTGTCTTAAGACTTTGTGCTTAAGTCTTAAGTTCTCGTTGTTAGGTGGAAAGTTAAATCTTAGTGTAAAAAAATCTGCATAATATGGGTGCTGGAGAGATGGCTCAGTGGTTAAGAGCACTGAGTGCTCTTATAGAGGACCCAGTTTTGATTCCCAGGATCCACATGGTAATTAACAACCATCCTTGACTCCAGTGGATCCAACACCCTCTTCTGGCCTTTGAGGGAATTGTACATCACTAGTGCATTTAACACACATATAGGCAATACGCTCATAATTTTTTTTTTTTTTTGGTCTTTTTGATCTTTTCGAGACAGGGTTTCCCTGTAGCCTCAGCGGTCCTGGAACTCACTCTGTAGACCAGGCTGGCCTTGAACTCACAAAGATCCGCCTGCTTCTGCCTCCCAAGTGCTAGGATTAAAGGCGTGCGCCACCAGGCCCAGCTCTTTTGTTTTTTTTAATAATTTTTTTTTTTTTAATCTTCATGGTCCACCAATATCCTGAAAAAGGTTCAGAGGAAGTAGAAAGTTGGAAGAGAGGATTATAGTATGCTGTACCAAGGCCTTACACATGTACCTCCTAGATTCGATGTCATCACCTTGTTTAATGTTTAAGGGATTTTGGCCCTATTAATACATCCATACAGTGGAAGAATACCAATTTATATTTAGAAGTTGCCATTCATTAGGATTCTTGCGTTTATTTGCTGCTGGTGAAATAAGATTTTGCTGTGTTTAAATAAAGTGGAGGACCTTGCAGAGAAACAAATCTGTCTTATTTTAACAGTTACACCCAATTAACAGTTTGAATATATATTTGTGCATTTGAAGAGTGAGTCAAACTCTACTACTCCACGAAATGAAGAAAATGAAGTAGGGAAGGAGAAAAATATCAGTAGATATTAATAGTGACAATTGTAGGAGAATTGTGTTTCCTCAATAATGACAAGTTGGTGACTTATGAATGGGAATGGAGTGCCGGGTGTGGTGGCGCACGCCTTTAATCCTAGCATTTGGGAGGCAGAGACAGGCGGATCTCTGTGAGTTCAAGGCCAGCCTGGTTTACAGAGTAAGTTCCAGGTCAGCTGGTGCTACAGGGAAATCCTGCCTCAAAAAGACCAAAAAAAAAAAGGAATGGGAATGGAAGGGTGGGCATGATGGTGCATGTCTTTAATCCCAGCACTTGGGAGGCAGAGGCATGTGGATCTCTATGAATTCAAGGCCAACAGGGGCTACAGGGAGATCCTGTCTCAAAAAGAACAAACAAAAAGAATGGGAATGGAAAGAGAAAAAAGAAAACATCCAAGAATTTCAGACAGAACTTAGTCTCTTCTTCCTCTCTTACCAGTCTACATAATCAGTCAAGCAAGAATTTGACAGTTAAGGTAAATTCAGACAGACCTGCTTTATAAATTCAGACCTCCTCTCTGTCACCAAGTGTTGGTTGGCTATTGGTTCATATATTCCATATCTGTGCTTGTGATCAAGTGACATAATAGGAATAAATTAGAAGTACATTCTGTTTCTTAATTCCATGCATACATGCGTATTACCTCTTGTGTTTTATTTAGACAAGGTCTTGCCAGGTCTAACCATGCTAGTCTCAAACTCTGGGTCCTCTCACCTCAGTTTCCAGAGTGCTATGCTGGTATTATAGGTGTATACCACCATGCTTGGCTTCCAATTAGTTTTTAATAAAATCTTATGTTAATTTTATCTTTTACTTTTCTGGTGATAAACTTTAGAATGCCATAAATAGCTCATGAAACTGAGATGAAATTTTTGAGGACTTAGAAATGTTAACATGTAAGGAAGTAATATTTCTTTATTATTAAAGTGATTTTTGGTGTTGACACTTTAAAAATTTTCACTCTACCCAGTTGTGATGTTGCATGCTCCAACACTTGGGAACAGACAGATCTCTGTGAGATCCACTCCAGCCTGGTCTACATAGCCAGTTCTAAACTAGCTTAAAAACCTCATTCTGAGCTAGTTTTCTTAAAACCAAGCAATGTTATTAATGGTGCTGTTGAATAGACTGTGCCAAGCTCTATGCTTTTGTTGGTTTCTCCCGTTTTAGTAATGTGCCAAACAGAAATTATTTCCTTTTACCAATACTCATAGATTTCAGGCAAGCTGAAGATACTGTGTCAGTACTACTTAGGCTGGGGTGGGCACAGTGGCAGAACACTTAGCTAGCCAGAAGCCTTGAGTTCAGTCTCCAGCACTGCAAATAGCAGACATAACAAACTATCTTGGCTTCATAAAAGGTTATTCTTGGAAAAGGAAGGTTTGGATGCTGTACATTTAGGATTTGTATAACTGTTTATAGCTTCAGTGTCTGAAGACTCCATCATTCTTTTTCTCATTTCCTTTTGGAAATGATAAAAATGAATTTTCCACTCTGAGAAATGTTTAAAAATATTTGAAATTTACTCAGGAATTTTTACATTATCTATATTACTGTAACTTAGTTTTGAATTGAGGGTGTATTATGTTGGCAGAAGAGACTACTTATAAGTAAAAAGCATTTCTATGTTGAAGATCTGGTGAGAGACAGATTGATCTGATTAAGTGCATCTAGGACTTATTTTCCACATACATTTTTTTTCTTTTTTCTTTTTTTTGAGACAAGGTCTCCCTGTAGCCCCAGCTGGCCTGGAATTCAACTCTGTACACCAGACTGGCCTTGAACTTAGATCCAGCTGCCTCTGCCTCCCCTGTGCTAGAATTAAAGGCGTGCACCACCACGCCCAGCATAAAGATGTTCTTAGCCACCATGTGAGTGCTGGGAATCGAACCCCAGTCCTCTGGGAGAGCAATCAGCACTCTAACCACTGAGCCATCTCTCCAGCCCCCACATAAATTACTTTTAATTAAAAATGTTGGAGAGCAGTATTTTGAGGGTCAGTTGAGTCATTATTGAGATCTCTTGTATACTTATAAAATTTGATTTAAAAAATAAATAAAATTTGATTTTTTAATAGAAATATTGTAGAATTTCAAAGTATACTTTAAAGTACTATAAGCTATTGCAGTACATATTCTTTGTCCATTGTTGAATTTTTTGGCTTACACAGAGAAAAGTGATGTCCTTTGATTGCCAGACCTTCCTCTCTTTAACAGTCAGTCTGTTCTTATGTTTTGTGTTTTGTTTTGTTTTGTTTGAGATAGGGTCTCTCCCTGTAGAACCAGCTGTCCTGGAACTCACTGTGTAGACCAGGCTGGCCTGTATCTCACAGAGATCTACCTGCCTCTGCCTCCAGAGTGCTAGAATTAAAGTCATGTACCACTGCTCCCAGTATATAAATGCTGTTTCTTTTACATTGTAACTGCTCAGCTATTAATTGACTCCAGGATAGAAACTGAGTATTCTTACTGAAAGCAGTTTAGGTTTTCTCATTCTACTAACTTGGCCTGTTTTTTTCTGAGTTTGAGGAGACCATTCTGTGGCGATTAGTTGTGAGCCCAGGTCATCCTCACTTCTGAATCCACTGAAACAAGATTAATACCAGACCAAAACGAAATGATCTGACCAAAGATAAATTAATTGTTCAGACTTGTGTTTTCTTTTTTCCTTTCTTCTTTTGTGTGTGTGTGTGTGTGTGTGTGTGTGTGTGTGTGTGTGTGTGTGTGTGTTTCTTTTTTGAGATGGAATCTCCCTTTAGTCCCAGCTGGCCCGGAGCTCACTATGTAGTATGTAGACCAGGCTGGCCTTGAACTCACCTCTGCCTCTGCCTCTGCCTCTGCCTCTGCCTCTGCCTCTGCCTCTCCCTCTCCCTCCTGAGGGTTGGGATTAAATTCGTGTGCCACCATGCCCAGTGACTTGTGTTTTCTAAACTGTTTGCCGAATTATAGCACAGGGAGGCCATGCCTCTCTCTGCTAGAAATAGGTACCAGCACTATTTTCTTCAGCATTTGCTTAAAAGGATGTGTATGTTGGCTTGGGCTGCCCTAACAAAGTACCAGACTGGTGGCTTAGGCAGTGGAAATTGGTTTTCTTACAGTTTTAGAGTCTAAAAATCAAGATAAAAGTTTAGCAGGGTTTGGTTTTTTTGGTTTATGGAGATCTTCCTGGCTTACATATGGTCTGGGAAGTTAGATTTGATTGTGTGGGGTCTTAGCTCACAGTGTATCTCATCATGAGGGCCCCACTTACTTACCTTTATGACTTAATCTGAGGATCACTTAAAGCCAAATAAATATTCACTCTATAACACTATACTCTTTCTCAGTGACATCTGGGGAGAAATTCCAGAATTATCTTTTTTCCCAGAGTTAGTTTCTTTACAGTCTAAAATACTATGAATTAACTAAATGACAAGATGGAAGATAGAAGTATGTTCCATTCTCTCTTTAGTAAGTTAATGATAATTACCCCCATTATATGGCTAACTAAAGATTCTAAAACAAACACCATTATGTTCAGTCTGGTTTAATTTGTAATTAATATATTTATGACTCAGTAAAACTTAACTTCTGGAAATTCAATGGAAATAGTACCCTCATGCCATAATTTTAAATAAAAATTAAAACATATTGCAGTTGGTCTATTGGATTAAAATTTCAGTAGTTTACCAAGTACTAATATGAAGGGAAAAAAAATGGCTACTTCCTGATTTTGTACCCTAAATTGAAGTTCTGCCATACTTTTTACCATGTCTATAGGGCTAGTTTACTCTTTTTTTTTTTTTTTCTCTTCAGTCTTTTTGAGACAGGGTCTCCCTGGAACTCACTCTGTAGACCAGGCTGGCCTTGAACTCGCAAAGATCCGCCTGCCTCTGCCTCCCAAGTGCTAGGATTAAAGGCGTGCGCCACCACGCCAGGCTAGTTTATTCTGCTTTATATGATAGTTAAGAAAACTAAGCTGTGTTTTGAGTTTGCTGTTCCAAAGTGTTTAAATTCATTTCCTTTTCTAACAATAAATCTTTTTGATTGTTCAATCTCTTATGTGCCCGTCAGTCCGTCCCCTCTCTCCCCCAGGATGAGACTTCTGTTTTCTCTGCTGTTGTTTGCTGCATTATAGCACAGCAAAGGCCTTGGCCCTTTTTCCTAGGAAGAAATGGTAGCACATGTTTGTAATCCCAGCACTGGGGGTGGGGGAGCTGTAGCAGAAAGGTCACAAATTTAAAGCCAATCTGGGTTAAGTAGTTAGAGCCTCTCTCATCCCTTACCCACCCCCAAACTAATTGTGACTAAAGCTACAGTAAATGATGAGATTTCATTTAAGATAGCCTATGGCAGGAAATGTGATGTAGGAGGCTGTGTTCTCTTCAGTGCCACCAAAAGAATCTGTTGTAGAAAAATCTCTCAAAAATGATGGAAAGATTTTTATTTAAATTTATCTTGATACTCTACATTTGTCATCTAATGCCTCATATACATGAAATATCTGTAAACAATAGTCATTGAAGTTCTTTAAATAGGGCTGGGCATGGTGACGCACGCCTGTAATCCCAGCACTGGCAGAGGTAAGCGGAGCTCTGTGACTTCAAGGCCAGCCTGGTCTACATAGTGAGCTCCAGGCCAGCTGGGACTAAAGGGAGACCCTGCCTCAGACCAAAGACCAAACCCCACCCCCACCCCCAACCCAGGCGTGGTGGCACACGCCTTTAATCCTAGCACTTGGGAGGCAGAGGCAGGTGGATCTTTGTGAGTTCAAGCTGGAGTTACAGGGAGACCCTGTCTCAAAAAGACCGGAAAAAAAAAAAAAAAAAAAAAACCCCAAACAACAAAAAGAATAATAAATGGGGGCTGTAGAGATGGCTTAGTGGTTAAAAGCACTGGGTGCTCTTGCAGAGGACCCAGGTTCCAATTCCAGCACCTACATGGTGGCAAACAACTGTGTAACTCATATTCTGAGGTATTCAGCACCTCTGTGAGCATTGCATGACACAGGTATACTTATGTACATGCAGGCACTACACATACACAGAAAAAATAAATAAATAAAAGTTTTATAAATGTTCCAGATGTATATCACGTTTGTACCCTGTTAATACCAACATTCCAGCAGCAACAATAATAAGTAACTTTCAGAGTCCAGCAGAGTTTAGATTTAATTTTCAGGTTAAAATCTTTTAATTATATTTGTTTCATGTGCATGCACATGTATATTTGCCATGGCTTATGTGTGGAATTCAGAGGACTTGGGGGAATCAGTTCTACCTTGTAGTTCGCAGGACTGATAGGTCCTGCAGACTTTTGCACGTAAACTATCTCACTGGCCCTAGATTTAATTTTTCAGTCTGAGAAGATGTAATTTGTTCATAATACTTCCATAATGTTTTTAGGTTTTAATTTAAGGGTCATCTCCCCCATCTCCCTCTTTCTGGGAGGCTTAAATTTTTTTTTTTAGATTTTTATTTTAGGTGTATGAATATTTTGTCTGCATGCATGTAGGTGCGCCACATGTTTGCCTGGTGCACACAGAGTCCAGTAGAGGGTTTCTCATCCCCCCGGAAGTGGATTTACAGATCGTTCTGAGCTGCCATATAGGAGTTGGGAACCAAACCCAAGTCCTCTAGAAGAGCAACAAGTGCTTTTAATCACTGAGCCATTATTCTACCTCCTTGTTTTTTTTGGGGGGGGGTATTTTTTCTTTAGTTTGTTTATAGGTTGGTTTTGTTTTTGTTTTTGAGACAAGTTATCTCTAAGTGTCTCAAACAAGTCCCCCCCCAAAAAAACCTTCATTGCCTCTTTCTCCCAAGTGCTGGGGATTATAAACCTGCACCACCACTTCCTCACCGAGATGCTGTCAATGTCAAAAGAAGTCACTGGATGCAGAGGAGTGAACAAAATAGAGAATAACTAAACTGTTTAGAAATAACACCCATTCTGTGTTTTCTAGAATAGATTTATGGTTATAGTGTGCACATAATAGATGTCTATAATCTGTACTTAAACTCAACATGTACATTCAAAATAACTTAAAATTGGGCATTTCTAGAAATTTCCACCAAATATGGTATGTTTGAAACCGTCCTTTAAGTAGTACTTAAGATTATATTGACAAAACAGGTGTATGTGAAAAAGATAAAGTGATTGACACAGAGAGTAGGGAATATGTTTGCTTGATTTGTTTCGGTATCTCATTTAAAAGTTTTCCTAACATTGTGTTTATTAAGACATGAAAAATGCATGTGTCAACATTTTGTATTAAATACTTTTTAAGGTCCGTTTCTTTAGGACTTCGTCTGCTCTGCGCACTGAGGATTTGCTGTAGCAGTCCATGCATTTTTACTTTGTTTCTTTAGGATTACAGTGGATTTATCCAGAGATTGTGTGTGAGTGCATGTGTATTCCAGTTGTTACAAGATGAGTATGCAGTGGTTTTACTTCGTTTCTTCCTCTTCTTATCATAAAATACCTTCATTTGTTTTGTGCTAATAAATTTGTCCTTTTTAAATTAAGATTTAGATCTAGAAATAAAATTTTTCAGTTCATTTTGTGTTACAAGGCAGCTTTGTCCTACCTTGCAGTCACTTTTGTTACTGACATAAAAATAGGTTTTTCACGGTGCAGAATAAAATCTGGCATCTCGTCAGGTGCAGATTTGAATGGAAGATGGCCTTTTGAAATAGCCTTTCGCTTATCTGTCTTTCAGGTGTTGAAAGGAGCACTTTGATCTTCTAACTCAGGGGTACTTCATTGTGCCCTGTTCTCCTCACTGTAAAAAATTGATGTATGGGTAAAAATACGCTTTTTTATATCACAAACAAATTGAGCTTGTTATAGTCCCCTCTCTTCATTTTCAGGAAGAGGCAGAAATCCAGGCAGAACTTGAACGTTTGGAAAGAGTCAGAAATCTTCATATACGGGAGCTCAAAAGAATAAACAATGAAGATAATTCACAGTAAGTCATTATTTGCATTTCACAGTTGTATAAAACAAAAGTCCCCTCTCTTCCTGTGCAGAGTGTAGACAGTGTCCTTGTCAAGCATCTCTACACACATAGAAAGCACCCAGAGTACATTCTGTGCCTTAGAAGGCCTTGGGTAATCTGGTCCTCAGCTACCTCGACATCTTAGCTCTTTAATCCTCCCTTTTCCTGTCATGGTCACACATATCAAGCACTTTCCTCTCTCTTTTTAAAATACTCTTCCTCTGGGGGCTGGAGAGATGGCCTAGCGGTTGAGAGCTCTGACTGCTCTTGCAGAGGACCCGGGTTCTATCCTCAGCACCTACATGGCGACTGAGAACTATCTTTAACTCCAGTTCCAGGGGAATCCAACGCCCTCTTCTGACCTCCGCAGCATTGCACGACATGGGTGCACAAGCCTACATGCAGACAGTACATTCATACACATACAAAAATAAATAAAATTTTAAAAAAATGTTTATTGTTTAAAAAAAATACTCTTCCTCTAAATATCTGAGTAGGTAATATTTCTATTTCATACCATATGTTCCACAGAGAGACCACACTACCTCAGAAAGCAGCCCCTACCTCACCTCATTTCCCCCATTCATATTTTTGTCCTTAATTTTCCATGGTATTTATCACTACCTGAAATTATAGCCTATTTTTAGTTTTATTTATTGTCTTATCTCCTCCCACTAGATGTTAAACTGCCTGGGCATAATTATAGTTTGTTCTTGTTTTCGGGCATATGGTAGGTATTTAATAGGTATTTCTTGACTGAATGTAAAAATTAATAATCCACCAATGAAGGAGAAATTATTTTAACCAGAGATATTCCAGTAAGCTGTATATCTAGCATTATACAATAATATAGGATGACATGGAAAAGAATTGAAAGTTAATGTTTCTTAGCCACCATGTGGGTGCTGGGAATCAAGCCCTGGTCCTCTGCAAAAGCGGTCAGTGCTCTTAACCGCTGAGCCATCTCTCCAGCCCATATGTTAATTCTTTTAGTACTCAACTAATTCTATAAAATGAACCCTGCTGTTTTACAGATTAGGGCTCTGCTATACAGAATGGGCATATAATCTGTACAAGGTTAACAGGAATAAATTATAGGACTTAGTTAAAAAATGTAGTTGGGGCTGGAGAAATAGCCTAGTGGTTAAGAGCACCAACTGCTCTTGCAGAGGACCCAGGTTCAATCCCCAGCACCCACGTGGCGGCTGGGAACCATCTTGAACTCCAGTTCCAGGGGAATCTGACACCCTCTTCTGACCTCCGCAGCATTACACGACATGGGTGCACAAACCTACGTGCAGACAATACATTCATACACATAAAAAAATAAATAAAAATTAAAATAAAAAAAAAGAAAAATGTAGTTTCCAAATTTATATACTCCAACTCAAATAAAAAAGACAATAGTAAATGAAGTGTGATGTGCACTCCTTTAAACATAGCACTGGCACTGGAGATGGAAACGCAAGTCTGTGATATCAGGGCCAGCTTGGTCTGCACAATGAGTTCCAGGCCTGATAGGGCTGCAAAAAGACCCTGTCTCAAAAAGACCACACATACACAAAAAACAGCTTCATAATTTATTTCTGAAAAAAATTTAAAAGCATTAATAGATTTCTATTTAGACTTAAGGTACATTGTAAAGCTACAACCATCCACTTATTACAAATCACAGACAGAAATATTTAACTTGCCAGCCTGATGGTGCCAGCCTGGCCTACAAAGAGAGTTCCATGCCAGTTGGGGCTATTTCCAAGTGAGTTAATTTTAGTTTTATCTCATTTGTTTTATTCTACTTTAAATCTTACAAAATTTAGGGTAGCTTGTATTACTTTATCTCACATGCTAAAGTGATCTAAAAATTTGAGTTATACGCCCATAGATGATCACAAACAGGTCTTTATTTATGCACAATATTCATATTTCACAAGACAGTGGCTATTTCCAATTATAATACTAATGTCTTGTCATGAAGCTTTAAATTCCACCACTATCCTTCAAGACAAAGTGTAAATGGATATCATTCCTCTTCTGTACACTAATAAATGAAGCTCTCATAAACCCACAGATGTTTTTAAATTCTTTTAAAACATGCAAATCTATAACACTCATTTTGATAATTAGGGATTAAGAACAAAGACTCTAGCTGGGCATGGTGGTGCACACCTTTAATCCTGCCACTTGGGAGGCAGAGGCAGGGGGAATCTCTGAGTTCAAGACCAGCCTGTTCTACATAGTGAGCTCCAGGCCATCTGGGACTAAAAAAGGGGGTGGGGGAGATGGCTCAGCAGTTAAGAGAGCCGACTGCTCTTTCAGAGGACCAGGGTTCGATTTCTTACACCCATATGGCGGCTAAGAACCATCTTAGGCCAGGTGTGGTGGTGCACACCTTTAATCCCAGCACTTGGGAGGCAGAGGCAGGTGGATTTCTGTAAGTTCAAGGCCAGCCTGGTCTATATAGTGGAGCTCCAGGCCAGCTGGACTAAAGGGAGACCCTGTCTCAAAAAGACCAAAAATAGGGCTGGAGAGATGGCCTAACGGTTAAGAGCACTGACTGCTCTTGCAGAGGACCCGGGTTCGATCCCCAGCACCCACATGGCGGCTAAGAACGTCTGTAACTCCAATTCCAGGAGAACTCCAGTTCCAGGAGAATCCGACACCCTCTTCTGACCTCCGCGGCATTGCACGACACAGGTGCACAGACCTGCATGCAGACAATACATTCATACACATACAAAAATAAATAAAAATTTTAAAAAAGACCAAAAATAAATAAACAATGCCACATTCTCTGATGCTATTAAGGACATAGCTTGAAGTTCATGTCTCTAAGGTCTAAGATTTATGAGAAAGAATAAATCTCTTCCTTAAACTACATTAAAAAAAAAAGAACCAAATACTTCGACAAATTGCCTTACCTTTGATATTTTTTTTTTACTTTTGCCCTGAAGGTAACCCATGAACTTTTTTGTTTACTGTTTTGTTGTTGGTGTTAATCATAAGCCATAACTTTCTTTTCATTCAGAATATAAACAACCAAAAAACCAAAATACATGCTCTGTTTTGTTTTTAAGAAAAAAAACAACAAAAACTCTTGACTTTCAAAATCAGTGAATAAAATTTTGGTTTTAGCCATGGACAAAGATTAATTGATAAATACAATTATTTTAAATGCAAATCCTTAACTGTAAAACTTGTATCACTCATGCATGACTTTTAATATAAAAGTATATTCCCAAGAGAAATGATTTCTGAGAATTAAGTAGATAAAGGAAGTGATTCCTAAGAATTAAGTAGATAAAGGATTCCAGGGACTGGAGAGATGGCTCAGCAGTTAAGAGCACTGACTGCTCTTGCAGAGGACCCAGGTTCAATTCCCAGCACCCACAAGGCAGCTAAGAACTGTCTTTAAGCTGGGTGTGGCACACGCCTTTAATCCTAGCATTCGGGAGCCAGAGCCAGGCCGATCTTTGTGAGTTCAAGGCCAGTCTGGTGTACAGAGTGAGTTCCAGGCCAACTGGGGCTACAGGGAGACCCTATCTCAAAAAAAGAAAGAAAGAAAAAAAATTCCGTATCAAATGTAATTGCTAGGTCTTTAAGAGAGTGCCACAAGTGGTCATTGAACCTGAATACTCAAGTATTCAAGTTATACTTTATCAGCACTGAAGCCTTAAGATAGGTGATAGGCATTCAGGAAGATAGAGAATAAAAAAGAAATACTGAGGGGCTGGAGAGATAGCCTAGTGGTTAAGAGCGCTGACTGCTCTTGCAGAGGACCCGGGTTCAATCCCCAGCACCCACGTGGCAGCTGAGAACCGTCTTGAACTCCAGTTCCAGGGGAATCCGACACCCTCTTCTGACCTCCACGGCATTGCCCGACACGGGTGCACAGACCTACATGCAGACAGTACATTCATACACATAAAAATAAATTTAAAAAAAATTAAAAAGAAAAAAAGAAATACTGAATGACATCTGAAGTTGTAATAGTAGAATAACTGGGAAAAATGGCTAGGTGGAGAGTAAGAATGAAGCATTAGTGTTTGCAGAACTTTTTATGTCTTTTAATTTGCTTGAATAGTTTTTTCTCTGCTCTTTTAAGGTTCAAAGATCATCCAACGTTAAATGAAAGATATTTATTACTTCATCTGCTTGGTAGAGGTGGCTTTAGTGAAGTGTATAAGGTAATATTTTGTTTTTCATGCTGATACAGGAAAGATAGAGGAGTTTGTGGTTAACAGATACTTGGCTTTTGTTTATTGACTGACTTTATCCTCACATTATAAAGAGCTTACTGTTGTTTATGTTGTCTTATCTCCAGATTCTAAGAATGTACCTACACAGTCTTCATTTTTTACTTCTTAAAAATATTTACTAATTTGGGCTGGAGAGATGGCTCAGTGGTTAAGAGTACCGACTGCTCTTGCAGAAGACCTGGGTTCTATCCCCAGCACCCACATGGAGGCTAAGAACCATCTTTGACTCCAGTTCTAGGGGAATCCGATGCCCTCTTCTGACCTCCATGGCATTTGCACGACATGGGTGCACCAACCTACATGCAGACAGTACACTCATACGCATAAAAAATTAATTTTAATTTACTATTTTGATTATTTGTGTGTGTGAATATATTGCCTGCATGTATGTAAGTGCACCTGTGTTGTGCAATGCTCTCAAAGGTCTTCTGTAAGAGTAGCCAGTGTTCTTAACTGGTGAGCCATCTCCAGCTCCTCTTGCAGAGGACCCAAGTTCAATTCCCAGCACCTAGGTGGTGGCTAACCACTGTTCGTAACTCCAGTTCCAGACACCCTCTTCTAACCTCCACGGGCATTGTACGGCGCAGGTGCACTTACCTACACTCATACACATAAGATTAAAATTAAAATATAAAAAAAGAAAAGATAGATAAAAGTACTTTGTTTTGCTGGGTACAGTAGTACATACCTTTACTACAAGCACATGGGAGGCAGAGGCAGGTGGGCCTGGTCTATACTCTTGAGTTGCAAGCCAGCCAGGGCTACAACAAAAGCATTGTAGTCATCTGTTTTTGTTCGCTTGCTGCTACTGCCAGCATGAAGAGGTTCATATTAAAATGAATGCTAGTTGCCAGGCGTGGTGGCGCACTTGGGAGGCAGAGGCAGGCGGATCTTTGTGAGTTCAGCCTGGTCTACAGAGTGAGTTCCAGGCCAGCTGGGGCTACAGGGAGACCCTGTCTCAAAAGACCAAAAAATAATAAATAATAAAATGAGTGCTAGCTTTATGTTTTGATCTAAAATATTGCCATTCAAAGAACTTGAATTTGAAGGATTCATGTTAAGATATTTTCTGATTTATGTCCATGAACTTTATATCTCATTTCTTATATGTATATCCTTTAAATTGTAGCATTTATTCAAATACCATATTTTGCAAAAGTTATCACCACAAATTAAAACTCTTTAGCTACCTGGTCTATGGCGTGATTGTTTTCTGCCTTGAATCCTAGGCTTTTGACCTATATGAGCAAAGATATGCTGCTGTGAAAATCCATCAGCTTAATAAAAGCTGGAGAGATGAGAAAAAAGAAAACTACCACAAGTAAGAAGCTATATTTTATAAATTTTATTGAATATTTTAGTGGTTATAGAAAATTAATATACTCTTTTCCCATAGACATGCCTGCAGAGAGTATAGAATACACAAAGAATTGGATCACCCCAGAATAGTTAAACTCTATGATTATTTTTCCTTGGATACAGATACGTAAGTGAATATAAGGATTTAACTTTTAAGAATATTTTTTTTTTTGCTTTCCTGTGCTGTAATGATGATATGAATATTCTCCATTTCTCTGTTATGATTCTGAATTACTGAATAACAATTATGTCTTTTTCCTTCCATTGAAGGTTTTGTACAGTGTTAGAATACTGTGAAGGCAACGACTTGGATTTCTATCTGAAGCAGCACAAGTTAATGTCAGAGAAAGAAGCTAGGTCTATTGTAATGCAGATTGTAAATGCTCTAAGATATCTCAATGAGATTAAACCTCCTATTATACATTATGATCTTAAGCCAGGTAATTCATGAAATGTGTCTTACTGTTTTGGGGGGTGTTTGGTGTTTGTTTGTTTGCTTGTTTGTTGAGACAATCTTATCATATAGCCCTGGCACCTAGAAGTCACTATGTAGAAGAGACTGGCCTGGAATTCACAGATTAATCCTGTGAGATTAAATTATCTTTATATTCAGTATGTGGTACATATATGTAAGTTAAAAATCTATTTTGTTTTTAGGAAATATCCTTCTGGTAGATGGAACAGCATGTGGAGAAATCAAAATCACTGATTTTGGCCTATCCAAGATTATGGATGATGATAGCTATGGTGTAGATGGAATGGATCTAACTTCCCAAGGGGCAGGCACTTATTGGTAATGTATTAGTAAACATAGCACAATCACCTACATAAGTCCCTGGTATTTGATGAGAATTTAGTTTTATTTTCAAGTCATCTTTGAGATTATTGTACTAAAGGTATTGACATGAAGCCTCTGAGTTGAGAGGACAGTCCTGTGCCTGGTCTTCGTTCTCCTCTACAAATATCAGCAGAGGAGGAATAAATGACTTGACATTTTTTTTTTTTTTTTGGTCTTTTTTGAGACAGGGTCTCCATATAGTCCCAGCTGTCCTGGAACTATCTATGTGTAGACCAGGCTGGCCTTGAACTCACAGAAATACGCCTGCCTCTGTCTCCCAAGTGCTAGGATTAAAGTTGTGCACCACAACACCTGGCTGGCACATGACTTTTAAATGTACAGCAGCCAGAAACTTGTAGTGTGCCAAATTCAAAGATTTTTCTCTGTGATGTTGAGTGATGTTTATGATCTGTATAAATACTTTTTGTAGATACAGTGTTATATTACAGTTAAAAACTGTAAACAGCAAGCATTTTCTGTAAAGGTTTTGTGGTTAAAGCTGTTGGCAGTTTGTTCATTGTAAATTGTAGATAAACTGAGGATATTCTTGGTCTTTACATTTTGACTCTCAGAAGTCTTTTTAGTGATTTCATGCATATAGATATAAATCTGGATAGAACCAGTTCCTAATTATGAATTTAATCCTGAATGCTATTTGCTCAGGTAGCTAGTGTTTGCAAAATCATGTTTCACTACGGATTTTCAAACTTCTTGTCAGTTATACCAGAGTAGAAAATATAGACTATGAGGGCTGGAGAAATGGCCTAGCGGTTAAGAGCACCAACTGCTCTTGCAGAGGACCCGGGTTCGATCCCCAGCACCCATATGGCGGCTGAGAACCGTCTGTAACTCCAATTCCAGGAGAACTCCAGTTCCAGGGGAATCCGACACCCTCTTCTGACCTCCGCGGCATTGCACAACACGGGTGCACAGACCTACATGCAGNCTTCTGACCTCCGCGGCATTGCACAACACGGGTGCACAGACCTACATGCAGACAGTACATTCATACACATAAAATAAATAAAAATTAAAAAAAAGAAAATATAGACTATGAAATTTTAAAAACAAACTTAAATTCTCAAAATAAATGTATTTAACAAAAAGTGAAATTTTACTGGGAAGAGAACTGCAGATGTCAACAGAGCGACTTCTGAGGCCCAGAACGGTTTTCAGTTTGCTTGGGTCCATGCTGACCATTTCCATAAGGTGCTCAGGGTATTACAGATTTTACTTTTCCCAAAGAGGAATTTGTCATATTTGTAGGTTCTTTTTAAGTTTCATACTTGCTGGGCATGGTGGTGCAAGCCCAGCACTTGGGAGGCAGAGGCAGGCAGATCTCTGTGAGTTCAAGGCCAGCCTGGTCTACAAAGTGAGTTCTAGGCCAGCTGGGACTACAGGGAGACCCTGTCTCAAAAATAGCAAAACAAACAAACAAACAAAAGAAAAACAGCTTTCATACTCTGCTTATAGCACCTTCGAGGAATATGATCTACATAAAATAGTGTCTACTTTTTGTTTTTCGTATTGAAGAAGGCCATCAGTCAAACTTGTAACTTCCTACAAGTTAATAGTTTCAGTTAGAATTCTTTTAGACTATAGTAACAAGCCTCAACTTTTCACAACAAAAATCTTAGAATGCATCTGGGTATGGTAGTTATTGCACACCTTTAATCCCAGCACAGGGAGGCAGATGCCAAGGGCTATAGGGAGACCCCATCTAAAAAAAAAAACCCAAACACACACACACACACACACCACCCCCAAATCTTAGAATCCAAGGCTGGCTCAGTGGTTAAGGGCAATGGCAACTCTTGTAGAGGACCCAGGTTTGGTTCCCCGCACCCACATGGCAGTTAACAACAGTCCTTAACTCCAGTTCCATGAGATCTGACCTCTTCTGGCATCCTTAGGCACTAGGCATGCATGTGGTGCACTTAACATACATGCAGGCAAAACACTCATTCATAAAACATAAAGAAAAGGGGCGGGACAACTGGTTCCGAAGTTAACAGCACTGATTGCTCTTGCAGATGACCCCGGATTGGTTACCAGCACCCACATGGTGGCTAACAACCATCTGTACCTAGTTCCAGGGGATCCAGTGCCCTCTTCTGGCCTCTGGGGATTGCATGACACAGGTGCACTTACATGCCTGTAACACACTCATGCACGATGAAGGAAAGAAAGGAGGGAGAGAGGGAGGGAGGGAGGGAGGTAAAAGAAAAAAATACTGAAGACATTGAAGTTATGTAATATAGAATAACTGGGAAAAATGGCTAGGTGGAGAGTAAGAATGAAGCATTAGTGTTTGCAGAACTTTTTATGTCTTTTAATTTGCTTGAATAGTTTTTTCTCTCTGCTCTTTTTAAGGTTCAAGAATCAGTCCAACGTTAAAAAAGATATTTATACTTCATCTGCTTGGTAGAGGTGGCTTTAGTGAAGTGTATAAGGTAATATTTTGTTTTTCATGCTGATACAGGAAAGATAGAGGAGTTTGTGGTTAACAGATACTTGGCTTTTGTTTACTGACGACTTACCTCACATTATAAAGAGCTTACTGTGTTATGTTGTCATATACTTACAGATTCTAAGAATTACCTACACATTCTCATTTTTACTCATTTAAAAAATATTTACTTAATGGCTTGGAGAGATGGCTCAGTGGTTAAAGAGTACCGACCTGCTCTTGAAGAAGAACCTGGGTTCAAATCCAACACACACATGGCAGGAAAGAACCATATTTAATTCAGTTCTAGGGGAATCCGATGCCCTCTTCTGACCTCCAGGCATTTGCACGACATGGGTGCACCAACACTACATTGCAGACAGTACACTTCATACGCATAAAAAATTAATTTAATTTTACATTTGATTATTTGTGTGGGAGTATATTGCCTGGCTATGTATTTAAGGCACCTTGTGTTGTGCAATGCTCTTCAAAGGTCCTTCTGTAAGATAGTGCCAGTTTCTTAACTGGTTGAGCCATCTCCTACGTCTCCTCTTGTCAGAGGACCACACGTTCAATTCCAGCATCTAGGGGTGGCTAACCAATGTTACGTAACTCCAGTTTCCAGGGGACACCTCTTCTAACCTCCACGGCAGTACGGCGCAGTGCAACTACCTACATCAAAAAAACAACAAAATTAAAATTAAAATCTAAAAAAGAAAAGATAGATAATAGTACTTTGTTTTTTTTGTGGTACAGTAGTACATACCCTTTACTACAGCACATGGAGCAGAGGCAGGTGGGCCCCTTGGTTCTTATCTTAGTTGCAAGCCAGCCAGGCTACAACAAAAGCATGTAGTCATCTGTTTTGTTCGCTTGCTGCTACTGCCAGCATAAAGGTTCATATTAAAAGAAGCTAGTTTGCCAGGTGGTGGTGGCCGCACTTGGGAGGCAGACGGCAGATGCCGGATCAATTTGGGTTAGCCTGAGTCTACACAGTGAGTTTCCAGCCAGCTGGGATTGGCTACCAGGGGGAACCCCTTTCTCAAAAGACCAAAAAATAATAAATAAAAAATGATGCTAGCTTTTGTTTGATCTAAAATAGTGCCATTCAAGAACTTGAATTTGACAGGATTCATTAGTTAAGATATTTTCTGATTTATGTCCATGAACTTTATATCTCATTTCTTATCTGTATATCCTTTAAATTGTAGCATTTATTCAAATACCATATTTTGCAAAAGTTATCACCACAAATTAAAACTCTTTAGCTACCTGGTCTATGGCGTGATTGTTTTCTGCCTTGAATCCTATGGCTTTGACACCTATATCAAGAGAACGATATCTGCTGTGAAAAATCCATATCAGCTTAATAAAAAGCTGGAGGGAGAGATGGAAAAAAGAAAACTACCACAAGTAAGAAGCTATTTTTATAAATTTTTATTGATATTTTAGTGTCGTTATAGAAAATTAATATACTCTTTTCCCATAGACATGCCTGCAGAGAGTATAGAATACACAAAGAATTGGATCACCCCAGAATAGTTAAACTCTATGATTATTTTTCCTTGGATACAGATACGTAAAGTGAATAGAAGGGATTTTAACTTTTAAGAATATTTTTTTTTTTGCTTTTCCCTGTGCTGTAATGATATATGAATATTCTCCATTTCTCTGTTATGATTCTGAATTACTGAATAACAATTATGTCTTTTTCCTTCCATTGAAGGTTTTGTACAGTGTTAGAATACTGTGAAGGCAACGACTTGGATTTCTATCTGAAGCAGCACAAGTTAATGTCAGAGAAAGAAGCTAGGTCTATTGTAATGCAGATTGTAAATGCTCTAAGATATATCAATGAGATTAAACCTCCTATTATACATTATGATCTTAAGCCAGGTAATTTGAAATGTGCTTACTGTTTTGGGTGTATTGGTGTTGTTGTTTTTTTGCTTGTTGTTGAACAAAATCTTATCATATAGCCCTGGCACCTAGGCAAGTCACTCGTAGAAGAAGAGACAGGGGCTGGAGAGATAGCCTAGTGGTTAAGAGCACCGACTGCTCTTGCAGAGGACCAGGGTTCCATCCCCAGCACCCACATGGCAGCTAAGAACCGTCTGTAACTCCAATTCCAGGAGAACTCCAGTTCCAGGGGAATCCGAGACCCTCTTCTGACCTCCATGGCATTGCACGGCACTGGTGCATAAAACCTACATGCAGACAGTACACTCATACACATACAAAAATAAATAAAATTAAAAAAAAGAAAGTAAATTTCCTGCTTTGTCAGGACATCAAACAACAGAGGCAGCCATCTAGATGCTAGGGTTCAGGTGTGTGATTGATAGTTCTGGTTATTGCTGGGTTGTCCTTGTCCCTGTTCCATCTCTATTAACACCCCCCTCCCCCCCATTTTCTGCTAGTGGCTCACAGTGCCCTAGATTCTCCAGGGACACTGAGGGGACTTCTGTGGCTCTTAGGGACATAGGCAGAATGGTAGCAGTGAAACACAGGTGCCTTTTGGATATTGGCCCACTGCACCTGCATTCCTATCTCTCGCTACTCTGTGAGATATCTGGGTTTACTAGTAAATGGAGTGGTACCTCTGGTTCTAATATTCTACCAAAAAAAAAAAAAAAGTAAATTCCCATTTAGCTGCATTATTCCTTTTTACTACTTTTAATTTTTCAGGTCTTTGAGTTATAAGATGCTTACATCTTTCATGGATCTTTTGGGTTATAATTTAAGATTTGTCACCTTAAGTTTACTTACTTTTACACTCTATATCAAAAGTATGAACTTGCAGATAGCACAAGTGTTGAAACTGAGTGCATAGTGTATTTCATGTGCTGGTGCTGGAGCTCCCAGTGAGTAACCATTCTTTGTGCTGCTCACAGTCTAGTACTGTGACACTTCAGTGCCATCATGAGGCACCACACTGTCTTCTCCAACATGGGAAAGGAAGCAAAGTCAATAGAAAACTCATGGTTGTTGTCACTTAGAGAAGAAAAAGTGCTCACAGAGTAACTGGATGATAGGGAAGTGTGGGGAGGTTGAGGGGGACAATGGTGACTGAAGATTATGAAATTTCTATTATTGTGGGTTGGGGTAGGTCTTCTGTTATGAACTCAAGATAGGAGGTTTTCTCTTGTGGCTATAGTGGGTTGGAAGGCTTAAACAAGAGAATCATATGATCTAACACATTTTATAGTGAGAACTGCCTGCACTTTAAGAGTGGTTGTGAGGGGAGTTGTGAAGATTTCTTCTATTATTTGAAACTTATTCAGATTATAAAATTGCAATCTCTAATAATAATGTTTTATTTAGATATAAATGTACTTTATTGCAGAGTTGTCTGTTTTGGCCCTGGAGTCAAATGATTTTAAAAATATAAATGCTTTAAAACTTTGATGGTTTTCATTGATGAAAGCTTCGACGTTAATATGTGGATAAAATAAGCATTCTAAGATTTAGAAGGTTTTAAATTAAACATTGTTAGTAGCAGCTTTTCTTTTTCTTCTTCCCAAAACTATAGGTATTTACCTCCTGAGTGTTTTGTAGTTGGAAAAGAGCCGCCAAAGATTTCCAACAAGGTTGATGTGTGGTCAGTTGGAGTCATCTTCTTTCAGTGTCTCTATGGTAGAAAAGTAAGTTATGTTACACCAGCTTCGGCTCTGTACAAATAAGTTAAGGTAGTTTTTCCTTTTAAATGTAAATTTCACTAACTTGGAATCAGCTTAGATCCTTCTAAGGAAAGGCAGTTTCTCAGTTGCTTCCTTAGAGCAGAACTGTTTTAGCCTCCCACTAACTCATTTGAATGGTCTCCCCTCCTCCCTTTCCCTTTCTTAGGAGCTCTGTTAACTGCAGGAACATTTTCTACAGTACTCTGGAGTTGAGTACTTCTCCACGTCCTTCGTTCTTTCTACTTTCTTTTAACTCCTCCCTCCTCCATAAACAGTTGTCCTGGACAGTTTCCCTGGTATCCTCTCAGAGAAACACCACCAAACTTCATCTTAATTTTTTTCCTAAACTTCTATTAATACTGGTGTCAGAAATACAAGTTGCCCCAGATATATTGTCTAGCTCATATCTGACCCCATTTCCTTCAGTATTGGAAACACTGTGGTAAAGGGACTTATCTAGAAATTTGTAGCATGTGAAGACCAAACCCAGATCTCCTTCCTGGATCCAGATCTAGAGCTGTTTTATATTATATCTTCTCCAATATTAGTTTCTTCTCCAGCTTACTGACGGTATACTAATTGAATAGGCTTTCTAGGCTTGCTATTAGTTACACTCTTGTTTTTATGAGACCATATCCCAACTTTAAAGTAACTGAGGATAAGAATACAAATTATTTGTTTAGGAGGACTCAGTGATGATAACTTTGTTTGAAATATTTTATTTCAATATTTCATTCTTTTTTTTTTTTTAAGCCATTTGGCCACAATCAATCTCAACAAGACATTCTTCAAGAAAATACAATACTAAAAGCCACAGAAGTCCAGTTCCCTGTAAAACCAGTTGTAAGCAGTGAAGCCAAGGTATTAAACCCAAATAACATTTTGTGAAGTAACTTTGAATTACGGCTACAGTGTGGTAAGTGCCGTCAGTAAAGACAGTAACACAGTGGCAGCAATGGCAGGAGCAGAGCCGGTGATGTCCTCTGGAGCAGCCGCTTCTGCGTTTGTGCTCATTTTCACCTTTAAGCACCCAGATAATGGTTCCTCATTCTTTGTGTACATCAGCTTGGTTTATAAATTAGGGAGAAAACACAAGATCTAGGCCCTTCATTATCTTTGGTATTGCTTAGTAGGCCTGTATTAATGCTCACTTACTTAAGTATATAAGAAAGAATATAGTAATGGGGACCTTTTCTTTAATGCTTCTATGTTCATTGTCTGTTATCCTTACATGATAAAATGGGAAATCAGCCACAGCCTGGCAGATCACCTTGCTTAGCATAGTATGGCTCAGGTATCCCCTCTTACCAGACTCCAGAATCCACATCATTGCCCTTTATACCATCTTGCTGAATCCCAGGAGTTAATCTAGTATTATCTACATACGTCCAGTTCTAATCTACATGAGTCTCTTTAGTAAAATAATGAGAAAGAAAATTGAGTTAGAGCAAAACTTTTTTGATACTAAATATTTTTCTGCTTTCTGGCCCTTCATATTTGTGTTTTTACTCTTGTTTTATACTTATCACAAAGCTTATTTTTCTTTTCTTTTTTTTTGAGACAGGGTCATCCTATAGACCAGGCTGGTCTTGAACTCACAGACATCTGCCTGCCTCTGCCATCGTGTGCCACCATGCCCAGCCTGTTTTTCTTATTTGTGTCTATGAGTGTATTGCCCATATGTGTATAAGTGCACCCATGTCGTGCAGTGCCCTTGAAACTCAGAAGAGGGCGTTGGATCCCTTAGAACTGGAGTTATGGGTGATTGTTAGCCACTATGTGGGTGCTAGGAATTGAACCTGGGTCCTCTGCAAGAACATTTGGCGCTCTTAACCACTGAGCTATCTCTTCAGCCCCACAAAGCTTATTTTTTTCTATAACTCTATTAGAGCCTTTTCTTTTTAAAATTCCCATCAAATTCATAAGAAAAGGCCACAAAATTTCTGTATTTTCTGGGCTGAACACTACACCATAAACATAGTGGATAAGCAGGTACCATGTAATTTCTATTCTTATATTGTATGGTTAGGTATTCCCTGCTAAATGTTTGCAGTCTGTGTCACCTTCATGATTAAAGATATGTGCTAGTGAAAATTTCTACTGTCTGTCCCTTAAATCTTCATTGGTTTGTTTTATATTGTGTTGTTCAGGTTTGGGTTTTTTTCTTTTTAGACAGGGTTTTACTCTAGTCTAAGCTGTCCGCAAACTCACTGTGGAACCTTGGCTGGCCTCTTTCAGTAGCTCTGCTTTGGCTTCCAGAGTGCTGGAATTACAGGTGTGAGCCACCACCTTGAGGGTTAAAAAGATCTTTAATCCTAGCACTGAGGAAGATAGAGTAGAGGCAGATAGATCTCTCTGAGATCAGGGCCAGCCTAGTCTACATAGCAAGATCCAGGCCAATAAGGTGAGACCCTAGCTCAAAACAAAACAAAATAATTTCTCTTTCTGTCTTACCTCAGTGGAAACAGAAATTAAGTGAATCTAGCCAAAGTAGAATCTGTTTGTTTGTTTCTTTGTTTCTTTGTGGTTTTTGTTTTCATTTTGTTCTCTCTCACTGTAGCATCAGCTGGCCTATGTAGACCAGGCTGGCCTTGAACTTAAAGAGATCCACCTACCTCTGCCTCCTGGCTAAAATTTTTTTTTTTTTGGGGGTCTTTTCAAGACAGGGTCTCCCTGTCCTGGAACTCACTCTGTAGACCAGGCTGGCCTTGAACTCACAAAGATCCGCCTGCCTCTGCCTCCCAAGTGCTAGGATTAAAGGTGTGCGCCACCACGCCTGGCTTTTTTTTTTTTTTTTAATGTAT
>VZQC01004444.1:416929-520923 GCA_009823505.1 Rhizomys pruinosus
TGTCTTGTTTGAGATGGGGTCTCACTGTGTAGCTCTGGCTGCCCTAGAACTCATTATGTAGACCAGGCTGGCCTTGAACTCACAGAGATCCATCTGCCTTTAGAGTGCTGAGATTTAAGATGTGCACTACTGCTCCTGGCATGGAAGTATGAATTTTAAGACAAGCTAACATTTTTTTTATATCAGCAATAAGACAGAAGAAATTATCAGTTATCACTTGAGTAGAGTTTATGTGTGACCAAAAGATCAATTTTTTTTTTTTTTTTTGGTCTTTTCAAGACAGGGTCTCTCTGTAGCCCCAGCTGACCTGGAACTCACTCTGTACGCAGGCTGGCCTTGAACTCACAAAGATCCACCTGCCTCTGCCTCCCAAGTGACAGGTTTAAAGGCGGGCGCCACCACACCCAGCAAGATAATTAATTTTACAAATACAATATTGAGTGGAAGAGAGCAGGCAAAGGAGATGCACTCCGTAATTCCTTTCCGTGATGGTCTCACTGAGCAGAAATCATCTGTGGCAGAAGTTATGATGGATGCCATCCTAATTCCATTGGGGTCTGCACCTGGAAGGGAGAGGTGTGGGGAAGCTCAGCAGGTGCCGGGAACATTCTTGTGGAGGTGAATGCCAGTTACATAGACATGTTCCCTTCATGCCATACGACGTAGAATTGCTTGCTTTTTTAAAAGCATGTTAGACCCCATACAGGTTGTCAGCTCTTCTCTGGGAACAGTGGGGGGAAGAGCATCTGTGGCCACTGCTTGCTTTTCTCACTGTGATGATTTAGTTGATCTAGGGAACAAACCCTAATGAGAGTGTCTTGTCAGTCATGCTACATAGGAATGAAAAATGAAGGCTAAAAACGGCTTCCTAGCATTTGGCTAATCAAAAGCAGATATCAAACTGGGGTGAGAGTTAAGAGTATTGTTTAGCAGAAGAGAAAAATGCTAACAAAAGAAGTCTTGATAATTTTATAGGCAAAAATGGAAGTTTTCAGCAATACATCCAAAGAAAAACCAGTAATGTGGCACTGGAGGTTTCAAATTGGAGGAGTAATTTTGTTTATCCCAAAACTTTAGTTTAAGCATTCTATAAAATACAGTCTGTTTATTGTCAGTGTGTCCATCCTTCTGGCGGGCTTGGTAGATTGGTATTTAGAAGTTAAAAAGATCATTTTAATTGCTGATTTTCTTTCTTAAAGGCCTTCATAAGACGCTGTTTGGCATACCGAAAAGAAGATCGATTTGATGTACACCAACTGGCAAATGATCCATACCTTCTCCCACACATGAGAAGATCAAATTCTTCAGGAAACCTACACATGTCTGGGCTGACAGCATCTCCTACACCTCCTTCTTCAAGCATAATTACTTACTGACTCTCCTCCAAGATTGGCATGATCTTTGATTGGCTTCCAACACATACTTGAATTTGAGAACATTTGAGTGTTTCTGTTTTCCATTTTACACAGGACATGGTTACGAACTGTTTGTGAACTGAAGTCCTTTGTGGGGTCGTTTGTGTCAGAGTGCTTTATGGACAGTGAACGAGCACACACTCCTCACTCTGACGTGGAGCAGCAAAACAGGAATACCATGCTGGGAAGAAAATGGGGGGTGCTTTGTTTATTTAGTGGAACACTGTAAATAACGTTTATGATACTTAAATATATTTGATTGTTACTAGAGAGTTCTAATATGAAGGGTAGTTTTTCATTATTTAAAAACACATGGAAAAATATGAGACATATTTCTAACACAAGAACTACAGTGCCTGGATACATCTTCAGCATTCAACAGTTAATCTGCTGAAACCAAAGTAAGAACTGAGTGATGGTGACCGTTGTGTTTTATAATAATAGAATGTGAGAGTTAGAATCTTTGGGCAAAGTTAGACTTTGTCATTTGCCTGTTGTGGTTTTTACCAAGTTGTACCTCAAAATCACATGTCTGGTTGTCCCCTACTGGTTATGGAAAGCTGTTACTCCTAGACCCTTCACACCTTTAACAAAAAGAGCTGCCTATTCTGAATCAGTTGAAGTCACTAAATTGTAGTATGTCCAGTGCTTTCGGTATTTTAGAATTGTTAACAGGCATTTTTCTTTTGTTACCAGGCCTTGTCTATTAAGACAAGACACAGTGTGTAACCAAAAGCAGACCAATTCTATGCAGGATAATGATAAATTCCCTTCTAGCTCTAATGTAAATTGTTGTACAGATGTTGTATTTTAATTACTAAGTTTCAGCAGCTTATTCTTGTACAAATGTTTTAAAATAGGCTTTTCTAATTGGATATTGTATTTTTTTTAAGTCTTCTTGAAGGCGCTTTAATTGCTGCTAAATAATGTTGCTTTTTTGCTAAAAAAAAAAAAAATCAAATGACCTTGAAGGTGCAACTTGACTATACGTCATAGAGAGATAATTAAAAGCAGACATTCATCAACAATCAAGGCATGTAAATCCATGTTGAGCATATTGAGTTCTTTAAATCAGTTTCTGGGGTTCTAGGGCTGTGGAGCATATAGATACTAGATTTATAAATTGTTCATGGTTATTCTACATTTCTAGAAAGTTCTTAGCATCAAGGTGGGATAATGATCCCATAGAACGTTTCTCGTGGTTTGTACAGATTTGTTAAAATGTGAACATTTTCTAACTCCCTTGTGTGGTAGAAACCAAGATTTTTCAGGATGCTGTATTTCATTCCTGTAAAGATTTTTTTTTTCTTCATTGTCATATTCATAGTGCTGAGACTTATATGTAAGTTGTCCATGTTGCAGAAAACCAAGGCTATACCTACTAGATTTCCCTTAATATTGTACAGTTAAACTGTGGCTCTTATCTGATGTTGCAAGCCATTTTGTTTTTTCATTGTACATAGACACATTGTCTCTTAAAGATGCTGCTGGAATTATAGAGAATGTAGCCAAAACAGTAATAAACCATGACAGTTAAAATGTAAAGACTGTGAAAATTACATTCAAAGACAGCTTTTAAGATTTAGGATACTGACCAACTTAGCTCCTTAACAATCAGCTGAATAAAGTTTTAAGCATACTTTAAGCCAATTTTAACGTGTTTCAAGCTGTTAAAGTTAGACCTGATAACCATTATCAAGACTAATCCTGGGTAACACTTAGCACAATCAGGCGCAACTGAAGCGCCGTACCTCTTCTGTAGATTCAAATAGAAGCTCCTTAAGAACATTTGCCGGTGTGGTGGTGCACGCCTTTAATCCTAGCACTTGGGAGGGGCAGGCGGATCTCTGTGAGTTCAAGGCCAGCCTGGTCTACAGAGTGAGTTCCAGGACAGCTGGAGCTACAGGGAGACCCTGTCTCGAAAAGACCAAAAAAAAAAAGAACATTGACATTGTCACAAATGATGATAGTGGTTGAGTGCTTATAGCTGCTACATGTAAGTTATACATTCTCAATTAAAAGAAGATGCCCGGTTTTGGCGAGATGTAATGTGAATGTGTTAGTCTGACCTAAGGTTGAATAGACAGTTCAGATAGATCTTGGATTTCACCATCATTATTTTCAAATGAGTGATAGTAACTGCCAGCATCAACGCATAAGAGGCTGGGGCAGGAAGATTGTGAATTTAAGGCCAGCCTGGGCTTCATAGAAAGACCCAGCCTCCAGCAAGAAAATAAAATAAAGGGAAAATAAGCCATAAAAAGAAATTGCTTCCTTGGCTTGAGTTTAAATAATCATTTCAGAATCAAGAGTGTATAGGAAGTGTTGTTGGCAAGATGACTCAGTGGGTGGACCTGGGTCCAGTCTGTAGTCCACATGGTGGAAGGAAAGAGCTGCACTGCAGCACACCACATCACACATGTCCCCCCAACACACTTTTTTTTTGTCTTTTGGAGACAGGGTCTCCCTGTAGCTCCAGCTCTCCTGGAACTCACTGTGTAGATCAGGCTGGCCTTGAACTCACAGAGATCTGCCTGCCTCTGCCTCCCAAGTGCTAGGATTAAAGGAATGGGCCACCATGCCCGGCTTTTTTTTACTTTTTTAAAAGAATGTGTAGGAGATGGATCAACTTAACCCATGTCTTTCCCAACATGCTACGGATTTATTAAATAGGCTGTTGTAATTGGGCTAAATGAACCAGTATTACCCTCACAGGATGGAACCTGGTGCCTATTGCTGGATAATTTGCATTTACTCTGGCAGTCTTTGCTCATTCCTTTTGAGGCTTCGTTGTTTTTTTAGGCACAGCTCACCCTTAACTTTTTAAATTTGGCTTATAAACTGAGGGTGTAGTTCAGTGGTCCTAGCACTCCTCAGCCACCCCCATCCAGTGCATTAGCTTTAATCGGTGTGGATACTGAAAGTGTAGAAGCTATACTGGTGATGTGGAAGTTAGGGGCGGGAACATGCTTGGTGGTTTTTCAAAAATAATGATCTGATTCATGTTTTCCTTTATGGCTATTTCCTTTTTCTAAAAAGTAACTTGAGTTTAAAATGTGAACAGCAGACATATTTGCAAGTACCTCATTACGGAAGTCAGAATGGTGGCGATAGTGGAGCGTCAGTGAAACATCACTGAGTGCATTGTCTTGTTTTGATTTTTGTTGTTACCTATTAAATACAGTATTTTTTTAAATCTTTTTTAAGTCCCTAGTGTGAATTTCATTTATTTTTATTTTTTATTTGTTTATTTTTTATTTTTTTTATTTTTTTATGTGTATGAATGTACTGTCTGCATGCAGGTTTGTGCACCCGTGTCATGCAATGCCGTGGAGGTCAGAAGAGGGCATTGGATTCCCCTAGAACTGGAGTTAAAGACAGTTCTTAGCCACCATGTGGGTGCTGGGAATCGAACCCAGGTCCTCTGCAAGAGCAGTCGGTACTCTTAACCGCTGAGCCATCTCTCCAGCCCCTAAATACAGTATTGATTACTCTCGGATCCTACTAGCTATATTTTAGTGAAAATGTGGTCCATTTATATTGATAGTTTAAGGATTTAATTACATTGCTGTTTTTTTCCCCTGTGAAACCAATAGAGCATATTGGCAAGTCTATTCTAATCCCACTTTAAATTTCCACAGTAGATCATTTTCTTCCAAATATACTAAATTTAAGTGTTATGAATATTTAACCTAATTCAAAATGTGCTTTTCCAGCTAGCTTTTAAATTGAATTTAGAATTCTAGTTCTTTGGTTTTTGTTCATTCTGTAAGTTCTCAAATGTATGTAACTCGTCTTCTGATTTGAATTGGCTTGCCTGCCCAAAACACATTCATTTCCAATTACTGCCTTTCCCCCCATAGCCTGGCTGGCTAGCTGCCTGCCTACCTGCATACCTACCTACCTACCTACTTAGGGTCTTGCTATGTGGCCAGGCTGGCCTCAAAGTTAATGGCAATCTTGACACATTTGTTGGGATTGTAGGTATGTGCCACCCAACCCTGTAAGAAACTTTTTTTTTTTAATTTTTATTTTATTTATGTATGTGTATGAATGTACTGTCTGCATGCAGGTCTGTGCACCCGTGTCATGCAATGCTGCGGAGGTCAGAAGAGGGTGTCGGATTCCCCTGGAACTGGAGTTCTGGAATTGGAGTTACAGATGGTTCTCAGCCACCATGTGGGTGCTGGGGATTGAACCCGGGTCCTCTGTAAGAGCGGTCAGCGCTCTTAACCGCTAGGCCATCTCTCCAGCCCAAGAAACTTGTTTTTAAATAGTGTATATAAACTACCTTCAAAAATTTTTAGGGGCTAGGCATAATGATATAAACCTTTAATTCCAGCACTTGGGAGCCAGGGGCAGGCAGGCGGATGGATCTCTGTGTGTTCAAGGCCAGCCTGGTGTAGACAATGAATTCCAGGCCAACCATGGCTACAATAGAGTGTATCTTTTTTTTTTTTTTTTAAATAAAGGTTTTCATGAGACCAGACAAAAATTGGTAGGAAGCTTCAAGTGAAGGGGCTGAAGAGATGGCTCTGCAATTAACACTGCTCGATCCTACAGAGGACCCAGGTTCAGTTCTAGCATCTGCCCAGCAGGTAACCACTGTCCATGAATGGTTACAGGGGATCTGATGCCCTCTCTTGCTCCCTTGGGCTTTATGTTTATTTATTTATTTATGTATTTATTTATTTTTAATGTGTATGAATGTACTGTCTACATGCAGGTCTGTGCACCCATGTCGTGCAATGCCGTGGAGGTCAGAAGAGGGTGTCGGATTCCCCTGGAACTGGAGTTCTGGAATTGGTTCTCAGCCGCCATGTGGGTCCTGGGGATCGAACCCGGGTCCTCTGCAAGAGCAGTCGGTGCTCTTAACCACTAGGCTATCTCTCCAGCCCCTCCCTTGGGCTTTATGAAACATGGGTACATTTAACATAAATGTAGACAAAACACTCATACAGAGAGTAAAAAGAAATTTTAAAAACTAAATTAGAAACACTCAAAACTAACGTTCCTTGTGTGGCTTTTTGACTGGAAGCCCCCATCTCCCATCAGCACTAACTATGTAAACTGCCTGCACACAATACATATACCTACTGTAAAGGCGGGAAGACAGCTAAGCAAGATTTTGGAACCAGATTCTTTTTTTTGGGGGGGGGTCTTTTCGAGACAGGGTCTCCCTTTAGTCCCCAGCTGGCCTGGAACTCGACCTGTAGACTAGGCTGGCCTTGAGCTCACAGAGCTCCACCTGCCTCTGCCTCCTGAATGAGATTAAAGGTGCGCGCCACAACGCTCAGTGGTGAAACCAGATTCTTTGCATCCAAATGTTGATGACTATTTAGGTTCTCTATCTAAAAATGAAGGTAAGAGCTTGTTCTTACAGTGCTGTGAGGAATAGAGTTCCCAGCTCTCAGAATTAGGTCCACTGCTTAGTAAATGCCAGTTTAAGAAGCTGCTTTTTAAGATTCAAATCATTGCCTTTGCCTTATGCATAAAATGCAGTCTGCTTGGTTCTTGTGATAATTTAAATTCCTTCAAAAGAAAGGAGTTTTTTGATGCTTGACTCAAGTTTCAAGGAAGAAATTATTGAATTACCTGAAAATGGAAGGCGAACAAAGTAGGAATTTGAAAACGGCAATTTGAAGAGAAGAAAAACACCAGTAACTGCATGAACTGTAATTGCCGAGAGGAGTGCTCCTTGATGTCTGCTGTTTCTGCACTTGGAACAGTTTTCTGTCCTCATGCTAGCTAGCCATCTGAAGTAGGGTGGACATATGTTCCTTACAAAGCAAGAAAGAGCTACAGGGAGACCCTGTCTCAAAAAGACCAAAAGAAATAGATAATCTAAATGTTAGGTCAGGAATGCACTCAAAACAGACCTTTGATGGCAACTGGTCATGAAAGCACCCTCCTTCCTGTCCATGCTCACCCCAAGTAGGACGGGGACTTCATTGCGGGCGTAAGAGGGGTTCTGGAACTTGGAAGACGCTTCACTAGTGTCTCTCCAAGTCCTAGCATTGACAGGTTACCCCTTGTGAGGTACTCAGCACGTTATGACCTGTAGTCCTGACCACTGAGAGGCTTGAACAGGGTTTCGTAACTCATGTAAAGTTCCTGGTTTTGACTGTTCCCCAAACCATACCTTTTGGTCCAAACAGATGTAGGAGCCCAACCTCCCACCCATGTTCATTGTGTGGTACGCATGCTTTAAATTCTTTCCATCAAGGTCTTTTTTAGGACCTGGTGGCTATCAAACAGCATAAAAGTGAGTTAACAGTCATACTTTGGGTGTTTCAAACGGTCATAGGTCATATTACATCCTTAGAATTTCTTGTCTGCTAGACCAAATTCATTAACTTACTTTTGAAGAAATACTTGGGGGGGGGGGCTGAAAAGTGGCGAAATCTTGGGTTTGGAGCTAGTTTGCCTCCCAGACTGCTTACTAGTATGTGGTCTTCATCTCTTCTCTGAGAGACTTTCTCTCCACATCCATAAAAATGTTCTAATAGCTCCTTCTTGCATGACACTAATATCTCCTCACCCCAGATAGAGAATCAACAACAGACCAAAGGATTGCACCGAAATTCAACTTGGAGGACCAATGAGTTTTATTGGGCTTATTTATGGGAATGTCGGTTGTTAGGTTTATGTCCTGCACACATCCCCCAAATAAAAGGAAGTAGCCAGGGCTGAAGAAAAGAGCCAGCAACAAAATGGTGACAGGCCAGGCCCTTTTAGACGCCTTGGGCAGGACATCAGGTAAAGAGGAACTGAGGTCATTGACAGTTTCTGGAGGAAGTAGAAATCTCTGTGCTCTGGAAATGCTGGCCGTAAATTCCAGATCCTTGGAGAACCTTTCGGTTATAATAGAGAAGGGGTGTCATATTCTTGTATGCCATGTAACTGCTTCCGCCTAATAGGGGACATAATTGGGGAAAAGGGGGATTTCAAACTGGAAAATTAGGATCTGGTCTCTGATTGGTGTTTGGTCTGGATCAATAGTGGCTAGTGGTTGGTGGGCAGTTTCACCCTCTACAACTGAAAGAATAAGCTAGTTAAACCTTGTATGAGTGAGCTGTTGGGTTTGGTTTTGCAAATACCCTAAGGGGCATGGTATCACAGTGCACAGATTCCCCAGTACCAATAGGAGGATGTGAGGACCTATACTCTGTTGTAAGGGATCAGAAAAAAGTTAAGAGTACACAGGGCCCCAGAATGAGACCTGGCATAACCATGACAATAGATTCTAGGCGGGGCTAGGTTTTTCTAGCATGGTACAGCACATCTAACCTATCTCTGAGATAATAAGATTATGTTATTTTATACTTTCCTATTGGGGTGTTTAAAACCATATAGTTAGCTCAGGTAAATTAATTTAATTTTGCTATTAAAGTCAGTTGAGGTTCTGATCTCAGGGGTCACCTGGGCCTTGAGGGAGTGCCTGGCTCCTTTGGCTTTCTTTTTACCAGTTCCGTCTACATGAGGACAGTCAGGTCTTGCTTGATCAGGCTTCCCTTAAAAGCACGAGGAGACTTTCCTCTGTGTTGACGTCCCTCTTTTTAGATTGGATACTGGTTGGAGTCCCTTAAGTGAATCTCCAAACCTCCCTCCCTGCACAGGAAGACTGGTGACTCTGTCACAGGACATTTTGGGAAGTGTCCTCACAGTAACCTCAAATATAAGTTGACCTTTGGAGGCCTGAAAGCAGTAAAAAACAAACTTCAGTGGTGGCACACACCTTTAGTCCTAGCACTTGGAAGGCAGAGGCAGGCAGATCTTTGTGAGTTCAAGGCCAGCCTGGTCTACACAGTGAGTTCCAGGACAGCTGGGGCTGCAGGGAGACCTTATGTCGAAAAGACAAAAAAAAAAAAAAAAAAACCTTGAATGGAAACTGAAATCAGAATACCTTTAAAGTAACCAAAGGAAATACCTTAAAACAATTACTTTGGAGAGCAAGTTCAATCTAACAGGTAGTTAACAAATGAAATTTCCAGATAACCAGGTTAGATACCATTTTGTAGATATTTAAAGAACCTGGGTTTATCAGGCCTTTGATTAAGCATGCCAACAATTAAGAAGGAAAACTTAGTGGCCACCTTAAAACTGTTTTGAGAAAAATAACAGGCAGAGACAGTATAATTGTGTGAGATTGCTCTGCATGGAAATACATTAGATCTTAACACATGGAAACATAAAAACATGACATTACAGAGAGTTTTTATTTGGTATTTTTTATTTTTTAATTTTATTTTATGTAAGTATTTTTTAATTTATTTATATATATATTTTTTTATCAAATCTAGACCCGTGTCCCCCCCATTCCCCCACCCCACCAGAGCTCATGAATCCTGTCAAGCATGCTTTTCATCTCTTTCTCAGTCTTTCTCAATATTCTCCATGGGGAAGTTGACTGTTTTGAGCAGAAGTTCACTGTTTCAGTCAGTTCTTCGATGCAAGTCCTTTCTGTTGTTGTTGCTGTTGTTTCCAATATGCATCACTCCCAACTACTTGGACAAAAGCTCAAGGGGCCATGCACAAGAAATACTTACAACTAGGTAACTGGCACTAGCATCCACAGATGACGGATAACATTCCTCGCTTGTTTTTCTGGGACTGTGTTACTTCACTCAGCATGATGTCCTCTAGCTCCAGCCAGTTTCCTACAAAGCTCATGATGTCATCTTTCTTTTACTGCTGCATAGAACTCCATTGTGTAGATGTACCACATTTTCTCTATCCACTCATCAGGTGAGGGGCATTTGGGTTGGTTCCAGCTCCTTGCTATTGTGAAGAGAGCTGAAATAAACATGGCCATGCATGTATCTCTGCGGTGGGGTGAGTCTTGGGGTACATGCCTAGGAGTGGTATGGCTGGTTCGGGTGGCAAGTTCATTCCAAATCTTCCAAGGGTTCTCACTGCTTTCCATAGTGACTGCACGAGTTTACATTCCCACCAGCAGTGGATGAGTGTTCCCTTTTCCCCACAAGCTCTCCAGCACTTGGTATCATTTGTTTTCTTGATCCTAGCCAGTCTTATTGGAGTAAGATTATATCTTAAAGTTGTTTTGATTTGCATTTCCTTAATGATTAGTGATGTTGAACACTTCTTAAGGTGTTTCTCAGCCATCTCTAACTCCTCACTTGTGAAGTCTCTGTTCAGCTCTTTGCTCCATCTATTGAGGGGGTCATTTGTTTTCTTTCTTCTTTGTTTTTATTTTTTTTAATTTTTTTTATTAATTTTATTTATTTCTGTATGTGTATGAATGTACTGTCTGCATGCAGGTCTGTGCACCCGTGTCGTGCAATGCTGCGGAGGTCGGAAGAGGGTCTCGGATTCCCCTGGAGCTGGAGTTCTCCTGGAATTGGAGTTTCAGACGGCTCTCGTCCGCCATGTGGGTGCTGGGGATCGAACCCGGGTCTTCTGCAAGAGCAGTCGGTGCTCTTAACCGCTAGGCCATCTCTCCAGCCCCCCTCTTCTTTGTTTTTTGAGTAGTTTATATATTCTGGAAATCAATGCTTTGTCAGATGTTTCTGCGGCGAAGGTTTCCTCCCACTCTGTGGGATTTCTCTTCACTTCCTTGATTGTTTCTTTTGATGTACAGAAGCTTTTGAGCTTAATGAGGTCCCATTTGTCCATTGTCGACCTTAATTCTTGCACAGCTGCTGTCTGATTTAGGAAGTCTTTTCCTATGCCTATGTCTTGAGTCTGCTGCCAACTTTTTCTTCTATCACCTTCAGAGTTTGGAGTTTCACGTTGAGGTCTTTGATCCATCTGGAGTTGACTTTTGTACAGGGCGAGAGGTAGGGGTTTAATTTCATTCTTCTACAGGTGGTGATCCAGTTCTGCCAACACCACGTACGGAGGCGCGGGCGGAAGAGGCCAGGGTGGGGGGGGGGGGGGGGGGGGGGGCGGGAGGGGGATCAAGGGACGGGCGGGCAGGCAGGGTGGGTGCAAGCCCCCCGGTTGGGCATGCGGGGAGGGCAGAAGAGGGGCGCGGAATGCCCCTGAAACTGGAGTGCTCCGGGAATTGGAGTTAACAAATGGGTCTCAGCCGCCATGTGGGTGCTGGGATCGAACCCGGGTCCTCTGCAGAAGCGGTCGGCGCTCTTACCGCTAGGGCTACGCGCCAGCTCCAAGCCATGGTTGTTTTTAGGTTAATTTTGTATCCGCACTTTTGCTGAAGCTGTTAAGCGTTTCTTCTAGGAGTTTTCTGGGGGAGTTCTTAGCATCCCTTAAAGGTAAACAATCATATCATCACAAATAGGGATAGCTGACTTCCTCTTTTCCAATTAGTACTCCGTTATGTCCTTTTCTTGCCTTATTGCTCTAGCAAGAGTTTCAAGCAATATATGGAAGAGGAGTGGTTGACAGGGGGCAGCCTGCTGAGTTCCTACCTTTAAAGGGAATGTTTTCTGGCATTTTCCCCATTTAGGAGGATATTTGCTGTGGGTTTCCTTATATGGCTTTGATTACATGAGGAATTATTCCTCCAATCCATTCCTTCTAGGACTTTAAGCATGAAGGGATGCGGGATTTTGTCAAAGCTTTTTCAGCATCAACTGACATGATGGTGTGGTTTTGTACTTTCGATTCCATTTAATGTGTTTGAATGGTGTTTATTGATTTTTCGTATGTTGAAGAACCATCCTGCATCTCTGGTATGAAGCCAACGTGGTCATGATGGATAACGTCTTGATGTGAGTCTGTAATGCGATTTGCCAGTATCCCTGTTTAAAATTTTGGCATCTGTGGTTCAGTAGGGAGATGGTCTATAATTCTCACCGTTTTGTTGTACTTTGCCTGGTTTTGGTAATAGAGTGATGCTGGCTTCATAGAAGAGTTTGGGAGAATTCCCTCTGATTGTATCCTTCTAAATAGTTTTCAGTAATAATGGTTGATAGGTCTTTTTGAAAATGTTTTATAGACGTCCTGCCGTGAAACTTTCCTGGGCCTGGCTTTTTTTTGGTTGGAGGTTTTTTTTTTTTTTTTTTTTTTTTTTTTTTTTTTTTTTTTTTTTTTTTTTTTTTAGCTGTCAATCTCTTCTTGTGAGCTTTGGTGATTCCCAGGATTTCAGGTATTCATCCATTCTTCTAGGTTTCAAACTTGGTAGAGTTAGAGGTTTTTTTTTTTTTTTGTTAAGTTTTCAAAAAAATTGAACTTTATTTATTTTATTTATTTTTTATTTTTTGTTTCTCACATTTTTTGTTATTGATGCTTTGGGTGCATTTCATACATCATTTTCCAATTCGTTCAGGCATATCTCCCCTTCCTTCAACACCCTCACCCCCACCCCAACCGAGAGCATGCATTCTGCAGCTGTGAAAGCTGAGGCTGGGGGAGAACGCAAAAAAAGAGAATAGGTTTTTTGAAGTATGCCCATATAATTTTTCTGGATCTTTTCCTGTCTGTTGTGATATGTCCCTTTTCATCACAGATTGATTCGATTTGGAGTTGTCCCGTCTTCTTTTGGTTAACTGCGCTAGAGGTCTGGGCTAGCTTGTTTATTCTTTCAAAGAACCAACTTTTGGATTCCTGATTTTTTTTTAATATTGTTTTCTTTGTGTTTATTCTGCAGTGAGTGCTGTTCGGATTTTTGTTATTTCTTCCTGTCCTGTTTGGCCTTTAGGGTTTCATCGTGTTGTGCCTCTCTCAAGTGCTTGTAGCTGTAGTGTTAGATCATTCACTTGTGGCGCTTTCTGTTTTTCTAATTAGGCACCCAGGGCCTATAAACCTTCCCTCTTAGGACTGCCGTTTAAGGTAGCCCACAGGTTTTTGTGTTTGTAGTGTCATGGTCCCTCAGTTCCAGGATGCTTGTTATTCAGTAGTGTGTTTTTAGTCTCCAGGTGTTCTGTAGGCGTAGGGCTTATCCTGGTGTTTGAGGTTGAGCTTTATTGCATTGTGTTGAGAGAATGCATGAAATTAGTTCAACTTTTTGTATTTGTGGAGGTTTTTCTTCTGTGTCCCGTATGTGGGCGATTTGGAGAATGTCAATGGGGTGCTGAAGTAGAAACGTTGTATTCTCTGGTGTAGGGGTGAACATTCGGTAAGGTCGATGAGGTCCATTGGTGTATAATCATTCATTTCATATGTCTCGTTCTTCGTTTAGATTCTTGTGCCTGTGTGAACCTATCCAAAGGACTCAGTGGGGTATTGAAGTCCCCTACTATGAGTGTGCTGGGGTTAGTGTGTGAACTTCGGGTCTTGGAGAATTGGTTTTAAATGAAGTTTGTGCACCAAATTTGGGGCATGTAATATTCAATAATTGTGAAATCTTATTGGTGATTGTTTCCCTTTGATAAAATGTAATGGCCTTCTTTGTCTCCTCTCTTTGATTTCCTTATTTTTGAAGTCCTAATGTTGTCTGATATAAAATAGCAACAACCTACTTTTCTTTTTGGTACCATTTGTTTGATATTTTTTTTTTCCTCCTTGTCACTTTAAGGATTGGCATGTCCTTGAAGGTAAGAATGTGTTTCTTGTAGATAGCATATCGAAGGATTCTGTTTCCTAATCCATATCTCACAATCTAGTCGTTTGATTGGGAATTTAGTCCCATAATATTTTAAGGTATGACTGATAAGTTTTGTGGTTTGCTTCCTTTTGCTTTATTACCACTTGCGTTTTGGGGTTTATGTTTCTTACTTCTCAGTATTTCTTTTATTGATTCTCTTTGCTAGTTGGTTGGGTGTTGGTATGCTCCTTTCCTCTGTCCTTTATGGTTATCTTCAAGTATTCTCTGCAGGGGTGGTTTTTCGGACATGTATTCTTTCAAACTTGTTTATGTCATGGAAGGTTTTTCTATCTCCTTCAACTTTAATTGACATTTTGTGGGTATAGTAACCTGGGTTGGCATCTCTATTGTCCGTTAACACTGGGAATAAGCTTGCTCCAGGTTCCTTCTTGCTTTCACAGTTGTGCGTTCAGAAGTCAGTTGTAATTCTGATAGGTTCCCCTTATAGTCACTTGTTGTTTTTCTCTTGTGCTTTAAGGATTTTGTCTTTGTTCTTTTGGGGTGTCTACATTTTAACTGATATGTGGTGTGGAGAATTTCTTTTTCTGATCTTGTCCTTTGGATTACTATGTGCGTCTTTGTAGTTGTATTGGTTTGTCCTTTTTTTAGTTTGGGGAAGTTTTTCAACTCTATTATCTGTTGAAGATCTGATCATACCATTCTCTTGGGATTCTTCTTCCTCTACTCCTATGATGCAACGGGTTTGATTTTTTCATAGTGTCCCACAGTTTTCCTGGTTGGTGTTCCATCTTTGTGTATTTTAAATTTTCATAATTTTTCCCTTGAAGGTTTTTGAGTTGTTCTGTGTTTCCGGTTAGTCTTCCAGGTCTGATAATCTTTGTTCTCGATTCCTCCATCCATTCTGCTGCTGAGGCTTTTTTCTGTTTGTTCCTCCTCTCCTGTAATTAGAGAGTGTTTGATTTTCCTTTTTCATTTCCTCTCTTCCTTCTTCTCCCAGTCCAGCTTTTTTCCCCCTTTTTGGAGGCTTCTCAATCTCTTCCTGTAATTTTTGCTTCGCTGTTTGGTTTTCCTTTCTTTTTTCAGACATGGGATCTTTTTCAGTGTTTCCACTTCCTCTGGAGTTTGGTCATTCTCTCTCGCTAGGTCCGCTTGAGTTTTTCATTCTCGTTTCTTAATTCTTTGATTTAGTCTTTATAATCTTACTTCTTTGAATATGTCCACAATGTGTCTTCTAATATCTGTGTCCTGGGCACCCCAAGGGATCCCACTTTAAGGAATCTTCGCATAGGGTTGTAGAGCTTGGTGGGGGATAGATCCTAGCAACCTTTCCCGTGTTGGTCCTCTCTTTTTTTGTTCCTGGCATATGGGCTTCTCCTTGCCATGTATCCAATGTGAGCCTAAATGCCTGCGGTCACTGGTTTGAAGGCTTGCTTTGCCTTGCCTCCTTCAGATGCCTTTGATCTCGTTTGGCGGGGTGGTGTGGGGGGGGTCTTATTTTATTTTATTTTTTATTTATGTGTGTGGAAGTATTGTCTGCCATGGAGGTTTGTGGCAACCCGTGTCAGTGGCAATGCGAACAGGTCAGAAAGAGGGCCGTCGGATTCCCCTGGACTGGAGTTCCTCCTGGAATTGAGTTAGGGAACAGTTTCTGCAGCCGCCATGTGGATGCTGGGGATCGAACCCGTGCTTTTTGCAAGAGCATCGGGCTCTTAACACTAGGCTATCTCTCCAGCCCGTGCCCCAGTCATCTGCGCTTCAGCTTGTCTCAGGAATCTCAGATCGAGAGTTTTTAAATGACATAAAAAGGATGGCAGCCAGGTGTGGGTGGCACAGCCTTAACTAACTAGCACTCGGGAGGCAGAGGCAGGGCGATCTCTGTGAGTTCAGGCCAGCCTGGTCTACAGAGTGAGTTCCAGGACAGCTGGGACTAAAGGGAGACCCGTGTCTCGAAAGACAAAAAAAAAAAAAAAAAAAGAAAATGGTGATCATAAATATATGAATTAATAAAATTTGATTATTATGATCTTTTGTAATTAGGCACAGCTACAATTATGAAGACAGTGGTTTGGAAAGATAAGAGTTTTAGAAAAACAGTTTTTAGTTTGAGATTATGGTAGGCAGTGGATAAGGAGGAAAAACTTAGATCTGAGGTTTACAATAAGTTCTACAGGGGTGACAGCTTGCCAGGCTGGAATCTGATGCATGGAGAATTGGGGTTTTCTTAGGAGACATAAAACCTGGAAATAAATTTGCTGGGAGTGGAGAAACGTAAAACTATTTCTTTAAAGGTAAGGAGCTGGCAAAATGAGGGTTGTGTTATGGATCAGAAACCAAGCACACCCACACTGGAAAATGTGTGCAAGTTTTGAGACTTTTGCATGAGGACAGGCCCTAACGCACTCCTGAATCCTGTGGCCTGGGGCTACTCCTAAGAGTTCCCTAAACCAGCCATGTGTGGTACCCCACCTCAGGTAAGAGAGAGAAATTAAAATTTAAAGAATAGAGAAAAACCAATGAAGTGGAAGGGCTGGTACTTAATTTAAACATGTAAAACAATGTAAGATTTCAAAACAGTCAATTGGAAATCAGTAAATATACCATATAAAAGATATCACTAGAGAGATGGCTCAGCAGTTAAGGTCACTGGTTGTTCTTGCGGAGGACCTGGGTTCAATTTCCAGCACCCACATGATGGTTGACAACTGTCTGAAACTCCAGTTTGAGAGGAACTGATGTCATCTTCTGACCTCTGCATACACTGCACAACATGGATGAACTTCCATGAATCCAGGCAATACACTTGTACTCATACAATAAAAAATAATAAGTAGGGGCTGGAGAGATGACTCAGCAGTTAAGAGCACCAACCGCTCTTGCAGAGGACCTGGGTTCAATTCCCAGCACCCACACAGAGGCTAAAAAGAAAATCATCTTTAAGCTGGGCGTGGTGGCGCACATCTTTAATCCCAGCACTCAGAATGCAGAGGCAGGTGGATCTCTGTGAGTTCAAGACCAGCCTGGTCTACACAGTGAGTTCCAGGATAGCTGGGGTTACAGGGAGACCCTGTCTCAAAAAGACCAAAAAAAAAAAAAAAAAAAAAAAGTCAAAATCCAAAATAATCCCTTAAAAAAGGGTAAATGTCACATAAAGTCAAAACCCAAAATAGTTTTCTTTAAAAGCCAGTAAATATGTAAAACAGTGTAAAAGTTTTAAATAGCCATCTTTAAAAACCAGTAACTATACCTATACAAAAAGTTAAAATGCAAAATAATCCCATTTAGAAACAGATCAAAGCAGGGGCTAGAGAGATGGCCTAGCGGTTAAGAGCGCCGACCCCTCTTATAGAGGACCCGGGTTCGATCCCCAGCACCCACATGGCGGCCAAGAACCACCTGAAACTCCAATTCCAGGAGAACTCCAGTTCCAGGGGAATCCTACACCCTCTTCTGACCTCCACGGCGTTGCACGACACGGGTGCACAGACTTGCATGCAGATAGTACATTCATACACATACAGAAAAAAGAAAAAAGAAACAGATCAAAGCAATGATAAAATTTTAAATTCCCATGTGGAGACTTGGCATTACTTCCTTGATCTGACATAAAAATGCACTGAACTTGTTACAAGGCACTAGGGATGGTGTTGGACTCTTGTTACCAGGCACTAGGGCCGTGTTGGACTCTTGTTACCAGGCACTAGGGCCGTGTTGGACTCTCGTTACAAGGCACTAGGGACTGTGTTAGACTCTCGTTACAAGGCTCTAGGGACTGTGTTGGACTCTTCGTTACAAGGCACTAGGTTCGTGTTGGAATCTTGTTACCAGGCACTAGGGACCGTGTTGGACTCTCGTTACAAGGCACTAGGGACCGTGTTGGACTCTCGTTACAAGGCACTAGGGGACCGTGTTGGACTCTCGTTACAAGGCACTAGGGACCGTGTTGGACTCTTGTTACAAGGCGCTAGGCACCGGGTTGGACTCTTGTTACAAGGCACTAGGGTCATGTTGGACTCTTGTTACCAGGCACTAGGCACCGTGTTGGACTCTTGTTACAAGGCACTAGGGACTGTGTTGGACTCTTGTTACCAGGCGCTAGGGACCGTGTTGGACTCTTGTTACAAGGCACTAGGGACTGTGTTGGACTCTTGTTACCAGGCGCTAGGGACCGTGTTGGACTCTTGTTACAAGGCACTAGGGACTGTGTTGGACTCTTGTTACAAGGCACTAGGCACCGTGTTGGACTCTTGTTACAAGGCACTAGGGTCGTGTTGGACTCTTGTTACCAGGCACTAGGGACCGTGTTGGACTCTTGTTACAAGGCACTAGGCACCATGTTGGACTCTTGTTACCAGGCACTAGGGTTGTGTTGGACTCTTGTTACCAGGCACTAGGGACCGTGTTGGACTCTTGTTACAAGGCACTAGGGCCGTGTTGGACTCTTGTTACAAGGCACTAGGGTTGTGTTGGACTCTTGTTACCAGGCACTAGGGACCGTGTTGGACTCTTGTTACAAGGCACTAGGGCCATGTTGGATTCTTGTTACAAGGCACTAGGCACCGTGTTGGACTCCTGTTACAAGGCACTAGGGTCATGTTGGACTCTCGTTACCAGGCACTAGGGACCATGTTGGACTCTTGTTACAAGGCACTAGGGTCGTGTTGGACTCTTGTTAGCAGGCACTAGGGCCGTGTTGACTCTTGTTACCAGGCACTAGGGACTGTGTTGGACTCTCGTTACAAGGCACTAGGGACCGTGTTGGACTCTTGTTACCAGGCACTAGGCACCGTGTTGGACTCTTGTTACCAGGCACTAGGGACCGTGTTGGACTCTTGTTACAAGGCACTAGGGATTGTGTTGGAATCCTGTTACCAGGCACTAGGCACCGTGTTGGACTCTTGTTACAAGGCACTAGGGTCGTGTTGGACTCCTGTTACCAGGCACTAGGGATCGTGTTGGACTCTTGTTACCAGGCACTAGGGCCATGTTGGACTCTTGTTACCAGGCACTAGGGACCGTGTTGGACTCTTGTTACAAGGCACTAGGGCCGTGTTGGATTCTTGTTACAAGGCACTAGGCACTGTGTTGGACTCCTGTTACAAGGCACTAGGGTCATGTTGGACTCTTGTTACCAGGCACTAGGGCCCGTGTTGGACTCTCGTTATAAGGCACGAGGGTCGTGTTGGACTCTTGTTACCAGACACTAGGGACCGTGTTGGACTCTTGTTACTAGGCACTAGGGCCCATGTTGGACTCTTGTTACCAGGCACTAGGGCCATGTTGGACTCTTGTTACCGGGCACTAGGGCCGTGTTGGACTCTTGTTACCAGGCACTAGGGTCGTGTTGGACTCTTGTTACCAGGCACTAGGGACTGTGTTGGACTCTCATTACAAGGCACTAGGGTCATGTTGGACTCTTGTTACCAGGCACTAGGGACCGTGTTGGACTCTTGTTATAAGGCACTAGGGTCTGTGTTGGACTCTCGTTACCAGGCAGTAGGGACCGTGTTGGACTCTCGTTACAAGGCACTAGGGACCGTGTTGGACTCTCGTTACAAGGCACTAGGGACCGTGTTGGACTCTCGTTACAAGGCACTAGGCACCGGGTTGGACTCTCGTTACAAGGCACTAGGCACCGGGTTGGACTCTCGTTACAAGGCACTAGGCACCGTGTTGGACTCTTTTTACCAGGCACTAGGGACCATGTTCGACTCTTGTTACAAGGCACTAGGGTTGTGTTGGACTCTTGTTACAAGGCACTAGGGTTGTGTTGGACTCTTGTTACAAGGCACTAGGGACCGTGTTGGACTCTTGTTACAAGGCATTAGGGACTGTGTTGGACTCTTGTTACAAGGCACTAGGCACTGGGTTGGACTCTTGTTACCAGGCGCTAGGGACCATGTTGGACTCTCGTTATAAGGCACTAGTGTCCGTGTTGGACGCTCGTTACTAGGCACTAGGGACTGTGTTGGACTCTCGTTACAAGGCACTAGGGACCTTGTTGGACTCTCGTTACAAGGTACTAGGGACCGGGTTGGACTCTTGTTACAAGGCACTAGGGACTGTGTTGGACTCTCGTTACAAGGCACTAGGGACTGTGTTGGACTCTTGTTACAAGGCACTAGGGTCGTGTTGGACTCTTGTTACCAGGCACTAGGGACCGTGTTGGACTCTTGTTACAAGGCACTAGGGACTGTGTTGGACTCTTGTTACAAGTCACTAGGCACTGTGTTGGACTCTTGTTACCAGGCACTAGGGACCATGTTGGACTCTCGTTATAAGGCACTAGTGTCCGTGTTGGACTCTCGTTACTAGGCAGTAGGGACCGTGTTGGACTCTTGTTACAAGGCACTAGGGACCTTGTTGGACTCTCGTTACAAGGCACTAGGGACTGGGTTGGACTCTCGTTACAAGGCACTAGGCACCGGGTTGGACTCTTGCTTTTCTTTTTTTTTCTTTTTCAGTTTTTTCCTTTTTTTGGTAATTTTGAGGCAGGGTCTCCCTTTTAATACCAGCTGTCCTGGAGCTCACTCTGTAGACCAGGCTGGCCTTGAACTCACAAAGATCCACCTGCCTCTGCCTCTGCCTCAGTGCTGGGATTAAAGGCATGTGCCACCTCGGCCAGCAACTCTTGCTTTTCTGTAACAATCCAAGATGAAAACCAAAACAAAAAATAAATTGCAAAAGGATTAGAACATACGATTAAATACTGTAGTCACCATAAATTCCAGATCTTTGGAGAACCAAGCCTAACATAGGTGAGGGGTTATTTACAGAAGCAGAAAGGACTCAGACAGCAGCATCACCAAAGCCCTTCCCTGCATGGGCGACAGCCCACAAAGATAGGAAACCTGGAGTGCACTGCACAGCCTTCAGGCAGCTCAGCGGGGTGGAGAGTGTCCAGCGGTAGCTCAGCGGGTCTGAGCCTCATGCACACAGCTCTCCTGGTTTCCGTTTCTTGTAGGCAACTCTGCTGGTCTCTGTTTCTTAGAGCTTACATGTGCCTGGGAAGGGAGGGGCCTAGTCAGCCTGGTCAATTTCAGGGACGTCCTAAAGCTATTGAGTTGTTTACTTCCTGAACTTCCCTGTAGGATGCAGTGTTTCACACCCCCCCCCCAAATACCTCGTTTTCCTTGCTACAGACATCCCCCTTTCTTTCCTTTAGAGCATCTTGTTTAGTCAGCTTCCATCCAAGATGGAAGGTTTTATCTCAGAGAAGGAAATGGCTAGACAACAGCCCCTCCCTGATAGAAAGCTAGCATGTCCAGGCACACAGGAGATATCAGGGTGTCAGGACTCACAGAACCGGATCCCTACGGGACACTGTGGGCAAAGATGAACTTAGGAGAGACTTCCTCTTTCTGGCCTGTACCCTACGCAGGAATCAAAAGCTAATCTCTGTGAGAGCGGTCAGCGCTCTTAACTGCTAGGCCATCTCTCCAGCCCTTTTTTTTTGAGGACCCGGGTTCTATCCCCAGCACCCACATGGCGGCCGAGAACCGTCTGAAACTCCAATTCCAGGAGAACTCCAGTTCCAGGGGAATCTGAAACCCTCTTCTGACCTCCGCGGCATTGCACGACACGGGTGCACAAACTTGCATGCAGACAGTACATTCATACACATACAGAAAGAAATAAAATTAATAAAAAAAAAAAAAAGCTAATCTCTGCATCAGAAACCAGACAGGAAAAGAAAAAGAAAGCACTTACTCCAGACCCCTGAAAGCACTTACTCCAGACCCCTGAAAGAGCCAGTCAGAAAAGAAAAAAGATTTCCCTTACTCATGAGGTTTCAGCTGACAATCTTACAGCAGCATGGTGGGCAAAGCCCAAGCCCCCCCACCCCACCCCCCCTTTGCTTTTGAGCTTTCAACTTCCCCTGTGGCCCATTTGAAAACTGTGACTGCCAGCCATTTCACTACTGGCTCACCCCTTCCCAGAGAGCTAGCCCCTTGCATTCCCAGTACAGCTTGTTCCACCGTTTGGGGTCTCTTGCTTCCTTTTGTGTGGCGACCCCATTCACCTCACACACACACTAATAATGGGGGGGGGGCAGCTATGGAAACCACCAGGAGGCCCCAAGAAGAGATGGGAGTATGAGTTAGGCTTGCTCAAGAGACTGCAGCCTGCACTTGGTTTTGATGTGTCTTTGAACCCACGTCTGGGCATGACTGAGTGGGGTTTATCTGTGGCCTAGTCTTTGGTGGGTTCTGATGCATCCCTCACCTACTCTAGCACACTCAGCTTTGGGAAGGCTGGTACCCCATCAGGAGGTGCAGGTCCGGGTGGGTTGGTCTCTACTGCCCAACTAATGTTCCTTCAGGGGTGCTCCACTGATTTCAAACTAGCACAGACACAAACACTGGCAGCTTTCTTTACTGTATATCAGTTACAATCATCTTGTTTTGGCAGTGAATTTTAATTTGCTGGTGGTGATTACTTCAGTTTGTAAGCACTTTTTTGAGAAGCATAGAACATCTACATGCATTGTTTGAACTGTAAATCTTTAAAAGAACTTGCTCTTGGAAGAACAACTGCAGCATTATGAGGAAATGCATGCACGCCAAGAGACAGTATTTCCCAGATGGTCACTAAGACATTTAAACAGTGTGGGCAGAGGTTGTGTGTGTGTGTGTGTGTGTGTGTGTGTGTGTGTGTGTGAAATCAATAGCATTTTTATCTTCAAATATCCTGACCTTTGTCCAAACTGTGTTTTAGTTTTAGTTTTGTAAGGAGAGTGAAATGGTGGGGTTTTCTTTTCAGGGTGGGGGGGAATCTACTAAAATGTAATTGTATTGGATTTTGCTAATTTTTAAAAACTAAGGGAAAACCTTAACTTTTATTTTATTTTTTTTCTGGGTCATCTTTCTTGCATTTTATTTTGTTTGTTTTTTAAATTTTATTTATTTATTTATTTATTTATTTAAATAATAAGTAATAAGTAATGAATATAAGCATCCTTCATGTAAAACCAATTTGCAAGCAGCTATGCCCAGACTTATACAGCCCAAGGTCTCCATTGTCCAGCTGGAGGGGCTTGTATGTACAAGCATGTTATCAAGTAAGAGTCCAGCCTATATTGCTGTAGTTTCACCATTCACCCCAATCGCAGCCCTTACATTCTACCATGCCCCCTCTTCTGCAGATTGTTCCCTAGGCTTTAGAAAAGGGGCCCAGGTGGATGAGAAGCAAAGCAGTCTACTTTCTCTGGAGATGTAGTTTTGGACTCTGATCAGTTCAGGCTGTTTCCTTTCATGGGAAACCTTAACTTTTAATAGTAAATTGGCTGATTTGTAACGATGACTTAGAGGAAATAATTGACTTTCTCATAGCATGTATGGAACATGTTCATTCTGCTAACCATAAAATGGTTCCAGTCATTCATGTTACATCCATGTTACATGAAGAAGTTCATTGCATAATTTAACTTCTCCCCACATTGCTGGAAACAGCCACACTCAGAGATAAACTCTGGAAAATGTGAAGGCTCACCCTAGGAAAGTTCTCAGTTCTACATTAGTTAGAAGGGACAAGCATTCCTGCACTCATTTAGTGGCCTGGCACAGAAGATGCAAGCCGCAATCAAGTGTCTTGCTTTGAATTTGTAATAGAAAATCTCCAGAAGTTTCTTTTTCCTATTTCACAGGCCATGGCACTGGAGTGAGTGCTTTCCTCCTGGTTTGGAGAGTTGGGCAAAACCATGGTGGAAACATTGATAATTCCAATCATTGCCTTTACCACAAGATCCTGGTGGCCCTAAGATGTGTATTGTTTCTATCCATGTTACCCCTCCTGATAATACTGTACACATGATATATTTTAGTAGAAACTGTAACAGTTGATAGACTAACATCCAAGTTGTCTACCTATGACTTGGCCAGGTACTTTGCTTAGTGTCAAGTGTTAACACAAGTTTGAAGTCTTTATGGTGTGGTTATTTTTTCCACTGAAGTGAAATGCTATAATAAAAGCTAAAGTAATAACTACTCCACCATCCCAGAAAGATGTTTGATTCTCATTCTGTGCAAAAATCTACTCAAGTTTGGTAATTCTCTTTGGCAATGGTCCAAGTCCGCTGTGTACTGGTATGGAGCCACTGCGGGCTTGTTTGCTTGATGGTCCTGTTCTCTAGACTTAACAGTCACGAAGGAGGAAGGGAAGTGAGAGAGGGCACCCTAGTTCTCACACCTCCCAGCAGAACCAAGTCCCGTCCCCTGCTGTCAGTCCTATGGCCCCCAGAGAACTGCATAGAAGACACTGCATTAGTGTATAGCTCAGTAGTGTGCAGAAAGACAACCTGTTTTGCATTCAATCTGTACTTTCTTTTTTTTTTTTTTCGAGACAGGGTCTCCCTGTAGCCCCAGCTGTCCTGGAACTCACTCTGTAGACCAGGCTGGCCTTGAACTCACAAAGATCCGCCTGCCTCTGCCTCCCAAGTGCTAGGATTAAAGGCGTGTGCCACCATGCCCGGCTCAATCTGTACTTTCTAAAGGGAGTCTCAGCTTCAAATTCAGGCAAAGCCTCAGAGAGAGAGACTCATGATTTGCCAGATTTGTCTGGTGTTTGAGAGACCTTTAGATCCCAGCATCCTGTTCAGAAACTTTTGAAGTCATGGAGCTACCACTGGCCAAGTCTTCATTCAGGACACATTGTTGAGAAAAATTACACCTGATTTCTGCAGAGAACAGAAAAGTCATTCTATTGAGGAATTTAAGGGATTAAGTTCTATTTCTTTTTTTCCTTTTTTTTGTTCTTTTTGAGACAGGGTCTCCCTTTAGTCCCAGCTGGCCTGGAGCTCACTTTGTAGACCAGGCTGGCCTTGAACTCACAGAGATCCACCTTCCTCTGCCTCCCAAGTGCTAGGATTAAAGGTGTGCGCCACCACGCCCGGCAAGTTCTATTTTTAAATGACCGTTTTTATCCTCCTCCCCCAAGTTTGGTATTGAATTAAAGACAAGTTTGGATGCAGTGTCAGCAGCAGAAGGCCCTGGTCTGTCACCCCTGCTAGGTCATCAGAGCAGCCGCCTGGGGAAAGGATGTGTTCTGAGGTACCCCTCATCCTCCCACCCCATTCTGTGCATCCCCAGTCCCTGTCCAGGGACCCTGGTTTACAAAGGGTCTTTGTAGGGGTACGGCAGGGAACCCCCAGTGTGTTCCCTGTGCCTCTTAGCCAGCCTCACCTCAGGGAGTTGTGCGTGGCCCCGATTTATGCTTGCGGTGACTGGGATCCCCTCGAGTCAACTGCTGCTTCTGTTCTGCCCTGAGGTTGAAGGGCAGACTTGGGGCCTTCCTCACTGCGGACCCAAACCAGAGAGTTCTGTGTGAAGCGGGCAGGTGGCCACCACGTCCCCAGGTTTTAAAGTCTGTATATTTCAGTGGATATTTCACTTTCCATGTCATTTCTCTTTTTTCTTTTTAAAAAGTATTATTTTTCTTTATGTGTATGAGTGAGTGTATTCCCTGCATAGTAGGTACAACCGTGTGGGGCAATGTCTGCAGAAGTCAGAAGAGGGCCTAGGAGGTCAGAAGGGGGCTTCGGAGGTCAGACGGGGGCCTGGGACCCCCTGGACCTGGAGTTATGGATGGTTGTTACCCACCATGTGGGTGCTGGGAAGGAACTGGGTCCTCTGCAAGTGTGGCCAGTGTTCTTAACCACTGGGCCGTCCCATCCTCCTACCTCCCCATCTCAAATGGAATGACCGCCCCTGCACAATGTGTCCTTTACCCCATCACCCTGGTTAGAAATCGCTAATTGGGGGGAGGGGGAGGACCCCGGGGTGAAGCACGGGGGCAGGACTGATGGTTGTTTGGGTTTGCCAAGGAGGAACCTTCAAGCATTTCCTTGAGGAAAACTAATTTCTGCAATACAAGTTGGAGAAAAAAAAGGGAATGGCCATGTTAAAGCATTACTATATTGTAATGCTTTTTTTTTGTCTCACAAGTTTAATTTATGTTACTTTGATGCTATGTATACTCTAAAGTTCAACTTAAAATAAATTAAAAAAAAGAAATTGCTTACTAGCCCCGCGCTGTGAGGTGTCTTTGCCAGGCGGAGCACTGGAGGCAAGCAGCGGGGTTGGGGTAGCAGGATGCAGGAAAGACCCAGAGAACCAGACAGAGAGCTTCTTCAACCTTTGGGGATGCTCCGCAGGCTGGCCCTGCCCTGGCTACGCCCCGGGGCCCTGCCGTGCTGGCCCGGAGACCCCGCGGCCTACGACGGACCGGCACGGCTTTTCCAAGTTCGTAGCGCCACCTGGTGGTCTTCTCTGCGCACTGCGGGCTCGCTCGGAACTGTCCCTGCTTGGATGGGTTAAAAAAAAAAACAACACAACAAACTTTGGAGCACTTGAGAGGCAGAGGCAGGCGGATTTCTCTGAGTTCAAAGCCAGCCTGGTCTACATAGAGAGTTCCAGGACAGACAGCTGTGACTACAGGGAAACCCTGTCTCAAAAAGACCAAAAACAAAAACAAAAACAAAAAAACAAACTTTGGGTAGCAAGTGCATTACCTTGTGGGACCGAACTGACTCCTGAGATGGAGCAGATCTATCTGGATTTAAGCTCCAGCCCCAAAGCTGGATTGGAGTCTCAGTTTGGGGATCCTGAGAAGGAAGCCGGTGAGGACTCCCAGGCAAACTCGCCCCGCACTGTGCAGGCCAGTCGTCTGACTTTAAATTCATTCCTTTTTCTCACTACAGTTTGTGAAGAAAACTATTTTAGCTCTGGTCAAAACAATTATTTTATCTCTTTCTCTCTCTCTCTCTCTCTCTCTCTCTGTCTCTCTCTCTCTCTCTGTCTCTCTTCCATTTCCCTGTTGAAGATATGAATTTGGAAAAATGAATCTGATGCTTTATGCCCTTTTTATATCTAGTCACTTAAGAAAAGAGAAATAGCCTTGGCAGAATGCAAGGTCAGGATGCCTTTTATCAGACTCAAGACCTTGGCTCTGAGCCTTGGGTCTGGACTGTAGGAGGCTGGCTCTTGTTTTTATTTAGTCCCCTAAGCAGGCAGATGGAGTTTGCTGTAACATTTCCCTTTTTTCCTCCCAAAGAAGCACACGGGCCTAGCCACTGATCTTTAAAATTTTTTAAATTAATTAATTTATTTTTGGTCTTTTTGAGACAGGGTCTCCCTGTAGCCCCAGCTGTCCTGGAGCTCGCTCTGTAGACCAGGCTGGCCTTGAACTCACAGAGATCCGCCTGCCTCTGCCTCCTGAGTGCTGAAGGATATTTTTAATTGATCTTGAAATTATACTAATAATAGATTTTCATTATAATAATAAATCAAAACAACAGGAAGCATGTAAGAAAATTTCAAGATGTGTTTGTCTGTGAAGTCAGCTACATCCTCGTGAATAAAGAGCCGCAGGTGGAAGGCTAGTCCTTTTTTCCTCAACTGATCATTGGAGTGTGTGGACATGGAGCCTGGATCTGTAGCCACCACTTTGTAATTCTGTCAGGATCTAGTTGGATGTCAAAGCCCAGGGTGAGGAATACCAGAGCCCTCGATGAAGAAGTCAAGTCATGGCTCAATGAGATGGTTCAGTGGACAAAGGCACCTGCTACTGAGCCTGACAATTTAAGTCTGATCCCCAAGACCCACATGGTGGAAGGAGAGAACAGTCTCCTGCAAATTGTCCTCTGACCTCCACCCATGCCCCCATGACATGTGCATGCCCAAAATAAATGAATAAATAACTGCAAAAAATTGTAAGTATGGGAGCTGGAGAGATGGCTCAACAGTTAAGAACAACAGTTAAGAGTCTTGCAGCCAGACATGGTGGTGCACGCCTTTAATCTTAGCACTTGGGAGGCAGAGGCAGGAGGATCTTTGTGAGTTCAAGGCCGGCCTTCCCTTCCCTNAATTCTCTTTGGCAATGGTCCAAGTCCGCTGTGTACTGGTATGGAGCCACTGCGGGCTTGTTTGCTTGATGGTCCTGTTCTCTAGACTTAACAGTCACGAAGGAGGAAGGGAAGTGAAAGGGCCACCCTCACGTTCTCACACCTCCCAGCAAAAAGTCCCGTCCCCTGCTGTCGTCCTATGGCCCAGAGAAACTGCATAGAAGACATGCATAGTGTTAGCTCCAGTAGTGTGCAGAAAAGACAACCTGTTTTGCATTCAATATGTACTTCTTTTTTTTTTTTTCGAGACAGGGTCTCCCTGTGCCCCAGCTGTCCTGACACTACCGTAGAGCAAGGTGTCCTTGAACTCACAAGATCCGCCTGCCTCTGCCTCCCAAGTGCTAGGCATTAAAAGGGTGTGCCAACATGCCCCGGCTCAATATGTACTTTCTAAAGGGATTCTCAGCTCAAAATCAGGCAAAAGCCCTCAGAGAGCGAGAATCATGATTTGCCAGATTTGTTTGGTGTTTGAGACACCTTAGACCCAGCCTCCTGTTTCAGAAACTTTGAAGTCATGGAGCTACCACTGGCCAAGTCTTCATTCAGGACACATTGTTGAGAAAAATTACACCTGATTTCTGCAGAGAACAGAAAAGTCATTCTATTGAGGAATTTAAGGGATTAAGTTCTATTTCTTTTTTTCCTTTTTTTGTTTATTTTTGAGACAGTGTCTCCTTTAGTCAAAGCTGCCTGGAGCTCACTTTGTACCGACACCACCACGAGCTGGCCTCGAACTCACAGAGATCCACCTTCCTCTGCCCCACGTGCTAGGATTAAAAGGTGTGAGCAACCACGCCCGGCAAGTTCTATTTTTAAATGACCGTTTTTATCCTCCTCCCCCAAGTTTGGTATTGAATTAAAGACAAGTTTGGATGCAGTGTCAGCAGCAGAAGGCCCTGGTCTGTCACCCCTGCTAGGTCATCAGAGCAGCCGCCTGGGGAAAGGATGTGTTCTGAGGTACCCCTCATCCTCCCACCCCATTCTGTGCATCCCCAGTCCCTGTCCAGGGACCCTGGTTTACAACGGGTCTTTGTAGGGTACGGCAGGGAACCCCCGTTGTTCCCTGTGCCTCTTAGCCAGCCTCACCTCAGGGAGTTGTGCGTGGCCCCGATTTATGCTTGCGGTGACTGGGATCCCCTCGAGTCAACTGCTGCTTCTGTTCTGCCCTGAGGTTGAAGGGCAGACTTGGGGCCTTCCTCACTGCGGACCCAAACCAGAGAGTTCTGTGTGAAGCGGGCAGGTGGCCACCACGTCCCCAGGTTTTAAAGTCTGTATATTTCAGTGGATATTTCACTTTCCATGTCATTTCTCTTTTTCTTTTTAAAAAGTATTTTTCTTTATGTGTATGAGTGAGTGTATTCCCTGCATAGTAGGTACAACCGTGTGGGGCAATGTCTGCAGAATTCAGCAGAGGGCCTAGGAGGTCAGAAGGGGGCTTCGGAGGTCAGACGGGGGCCTGGGACCCCCTGGACCTGGCGTTATGATGGTTGTTACCACCATGTGGGTGCTGGAAGGAAAACTGGGTCCCTCTGCAAGTGTGGCCATGTTCTTAAAAATGGGCCGTCCCATCCCTACCCTCCCCTCTCCAATGGAATTGACCGCCCCTGACACAATGTGTCCTTTTACCCTACCACCCTGGTTAGAAATCGTAATTGGGGGGGGGGCGAGGGACCACGGGTGAAGCACGGGGGCCCCAGGACTGATGGTTGTTTGGGTTTGCAAAGGAGGAACCTTCACGCATTTCCTTAAGGAAAACACGACATCTTTTGGAACAAAAAAAAAAAAAAAAAAAAAAAAACGAAAGGAAGAACGAAAGAAAGGAAAGAAATCCTCCAGCTCAGTGATTGTGTGTTGTGTGTGTGTGTGTGTGTGGTGTGTGTGTGTTCTATTATATATGCAATACAAGTTGGAGAAAAAATTGGAATTTCCATGTTAAAGCATTACTGTATTTTAATGCTTTTTTTGTTTCACAAGTTTCATTTATGTTTCTTTGATGCTATGTATACTCTAAAGTTCCAACTTAAAAATAAATAAGAAAAGAATTTTACTAGCCCCCGCGCTGTGAGGTGTCTTTGCCAGGCGGAGCACTGGAGGCAAGCAGCGGGGTTGGGGTAGCAGGATGCAGGAAAGACCCAGAGAACCAGACAGAGAGCTTCTTCAACCTTTGGGGATGCTCCGCAGGCTGGCCCTGCCCTGGCTACGCCCCGGGGCCCTGCCGTGCTGGCCCGGAGACCCCGCGGCCTACGACGGACCGGCACGGCTTTTCCAAGTTCGTAGCGCCACCTGGTGGTCTTCTCTGCGCACTGCGGGCTCGCTCGGAACTGTCCCTGCTTGGATGGGTTAAAAAAAAAAACAACACAACAACTTTGGAAGCACTTGAGAGGCAGCCAGAGGCTAGCGGATTTCTCTGAGTTCAATAGCCAGCCTGGTCACATAGAGAGTTCCGGGACAGACAGCTGTGACTACCGGGAAACACCCTTTCTCAAAAAGACCAAAAACAAAAACAAAAAACAAACAAACCAAACTTCCTGGGTAGCAAGTGCATTACCTTGTGGGACCGAACTGACTCCTGAGATGGAGCAGATCTATCTGGATTTAAGCTCCAGCCCCAAAGCTGGATTGGAGTCTCAGTTTGGGGATCCTGAGAAGGAAGCCGGTGAGGACTCCCAGGCAAACTCGCCCCGCACTGTGCAGGCCAGTCGTCTGACTTTAAATTCATTCCTTTTTCTCACTACAGTTTGTGAAGAAAACTATTTTAGCTCTGGTTCAAAACAAATATTTTACTCTTTTCTCTCTCTCTATCTTGTTCTCCTCTCTCTCTCTGTCTCTCTTCATTTCCTGTTGAAGATATTGGAATTTGGAAAAATGAATCTGATGCTTTATGCCCTTTTTATATCTAGTCACTTAAGAAAAGAGAAATAGCCTTGGCAGAATGCAAGGTCAGGATGCCTTTTATCAGACTTCAGACCTTGGCGCTGAGCCCTTGGGTATGCGACTGTAGGAGGCTGGCTTTGTTTTTATTTAGTCCCACGCAAGCAGGCAGATGGGAGATGTTTGCCTTCGTGTGTGTGAAACATTTCCCTTTTTCCTCCCAACGAAGCCCCGGGCCGAGCCAGGATACTTTATTACAAAATTTTTTAAATAATTAATTTATTTTTGTATTTTTGAGACAGGGTCTCCCTGTAGCCCCAGCTGTCCTGGAGCTCGCTCTGTAGACCAGGTGGACTTGAACTCACAGAGAAGATCCGCCTGCCTCTGCCTCCCGCGTGCCTCGGCCTAGTGGGCTTATTTTTACTTTTTTTTTTTTTAACTTTTTTTTACTTAATTTTATTTATTTCTGTATGTGTATGAATGTTACTGTCTGCATGCAAGTCTGTGCACCCGGTCGTGCACCGCTTGCGCGAGTTCAGAAGGGGGTCTCGGCTTCCCCTGGCACTGGAGTTTCTCCTGGAATTGGAGTCCCAGACGGTTCTCGGCCGCCATTGGGTGCTGGGGATCGAACCCGGGTCCTCTGTAAGAGCAGTCGGCGCTCCCAACCGCTAGGCCATCTCTCCAGCCCTATTTTTTATGTGTATGAGTATATTCCTTGCATGTATTGCACCTGTGTTGTGCAATACCCTGAGAGGTCAGAAGAGGGCATAAGATCCCCTGGAACTGGGTTTTGGATGGCTGTTAGCCACCATGAAGGTCCTGGGAACCAAACCCAGGTCCTCTGCAAGAGCTCTCCAAGCCCTAGCAACTGATCTTAATGAAGCCATATCACAGCATGGCTCTGCCTGACAATACTGTTTCTGGAGATTAAAAGGGCAAAACAATACCTATGCACAATGTGGACCTTGCCATTCAGTCTCTGGGTCTGCCTCAGAGCACAGCTGCCCACACCACACAGGGACATTCCTGGTCAGAGTGCCAAAAATAACAGCCCTGCAGATCAGATACAGTGCAAGCCTGCCAGGGGAGATACCGTTGATAGCTGTAATCTAGGACCAGCTTTCTTCATAGGAAGCTAGCTCCCTTGGCATCTGAGCAGCCAGAGTGCGCTGCTGAGATGGCTGAGGATGATTACCACGAGCACCTCCAGAAAAGTGATCAGGCTTTCCCGGGCTTTCTAAGTGCCCGTTCCCCTATACATAAATAACTCTCTTGTTTAAGCACACTAAAAAGTAATCCCAACTATGCTCTGAAAGTTGCTGGTGGGATTGGATTATCTAGCTTACTGGTAGATAGAGCACTTGCCTTGTAATGTGCAAGGTCTGAAGTACAAGTACTTCTGCAAACAGAAGTAATTTTGGTGGGACTCATCTGTAATTCCAGCACTACAGCAGGAGGATCAGAAGTTCAAGGTCGTCCTCTGCTACATAGCAAGTCCAAGGCCAGCCCGGGCTACCCAAGACCCTATCTTGGCTACAGCTAGGATGATGATTATGATTATGATGATGATGATGATGGAGCATAAGAGAAGAAATGAGAATTTCCCATAACCCTGCCACCAGTTGTTCTAAGTCAGGGAATTTTTGATGCTTGCCCAGGCATACTTGTGTGTGCATGCAAGCATGACATGGAGGCTAGAGGACATTTTGGCCAGATGCACTGAGGGGCAGGAGGGGGTGACACAGAGGCTAGAGGACATTTTGGCCAGATGCACTGAGGGGCGGAGGGGTGGCCCCACTGCTTTCCCATGGAACACATCTGCTGCCAGATGTGTGGCTTTTCAAGAGAAACCAGAGACCTGTTGGTGCACACGTGTAATCCCAGCACTTGGGAGGTGGACGTGTGCAGGAAGAGCAAGGAATCCAAAAGTCTTGGCTACATGAGAGACGGGAAGGGGGAGAAAAGGAGGGAGGGAGGGAGGGAGGGAGGGAGAGAGAGAGAGAGAGAGAGAGAGAGAGAGAGAGAGAGAGAGATCTTGATTTATGCAAAGTTCTTTGATCTGAAAATTTGGCCTTTCTTTCCCATTTCCACAAACACAGGCAGTTCAAGGGGAAACACTATGCTCCCTCTTATCTGCTAGACACCTGCCTTGTCCTTCCCAGAAAGCTGGCTCAGCTCTGCCTTGCCTCACTATGCAGCCCCTGAACAGTGAGTGATACCTAATGAATGTCAGCCACTGTTGTTATCCTAAACCCAGGGCCTATGGAGAGTGTGGCTGGGTTCTTCTTTTGCTGAGAAACATGGCACCACCTCAATTCTCCTAACACAGAAGGTCCCTGAGGCCCACTTCCCCCAGTGGATGGAGTGCGGGGTTTCCTAATGTTTCGTTTGAACTGCTAATAGTGACTGGAGAGTCACCTTGTCTGGGAGTCCCTGGGGAGAGGTAGTTTCTGCTCTTCTTAGCTGATCTTCTGAACGCACAAACTCCCAGACCTTGCTGCTTCTGTGCGGGTTTTGCTGCTGAGTGTACTGTGCAGCCCTTGCTGCTGGCAGACTTCTTTGTGAGCAGTGCATTCTAACCCCTTCCTTCCTTCCTTCCTTCCTTCCTTCCTTCCTTCCTTCCTTCCTTCCTTCCTTCCTTCCTTCCTTCCTCCCTCCCTCCCTCCCTCCCTCCCTCCCTCCCTCCTTCCCTCCCTCCCTCTCTTTGGAGCCCAGGAGAAAATCCCACTTGCCCATCCTCTAGCCCACTTCAGAGTTACAGCTAGTTATTGTTCTCTGCTTCTCTGCTCTTCTTCTTAATCATTTGGCCTGACACTAAGGAGGCCTAGAGAGAGACAACGGTTAGCATTCTAGAAATTGTTTTTCCTAGACTGAATGCAAAGAATATCAGCAATGAGAGTGCTGCCTCCTCCTGAAACCTTTGTTAATCTTGGTGGACAATGCCTAGCCTGTGGCCTTTATTAGTCACAGAACCACCTGACTCATTCGCCACTTAGGAGGAAGAAATGTCAGTGTTTGGTGGTCTGGCTGTCACTTCCTTCCCTGGAGCATTAAAAGAAAACAAACTTCAAAAGCCCAGAAAGCCATCTACTATGTAGGTGCCTAACCTTGCAGACAGCTGAAAGGCCCTGGTACTCAGCTAACTAAAGCTTCCCACAGGGAGGAGGGGAGACCCAGTCTTCCTTAGAAGGTAACATAAAAGATAGGGCCACGCTCTGAAAAAGCCTTTGATGAATTGTTAGAGGCTGTTGTATGGAATAAATGCTGGTTTCGGTGGAATGAGATTTCAGCATAGTGGAGCTGACAGCCCCGGGACCCAGGCTACTCTCCATGGGCCGAGCCAAGGCTGCCCCACTGCCGGAGGGCGTTCCCTCACAGACCTGTACATCTCTCCCTGTGCTTATGGCCTTTGCACTTACTTTGGTTCACACAAGCCTCCATGAAGTTGCCTTGGTTCCTACCTAACTCCCAAGCCCCTCCCAGGTGGACTGCGATCTTGCCACACTGACAAACAGGCCAGCCTGGGGCTTCTCAGTGCTATAATGTAGCTGTTACCTTTTAACTGCAGTCTTGGATGGAGGAGGGAGGCTCATAAGACTCGATAAGTGAATGAAGCTTAAAAGGCTCAGTACCTACAGCTTAGAAGGTTCCCAAGGCTCCTTCCCTTCCCAACGTGATAAAGTAGACTTTCTGATCCAGCCAACCTTCCAGGGAACTCCAAGATTGCAGCTTTCAAGTCTTCCCCATTCTGGAGTGGGCTTTTGAGCGATGCAGCTGCCTTCTGAGTTACCCCCATTTCTGTATCCCCTCTCCCATATATCTGTATACCCTCTCTCCTGCATATCACTCCAGTAAACTCACTCATGCACTAAGGTAGACTTAGGTGAAATTGTTCCTTTGGTCTGTTAATAGTGGCTTGTCTTAGGCAAAAAGATATTTGTTCATGTTTTCGCTGGAAAAGTCATACGGTTCAGGCACCCTCACAGGGACTGACAGAACCAAAACCCAGTGGGGAGGAATGCTTGCCTGTCCCTTTCAGACACTCGACTGAGGCTGATCTATGTGAGGATGGAGTCTGTGCAGGGGTACCTTATAGCAACATTTCCCTGCATGGTTTGGGATGGTGTGCCTTTTTGATGTGTCCCTGCAATGACTGAGACACACAACCCGATCTAAAACACCTGACAGCAGATGTTCCTTGAAAGAAGCCAAGGTGGCTTCTTCTTCATGGGATGTGTGGTGGCAGGCCTCTTTGATGAATGGAGTCTGTGGGTATGCAGGGATGCTCCCCCAAACAGCCAATAGACTAAAGAATACATCACAGTTCCTAAAAGTAACACATAAGGGATAGGATTGTGAGCAGATGGTGACAGCTGTTGCATGGCCCTTGCTCTGGGAAATAAGACATGCAGCTAGGGCCAAGATGTCTGCTAGAGAGAACGTGTAAGGGAGGGTTGAAATGGGGAAAGACACACAGATGCTAGATGCACAGTGGCCTCTGATTTGGCAGGAAAAATCGAAACAGGGAGATGGAGGTGTTGGCTTGCCATTTCGTACAGTTAGTGAGATGCAATGGAAAGAGTGAAAATCAGATTGGTGTTAAAGAGCGCTTACTGGAGACAGAAACATGGAGCCCAGGTGTGCTGGCTAGCTGCGCTTGTCACCTTGACACACTTGGGAAGGAACCTCAACTGAGTCACTTCTTTCATCAGGTTGGCCTGTGGGCATGACTGTGGGACATTTTCTTGATTGCTAATTAATGTAGGAGGCCCCAGCCCACTGCGGGCCATGCCATGCCTAGGAAGGTGGGCCTGAGCTCTATAAGGAAAGTAGCTGAGCAGGCCGGCATGCAGCGCTCCTCCACGGTGTCTGCTCGGCTCCGAGCAGGCCAGCACACAGCGCTCCTCCATGGTGTCTGCTCGGCTCCTCTCTCCAGGTTCCTGTCCTGGCTGCCCCTGATGATGGACCTCGACCTCTCAGGCTAATAATAAACCCTTTCCTCCCAAGTTGCTTCTGGCCAGTGTTTTATCACAGCAACAGAAAACGAAGTAGGGCAGGTGTGGGGGTGCACACCTGTAATCCCAGCACTCAAGAGGCAGAGGCAGAGGCAGGCAGATCTTTGTGAATTCAAGGCCAGCCTGGTCTATATAGCGAGTTCCAGGACATCTGGGGCCACAGAGAAACCCTGTCTCAAAAAGACTCCCTGCCCCCAACAACAACAACAAAAACCCGAACACCAGAGAAGAACGAGAAGAATGGAGAGTGAGGAGGAAGGGAACATGACAGAAGTGAAAGGTCACCCTTAATGACCTTAATACAGAAGGGAAAACACACAACTTGGCACACAGAAGAGGGCCCAGTACAGGAGCTACAGCAGCCATGAACCTGAACTACTTAAATTGGGCAAGACTTTTAAACAAGGTAAAGCTTCATACTGCCTGGTTCATGAGACTGGGACCTGGGAGTGGAGGGGATTAATCTTGAGTGTCGTGGAGGCGGAGTAAGTCACCCCTCCTTGAGACAAGGGCTGCATAACCTGAGGCAGTGTGAGGGGAATCAGTCCCTGATGGACTGACTGACTCATAGGAACCAGTCGGAGCACTTGGTTATCAGTGGCTAAGGTCTCTGGGCAGACAACAGAGGAAGGACAGACATTATGGAGCAGTTAAGCCTGGGAAAGGTGGTGTTTGATGCCCAGTGATTCATCAGGGACTTGGGGACTGGAATGGGCTTTAGTGGCTTTGCTGAGCCACAGTGGTATGTGACCTGTACGAGAGAGGAGATGCTTTAGCAAATCTGTATGATTTAGGAAGGAACGTAAGGTAGGTTTGTAAAACATTAACTCAAGAGGGGGCGAGAGAAGGACAAAGGTGTTTGTCTGGTTCACTCAAACACAAACATGGGATGATTTATGTTGAACAGGAGTTTGTATGAGAAAAATTCACAGAAATCCAAATGCTGTGTTAGTGAGCTTCTGGAAGGCTTTAGAACTAGAGCAACAGAAAATAAATGAAAAGGAACAAGCTTGATCTAGCACTGGGCAATTAGTGCCTCAGAAAATGCAGTGTACATATATTTTTTCCTCTGTAAGAAACTACAGTGGGGAGTGGGTTGTTTGCCAGCCTGGCCCTGTCAGCAGCTGGGCGTGGCTGGCTGTCTCCTTGATGCTGGCCCAGAGCCTGTCAAAAACCTGGGAGCTGGTGCCGGCCAGGTCAGGCCAGAGTGCCGCCCCGCTCCTTCTCGGGCCAGCAGGCTAGGATCACCAGGATGGGGAGACGCACAGTGGGCCCAAGGCAGTAGCAGCAGCCTAGGATAGGGAGGCAAAATGGCCTGGAAAATGGCCATGGATCATGGGGGCCTTCTGAGGTGGTCTTTTCGAGACAGGGTCTCCCTGTAGCTCCGGCTGTTCTGGAGCTCACTCTGTAGACCAGGCTGGCCTTGAACTCACAGAGATCTGCCTGCCTCTGCCTCCCAAGTGCTAGGATTAAAGGCATGCATCACCACACCGGGCTAAAAGACGGTTCTTAGCCCCCAAGTGCTGGGAATCCTCTACAAGAGCAGTCTGTGCTCTTAACCGCTGAGCCATCTCTCCAGCCCCCAGCATTCCTATTTTAGTATCCCCTTAGTCATCTAAGACCAACTTGGAGTGGATAGTGGTATGCCTTCAGAGATCCTGCCCACCCACTGGAAAAGGGTTTCTTCATATAATGCTAACCAAGTGGCTTACCAATTTGTAAAAGCACATGGAAGGCAGCGGACAGTAGTTACAAAGTTTCAATAAAGGCACTCTTTGTTAGTTGGGAAAGGGAATTTAGAGGAGCCAAAAGGTTCTTGGGTGAAAATCCTAGTGCAAGGGTGGATTAGTTCTCTATACAAGATGAGGGCCAGGGAGGCTCCAAGCCCCACGGACCACAAGGCCATTGCTGAGACTGTTGTTTACGTGCTTCGGCTGTGACTGAGGCGGAAGCTTTCCTGCTGTCTGGATTTCATGGTGCTGGAAGGCACAAAAGGGCTGCTGGGAAAGACCTGTCACCACCACTCTTGCTTGGCTATGGATCCTGAATGCTATAGTACCAACATGCCAGGCATTAACAGTGACATGACTGTTTGGGTGCAATCAACTGCCTTTTGATTAGAATTAAGGCATCCTCACAGGAGGGAATCCACATGTAGAATTGTAAGCCAGGGTAAAGGTAGCAGGTCCAAGTGGGGAAGCAACTGCTATTGTTTTGTAAAATAGTTTTTTTGTTTTGTAAAGTGGTCGGCATATTGGATTGACTTCTCTTTTTTTGTCCTTTTGAGAAAGGGTCTCCCTGTAGTCCCAGCTGGCCCGGAGCTCCTGAAGTAGACCAGGCTGGCCTTGAACTCAGCAATCCACCTGCCTCTACCTCATGAGTGCTGGAATTAAAGGCGTGTACCACCACACCAGGCTAGATTTTTTTTTTTTTTTTGGTCTTTTTTGAGACAGGGTCTCCCTGTAGACCCAGCTGTCCTGGAACTCACTCTGTAGACCAGGCTGGCCTTGAGCTCACAAAGATCCACCTGCCTCTGCCTCCCGAGTGCTAGGAGTAAAGGCATGCACCACTACTGGCTTGACTTCTAAAAATTGTGTTTACACCCACAGATTACTGCTGCAGCTGTTCATGGAGGGAGACTTCTTTTTGCAAAGGGTGATGTACTCCAGAGACTCAACTGGTCAAGCTCCTGAAAACAAGGGACTGTTGCTGTGGTACAGTGGTGCAATACTCAGTCACTGATGGGGGTTGGGGACAGATATCTATGTTACCCTCTCCAGGACTTAGGAAACACTGCAGAAGGGGCAGAAAGAATGTAAAAGCCACAGGGTGGAGTGCTGTGGAGCTGTTGCCTTCAAACCTAGACATCCTCTAATAGTAGGAAGTAAACAAATCTCAGGAGATAAACAAAATAAGACTCAGGAAGGTCCTGAAACTTAGAAGATTCAGACTCTTCTCTATGTTATAAACGCAGCAATGGCTGGGGGGAGGAGACTCTGAGCCACTGAGCTGCCTGCGAGTTGGGCAGGGAGCTCTACGGACGCAGCTTTTAGAAGTAGTTACCGATGCAAGTGCCTCTAACCAAGCCTCACTCATATTCCTATAATCCTGACTTGTTCACTAAGCAAGGCGTGGAATTTTGTCTGTCGGTGCCCTATCTGGAATGAATAGGCATTTGTTCCTAGGAAAAGTCACACAAGTGTCTTATTGAAGAGGCCAAGGTCAAGGACACCATTTCTAGATTTTTCAAATTTTCAAGAAGTGAGGTAAAGTGTGGATGTTCTGAGTTAGTATGAATAAAACAAAACACAAACAAAAATCAACAGGGAAGATAAAGCTGGCAGGTAAGAAGGCTCAGTGGGTAAAGGTGCTTGCCACCAAGTCCGAGACCCCGAGTTCAATTCCCAAGGCCCATATGGTAGAAGGGAACTGATTCCTCCAAGCTGTCCTCTGATCTCCACACATGAACTGTGACATGCATGTATGCATATGCACACAAACACACATATCACATGTGCATGTGGCAATGAATGTAAAACAAAAAAATTATTTTAAAGATAAAGGGGGTGGAGGCTAGAGAGATGGCTCAGTGGTTAAGAGTGCTGACTGCTCTTGCAGATGACCTGGGTTCCATTCCCAGCACCCACATAGCAGGTAAGAACCATCTTTAAGCCAGGAGTGGTGGTACACACCTTTAATCCTAGCACTTGGGAGGCAGAGGCAGGCAGATCTCTGTGAGTTCAAGGCCAGCTTGGTCTATATGGAGACCGTCTCAAAAAAAAAAAAGATAAAGAAAGCTTTTGCTTTCTTTAAATGTTGGTAAATGGTGGCACTGTACTTGTATACCTGCAGGGCTCCACATGGCTACTACTGTCCCCACTAATGACCACCTTTGTGGTGACGGCACTCAGGGAAGGCAAGAACCAAAGGTGCCATTTCCCAGCCTCGTTCAGCTGGCTGTGGCCACATGGCTCCTTGCCAGTAGATCTGAGGTTACAATGCCGTGTGGAACTTCTCTCAACTTCCTCAAAGACTGGGGAATGCCCTTCTCCCTCCTGGTTGAACATGTCTGGGTTTCTAGCTGCCATCTAAGACCGCCATGACCTTGGGGTTCTACCCTACTTAGATGGCACTGTGTGTAACTTGATCCTGCTGGGCCAGGTCTGACTCAGTCCAGCAACCTATCTCAACATGGGAAAGAAATCAATTTTTTTTTTTTTTTTTTTTTTTTTTTGGTATTTTTGAGGCAGGGTCTCCCTTTTAGTACCAGCTGTCCTGGAGCTCGCTCTGTAGACCAGGCTGGCCTTGAACTCACAGAGATCCGCCTACCTCTACCTCCCGAGTGCTGGGATTAAAGGCGCACACCACCACGCCTGGCTAACTTTATTGTTTAAATCACTATTGTTTAGAGAATTTCTGATGCAAGTAAGCCTAATGCAAACAAATGCCCTTTCCCATTACTGACTTGGGACTTTATGTGGCCTGGGCATACGCTTAGTGGCATGACTATGCCCGCTTCTAGACACTATCATGTAGCTCTACTTAGTGGCATGACTATGCCCACTTCTAGACACTATCATGCAGCTCTACTTAGTGGCATGACTATGCCCTCTTCTAGATACTATCATGCAGCTCTACTTAGTGGCATGACTATGCCCTCTTCTAGACACTATCATGCAGCTCTACTTAGTGGTATGACTATGCCCACTTCTAGACACTATCATGTAGCTCTACTTAGTGGCATGACTATGCCCTCTTCTAGAGACTATCATGTAGCTCTACTTCCGTGACTGTAGCACTTACCCTCGGGTCCCCTAACGACAAGCTCCCTAGCCTGCAACAGGGGGTAACATACTGCACGCCAAGAGTACTAGTCCCTATAATACTTAAACTAAGGATGGCGAACATGCTCAAGGCCCTGAGTCTAATCCCTAGTGCCAACTCAGAGACCAATCTTTTCCTGAACAGAGGATACTCAAAGTTTTGCACTTTAGGGAAGATTCACCAAGCCAGTCTATACCAAGTTGTGCCATCCTCCCCACGAGTCCCTCTCCCCTGCACTTAGGGGTTCATATATACTCACAGAACACCTTCCCCAGAAAATGGTTCAGGGATACCACTCTCAAATGAGAACTCACAAACCTTAAGAAGCCCTTCATTGGAGAACTCCTGTTAAATCGTTAATATGACTTAAAAACTGCTCAGTTGCTTTCCACTATGGTACTGCCATAATGGCTGCTAGATTTTCCTTGTGTGTGCATGTAGGCATCTGCATATGTGGGTGCGGGTGTATGTCACGTATAGTCCCGAGGTTAATGGTGGGTGTCTTCCTCAATCACTCTTCACCTTTTTTTTTTTTTTCTTTTTGAGACAGGGTCTCCCTTATCCCCAGCTGGCCTGGAATTCATTAAGTAGACCACGCGGGCCTTGAACTCACGGAGATCGGCCTGCCTCTGCCTCCCGAGTGCTGGGGTTAAAGGTGAATGCCACCATGCCTGGCCCTCTTCATCTTGTTTTTTGAGGCAGGGTTTCTTACTGAACTTGAAGCTTGCAGATTTGGGAGACTGGCTGGCCAGCAGGCTCCAGGGATCCCTACCGGGATGGCTGAAGCCTGGTTCATCAACTCAACTTTACACACAGATCTGGGAGACTGGCTGGCCAGCAGGCTCCAGGGATCCCTACTGGGATGGCTGAAGCCTGGTTCATCAACTCAACTTTACACACAGACCTGGGAGACTGGCTGGCCAGCAAGCTCCAGGGATCCCTACCGGGATGGCTGAAGCCTGGTTCATCAACTCAACTTTACACACAGATTTGGCAACAGAAATGGGCAGTCTAAAAACTGGCTGGCACTGCCTTCTAACAGAGATGCTGGGCTGGGCTGGTAATTCTGGTTCCCAGGCCGAGTGTCAGGGAGAAGGCACTGAGTTCCAGCCCTGCAGGGTGAGTATCTTTATGCTAACACCAGGTCAATATGCAGTGAACCAGTCACAGCGCATTTCAAAAACAGGGCTAGAATACGCATTTACTTCACTCAGTGAATCAATTCCACTTAATTTAGTGTCTCTCGGAAAAATGAGAAGAACGAACCATGAACAATTAGATGTGAGACATCCAGGAGCAGAGGAAGTACACATGTGACAACTCATGTGTGTCATTCAAGTGTGATACAAGAAGGAAAGTAAAATGACTACAGTTTATTGCTGTGTCTGTGCTCTCTCAGGACAGCTATCTGTTACGTAGCCACAAAGTGCTACTTTCCGGTTTAAAACTGCAGTATCTCCTTTATTTTTCTTGAAATGCCATCTTATGGTGGGCGTATAAAGCAACAGCAGCAGTTACAAAATGTTGTCTGAGTAATTCTGAGAGCGCAAAAGAAGAATCCGTGTATAGCAGAATAAAAAGATGTTCAATCAACAGTGCACACCATGTAACTTTAACAGACATCTTCAACTGGAATTTCTGTGTAAATCTCAATAGAGATGTGACTCACAGAGACCAAAAGTAAATTCTTTTTTCCTTTTACAGTTTAGTGAGGTGGTCTGCGCTCCTGCACACGATTTACAAAGTACAAGTAATGCTGCGTGTGGGCATTAGGCATAAAATATTTCATTTTCTTAGGGGTAGCAGGGGGACAGGGGACTAGTGGGTACCCTGCCATCTCCCTTCCCAAAGATGTACACCCTAGAATGGCAGTGGACACCTGGCAGCAAGCCACCCTTACAATTCTTTTTGGTTGTTTAAAATACAAGTACTTTCCACATTCCTCTTTGTGGCTGTGAGCCATCCAAGGCAGACAAGCCTTGGCCTGTTGCGTACTTCCCCCTTAGACTTATGTACAGGACGCCTACAGATACGGTACAAACTAGTATGAAATCAATGATAGTTTGAGATTCCAGACACGATCCCGTAGTTAAACAGCCCACGCCGACTCTGAAGATTGATCGGGTTTAAGTTAAGATGACTCAGAAGCATTTGCATCTGTAACTGCAGAAACAGGCTTCTCACTGGCTGGGGTAGAGTCGCTGGCTCTGTCCTCAACAGTGCTGGGAGCCTTGGAAGTAGGGGTCGTCATATCCACAGTGAGTGGGGAGGCAGCATCTGCCTTTGCAGTAGTCGTGATAGGGTCAGTAGGTGGGCTGCCAGGGGAGGGCAGGGAAGTCAGCAGCCCCCCTGTGCTGGCTGCAGAAGAGCTCTCTGGAACCAAAGGGAGTGACGGGAGGAACTCGGACGGCATGGGGAGAGGTGCAATGCCAGTTAAGTTTCGGGGAGGCATTGAGGGAAGAGGTGGCAGACCTAGGACAGAAATGGCAGAGATCACATATCCTCTCATTACCCAGAACAGTCAGTCATCACTGTCAATCGATCAATGTCTCTATCTGCATCTCATTAAGAACCCTGAAGCCCAGGAGGGATAATATAAACCACAACCTCTGCCAGGGCCAAAGGCTCCTGTTTCCAAGCTCCGAGAACCGTAGGCCAGCATCTAAGGAAATCTGCTAATGGGAGAACAGATCTTTCCAGAATGATAGACAACAGCTCATCTGTCATGCATGGAAGTTAGCCTGCATGTGGGACAGGAGGAGACTGCTCCTCCGTAAGCTGTGAGCCCAGTCTCAGCTGCTTCTCGTATGGTAACAGGAAGAAGGGTCAGGGAGGGCGGAGCCTTGCTCCAGCAACCCAGCACCTGGAGAGGTCTTGTAATTGACAACCACTTACACTATTCTTGCTGGGTTACTCTGGTGATTTTACAAAGAGGAAGAACAGAGGCTTGAAAACATATTCAGGGCAACACTGGCTGGAGAAACTGTTCCTGCTCTTAGAGCTTATTGGATTTATAGAAAAGGCAGAGAAAGAATCAAGAATACAGGGCACCAGAGAAGAGGGGAGCCATGTAACTAGCACAGTTACATGCTTTGAGTTTGTGGGGGTTCCCTTTGTTTTTAAGCCTCGAACCAAAGACTCAGGCAGATAAATACACACAGACAGTGAGATTTACAGGATGAACAGTTCCACCTGTCAGAAATGTGACAGTGACAACAAGCACCACCACAGTGTAGTGCAGTCACTCTGGTGTCCCTGACGGGCGCACTGGGTCACCTGGGGGAGCAGACTTGGGGGTACTGCTGCTCCATTTTTACCTCGGCATAAGATCTGAGTGCTGGCGTCTGCTTCCTTAACTGTCTCGGCTAGTGCCTCTCGGCTGCTACTCTAATACCATCTGTCAACAATGGAGAACATTTAGCTGGCATCCTAGTCATGTGATAATAGCATTTGGGAGGCGAAGGTAGAAGATAATCCATTTGAAGCCAGCCTAGGCTGCATGTGAGACCCTGTCTCATAAAAATAAACAAGAATAGGGAATGTTTATCAAATAGCAACCCCAGCCTGTTTCTGGGTCTGGGCTGCACAGAGCAAGAGTCATCATTTCTTGTGGGCAGCAGCCCTAAACAGGAAGAGAAAATTTAGGGACTCACGCACCTCTACAAGATGTCATCCAATTCAGTGTGACAAAGCCACATCACTGTGACAGACTCTCTGGGCCCAAGCTGACCCGGTGCAGGGAGAGGAAAAGGCGGAGAGGGAGGCAGTAGGCAGAGGATTTACAGATACTCTGCTTTCCTCTCTTTATTTAAGCTGCTTAAATAGATTAATACTTATTTGAAGTAGCTGAAATTTGTTAAGCTAATTTGCCTTTCCAGAGAAGACTGAACTAGAGGACTGGCTTTCCTGAATACAGCTTTTATTAACAGTGTCCTAGGAGAGTACAGCATGTAACATACCTGGGTTCCCGAGCTCTGGCAAGCCAACCCCTGGCATGATGTGCGGGGCAGGGAGGTTGAAGTTAGGGAGGCTGGGAAGGTTGGGGAGACTTGGCAGTCCTGCTGGCAAAGGCATCAGACCTTGAGGAGGGCAGGAAAGAACAGAGAAGTCATTTCACCTGGGGAAACGAAAAGATAAATCCTTGCATACGATGAAAATCCTCTCAACCTCCAAGTGCCAACCTTGGGCTCATCCAGTGCCTTCTGGTTTTGTTCACAAAGTAATATTAGCAACAACCAAATCTCACATAATGGAAATATGTCTGTAGAAGTGATAAGGCAGAGAAACAGGTAACTAAATTGGGTGTGGTGGCCCACGCCTTTAATCCCAGCACTCAGGAAGCTGAGGCAGGCAGATCTCTATGAGACTGAAGCCAGCCTGGTCAATATAGTGGGTTCCAGGCCAGCTGGGGTGTTACAGGAAGACCCTGTCTCAAAAAACCAAAGCCAATGCAAGAAAATAAGTAACTAATGTCCCCAAAACCTTGGACAAGAAGAGTACTGATGGCCGGCGGCTAAATGCCTGGGAGAAAGGCTCATTTATTTCAGTTACCTACACAGTGAGCAGAACTGGACTTTGGGCTAGTTTGTGCTTAGTCTTTAGCTTCCTTTCTCATTCTGTACTAATTTCTGACTTATACTTGTTCAAGTAGTGATAAGCATCCCCAGGAACATTTATTACCTCAAATCCCCACACCAACAGCTGAGCACACTTGCTTTGCTAAACCTGTGTGCCCAGTTCACGGCTGACTCTGCCTGCATATTGACAACTGTAGCCTGGCAATGAAAGGCCCTGACAACAAAAATAACATTTCATTATTTTTAGCTAGACAAAGAGACTTGGTCTATACTGGAAATACTACAAGCTACTGAAGACCCAAATATGGAGGTACTCTCATCCAGGACAGTCTCAAGAAAGTTCTAATGCATGGAGACTGGAGAGATGGCTCAGTGGTTAAGAGCACTGGCTGCTCTTGCAGAGGATCTGGGTTCACCAGCATCCACATGACTGCTAACAGCCATCTGTAACTCCAGGTCCAGGAGATCCAATGCCCTCTTCTGACCTCTGTGGGCTGCATGACATGGATGCATTTGCACACATGGAAGCAATTCACTCATACATATAAAGTTCTAATGTACGTAGGATTGGGGGAGGGTTAGCTGGGGAGTCAGCTGTTTCCTTGTCTGTTAAGGACAGCTGCCGCCTGTTCTCCTTTGTCACAAAGTTACTGCAGTGATAACATGATTAAGGCACACTCACCACATAGGCACCTTTTGGGTGCAAATATTATTACACACATCTCTAGCCCAGTGCTTACTTGGTAATGTAGTAGCTGGGTTCATTGGCGGCACAGAAGCAAGGGATTGGTTTACTTGTGGTGGTAACAATGGTACTGTTGGTACACCTAAAACAAAAGCACATAAAGAAATTAAAACAAATTCTACTGAACCAGAATGAACAGACTACATGGAGGAATTCTAGCACTTCTCCTCACTGTGGCCAGGTCTTCTTCAGTCCTAACTTTGGCTGCATCCTTGGCTATTGACCACCCATGAGAGCTGACCCATCTTGAAGCCCATGGTCCTAAGAGACACCTTAACCATGGCCTAGTTAGGGGGCAGGAAGCTATATAAACTACCAGTGGACAAGCTCATTAGATAACAGTTTTGCCCCTGACCAAGCTAGGCTGGATTAGGAAACTATCTTGGAAATTTAGAGACGGACAGGAAGATTCTCATCAATTGCCTGTGCAGCCAAAACACTCATGCACATAAAAAAAAAAAAAAATCAAGGAAAAATAAAAAAAGAAAACAAAATTAGCCTGAATTTACTTGCAGATTCTAGTGTTCTCTCTCTCTCTCTCTCTCTCTCTCTCTCTCTCTCTCTCTCTTTCTTTTTGGTGTTTTTGAGACAAGGTCTCCCTGTAGCCCCAGCTGACCTGGAACTCCCTTTGTAGACCAGGCTGGGCTTGAACTCACAGAGATTTGCCTGCCTCTGCCTCCCAAGTGCTGGGATTAAGGTGTGCGCCACCAAACCCAGCACAAATTCTATTTCTTAATAAAATTTTCCACATTATGCTTTTTTTTTTTTAAAGATAACTAAAAAAACAATCTGCATCAGGAAGTATAATCCAGGGCCATGAATATGCTTTAAGGGGCTGGAGAAATGGCCTAGTGGTTAAGAGCACCGACTGCTCTTGCAGAGGACCCGGGTTTGATTCCCAGCACCCACATGGTGGCTGAGAACCATCTGTAACTCCAGTTCCAGGGGAATCCGACACCCTCTTCTGACCTCCTCGGCATTGCACGACACGGGTGCACAAACCTACATGCAGACAGTACATTCATACATATACAAGAATAAATTAAAAAATAAAAGAGGTCTGTAAAGCTGCTAAGATTATACCCAAGTTTTTAATAGAGTGCTTTGCTGTTATCAGTCTCAAAAGGAGTTGGATAGGTAGTTGGTGAGTTCGTGCACTGGAGCTGGAGTCACTGATTGCTATCTATTGTTCAAGACACTGAAGCCCTCCTCAGCCCGAAGAAATAGAAATCACAACTCTTTAATGAAGAGCAGGAAAAGGAAAGGAGACACACATCAAAAAACCAGATACCAAACAAGCAAAACCCATGGCTTATAAAATGGTGGAATGTTCTGTGCAGAAAAATCAAGCAAGAAAGGGGTAAGGGGGCCGACCATGTGAGGTGTGTGCCCAAAAAAATCACACTGGTTAATACTATTTCAAAATACCTTCATATTCTAAAAATTTAATATTCCCCAAACTTTTATATCCACAAAGAACTTTCAGTTCTTCAATAACTTACTAAAAATCAAGAACTGTGTACTTGTAGGGAGCTAATTATAGTGTATGTAAGCTAGATTTGTTGCATGCTTGTCATCTTTGCTGGGTGTGGAATTTAAATTTTCATCTAAGCCGGGCGTGGTGGCACACGCCTTTAATCCTAGCACTTGGGAGGCAGAGGCAGGTGGATCTTTGTGAGTTCAAGGCCAGCCTGGTCTACAGAGTGAGTTCCAGGACAGCTGGAACTACAGGGAGACCGTCTCGAAAAGACCAAAAAAAAATTTTTTTTCATCTAGTAAAACACATCTTTTGAGAAATAAAACCAAGGCTCTGGAAAGCAGTAGATTAGAAGCAAGGTGACCAGCTCTAGATGCTGCACTGTTCACCTTACCACTGCTTCTTGCGGGCTATTTGCTGTCTATTCCAGAACAAAATAGAGGATAAGAATATTCTGAACACAAATAGTTAAAAGAGCTAAAAAAGAAAATTATCTATTTCATTGTATATAATGAGATATAACTAAACTGGTCAGTATTTCATTCACTTACTCAATTCTTTTTTTTTTTTTTTTTTTTTTTGTCTTTTTGAGACAGGGTTTCCCTGTAGCCCCAGCTGTCCTGGAACTCACTTTGTAGATCAGGCTGGCCTTGAACTCACAAAGATCCGCCTGCTTCTGCCTCCCAAGTGCTAGGACTAAAGGTGTGTGCCACCATGCCCGGCTACTTACTCAATTCTTATTGAGTATATGCTATGGCCTTGACATACAAAGAGTGAAAACCAGAAAGCAGGAGATTAGAAAAAAGAATATATATTCCAACAAACCAAGTTAAGAACTGTCATGACCTCCTAACTCTACTCCAAGGTGTACGCCCAAGAGAAATGAAACATATGCTGACGTGAAGGCTTGCACACAAAGGTTCAGACTGAAGTATTTATAAAAGCCCCAAAGTAGAAGCATCTTAACTATCCCTTAACTGATGAATGACTAAAGAAAATGTAACACAGTCATAGAGTAGAACATTTAGCAGTAAGAAGGAGTAAACTATTAAAAAATGTGAAAATAATCAATGAACCTTACAAAAATTTACCCTATGTGCACAAAGCCACTCACAAAAGACCATGAATATTACAGGAAATGTCCAAACTGGGCAGGGAAGAGTAGTGGGAAAAGTAGTAGCTGTCTCAGCCCGGAATGCTGGGGAAAACTGGGAGTGACTGGGGCCGGGAGTCATGGGGCCACGAACTGACTGAGGTATTGGTTATACAACTGCAGATATACTGAAAACCACTTACAACTAACTATCTCCATAAAGCTAGTGTGTGTGTGTGTGTGTGTGTGTGTGTGTGTGTGTGTGTGTATCCAAACCAAAATAAACAAAAATGACTGTATGAGGTAGGGCAGGGATAAAGACAAAGCAAGAACTAAGCACATGCCCTGAGTAAGACTGAGCCCCTAAGGAACAAACAGTCCCTGTTCCCTTTTATATCCCTATGCCTACTCCCTAGGAAACAAACATTTGCTCAACAAATCAACAAACACAGCAACTAGAGAAAGAAGGATAAGTCCCAATTCTGCAAGGTCTAATAGAAGAGAAGGGTAGGATCGACTGTGCAAAGAGACTGTTAAGTGCCAGCCCCGTGTGAACATGAGTGGTGATTAGTGCTTTCACAGATGGTACCTGTCTGTCACTGCTGAGCACATTACAGTTTTCAGGGCATATTGGCCTTAATTCTTAAACCTTTATGTGAGAATATCACATAAGACAAAGTAGAATGCTAATAGAATACATATTTGTGCATACCTGTACTGAGAACATTGCTGACAGCTGGTGGACTTGAGCTAATAGAAAGTCCAGATAGACCCTGTTCGATTCCTGTAGTTCCTGGTGGTGACAAAGACGGGGGACTGACAGAGGACAGCTGGACCTTCCAAAAAAAGGTGGGGGGAGGAGAATTACTTAAGAATTATTTGGGGGGGGCTGGAGAGATGGCCTAGCGGTTAAGAGCGCCGACTGCTCTTGCAGAGGATCCGGGTTCAATCTCCAGCACCCACATGGCGGCTAAGAACCGTCTTTAACTCCAGTTCCAGGGGAATCTGACACCCTCTTCTGACCTCCGTGGCACTGCACGACACGGGTGCACAAACCTACATGCAGACAGTACATTCATACACATACAGAAATAAAATTAATTAAAAAAAAAGTTACTCAAGATTTCTAACCTGAATTTGTTCAATCTTATCTCATCGAGATCTCCACTTTTCAGGAGTCTAGTCTCTAGGCACCCCACAGATCCCTGCATTCAGAGTTGCTTCTGAATATGCTCAAGACTGCATTCTTTCAGCTTGCAGACTGCCCTTCCCTAGATGAATCCTCTGTCTTCACAGATTATCCAGGGAGGTTTATGGTGGGCAGAGGGCACCAATTAAGGGGTGGAGGAGATGGTGGTAGAGTCAGAACACAGACATACCCAGGTTCAGCTGTGGACCTTGGGCAAGCTTAGGGAATGAGGTGAAACTTCTCAGCAACTGTACTTCCTCTGGGATTGGAGAAGGCCAAATTGTATATTATAAATTGGCAATGACAAAGGGCTAGAGAGATGGCCCAGTAGTTAAGAGTCCTTGCTGCTATTACAGAGGAACCCAAGTTCAGTTTCTAGCAAGCCCCACACTGGGTGGGTCACAACTGCCTGAAACTCCAGCTCCAAGGGATCCAACACCATCTTCTGGCCCCTGTGGGCACTTGTACACACATGGTATACACAAGAGAGACACACATGTATACATTCTTTTTGGGTGTGTGGCTTTTACTTAGCTGTGTAGATATGAGAGGTAACCATCTGGCATGCCTTCCTAAGACACATTTAAAAACCCTGGAAGGCCATGCTTTTCAGTGGAGCTTTCTGAAAAAGCACCACCAAACCTCCCTTGTCATCCACCATGCTCTCTGTGCACCGACTCTGAGATGGCTCTTCCTCAGGCTTTTTCCCACTCCTATTGCCTGCTTCTCTGTGGCACCTACTACTCTGGCTGACACCCTTTCCTTGAGACATCCCCTCTGGGTGCTAATTCTGTGCTAAGCCTGTGCTAATTCTGTCTCTGAGGCCACAGAGCATGCTGCTCTGCAGCATTTCCCTTGAAGACTCCCAGGAGGTCTCACTGGTAGCACTGGATTTGCTTGTATTACAGAAGTAAAACTCCGGGGATCCCCACACTTGTTCAAGTCGGGCTTACATGGGTCACAGAAATTCCTTGCTCTGTGCTATATTTTATGCTCTTGATTCTGCTTTCTTCCTCGGGGCTATGAGTTACAACTTAAGGAAGGACAGACTCATTTGGGCTCATGGTTTAAGGGGATACAGATGGCTCAGAAGGCATGTCAGTGCAAATATGACGTGGCTGGTCGCATCGCCCGTCTCCTGCTTCCTTTCTAGATTCCGCCTCTGTTCATCCAGGCAGTCATCAGACCCATGCATCCTTGACAATTTTCTTTACTATTCACTGGTTTAAATTCCCTTCTTTGTTGAAGATACTCAAATCTTTACCACCAGCTCTGTGCTCTTCTAAAGGCCAGAAGCATTTATCTAATCTTCCTCTAGACATGCAGTAACCTCAAATTCAACATCATGTTTAATACTTAGAACTTATCACCGGCTGACCTCGAGTAGTGCCACCACCACACGTGTCAACACCCAGGGAAGAGCAGGTAACAAGATGATCTTACCTCTGTAAACCCATCCTTAAGAGGAGTAATAGGTGTGCCAGTCATTTGTCCTGGAAGAGAAATTTTCTTCCCTTCTTCAAATGGGCGCGTAGGTATTCGATGCAGATAACCGTAGCCAATGCCACATCCTAAGCTATAAAAGTACTTTTTTTTTCTTATTGTCATAAAACATAGCTTGCATTTCTTTAAGGGTTTTAAACGCATGCATTCCCCTTCCTGTTCCTACCCCCATTTATTTTGATGCAAGGTCTCATGTAAACAAGGCTGGCCTCATCCTCCTGCTGCCACCTACATTTACATTCTTTTAAATAATGCCATCTTCCCAGAAGTCTCTGTTGTCCACATTATAAGGGCAGTATGCTTCCTTCTACCCTGGATAGTACTTTTTTTTCTCTTCCCTTTTTTTTTTTTTTTAAAACTGGCAGGTATAGTGGCACAAATTTTTAGTCCCAGCACTTGGGAGACAGAGACACATGGATCTCTGTGAGTTCAAGGCCAGCCTGGTCTACATAGTGAGTTCAAGGCCAGCCTGGTCTACATAGTGAGTTCCAGGCCAGCTGGGGCTATAGGGAGACCCTGTCTCGAAAACAACACAAGAATCTCTGCATTGTTCCAATTTTAGTATATGTGCTGCCAAAGAGAATGCCCTGGATCCCATTACTTCCTCATTTTTCTTAATACATTTGTCACCATTCGGCACATGGCATGTTTACTGTTTACTGTTTCTCTCTCTAACCAACTGTTAAGGCCTATAGGGACAACATTCTTGCTTGTTTACAGCCTTAACAGTTCCTAGCACTAGGTAGATACCTAATAATTATTTCCTGAATAAATCACACCCAGCCTGTCCACTGAAGAGCTCTAAATACATCTGCCATGATGCATTCGAAGACTACAGCACGAATCGGCTGTGTTTATTTCTTCTAATTATCAGGCCACTGTCATCAGAGGCCCCTTTCCAAAGATGTGATCACACTTCTTCTGTAAACCGTTTGCTAGCTCATCATTCCTGTCTCTCCCTGTCTAGGGGGAATTACTGCTCTGTTTCTGTGTTCAGTGTTGGTGGGACTGTCTCTGGACGCAGTGTTGGTAGGACTCTGGATGCAATGTGGGTGGGACTCAGGAGTGGTGTATCCTCCCCAATCCAACAGAGCAGCCAAAGTCAGCCAACCTACTTTTCTCGCCCAGGGCTATAATTCTTGGACGTGACAGAAACACTAAAACTGGGTTCATCCTTTCATCAGTGGAGTTCTGAAGATACCTCAAGTCTTGCTTTTTTCATTATCTGTGTCTCTGGCTGTCTTTTTAACCACATGAGCTAATTCATATGAATGGGACTGCCTGTCTGCTTATGATGGTGACGGCTGTTTTCTATACGCTGGAACCAATAAATGCCTACTTATAAGACATCGCAGTCCCAATGGTCACAGTGTAGGCGAGCTCTCGACCATGGTATGTAAGGCTTTCACAAGAAGTGTCCAGCATCTTCACTCACCTCCCAAAGTATGTGGCACTTTTTGAGTAGCCATTCATGGATACCTCTGTATGCTTTTAAATGAATTATTAATTTAAATATTCTAGGTCAATTTTTCTTTTTTTTTTTTAATCAGTCTTACAATGAATTGATAACTTATTTTGAAATAAAAGCACTCAACATCATAACATATCTGACTGGTAAGTCTAAGTAGTCATAATTCCAACTTGAAAATGACTTACCTGCCTTCTCCACCCCAGGCGGAATTTGGTGTAATTATTACCTCTCGACAGTTATCAGTGTCTGTGTTATACACATAGAGCTTCAGTGGCTTTGCCTCATGAGTTTCAATAAGGCTGAATAAGTCTTCAGACTGCACAATATCAAAGGAGAAATCTTAAGATACTATACTTCAGAACAGTGGTTCACAAAACTTTGTTCCTATCAAAATCAGCTGAAAAATTTCCTAAAAAATTTCAGGTTCTGGGCCCTGCCCCAGACATGGATATAATTAATCAATACCAACAGGCCAACGTACAATTCTCTACACTGATTCAAGGTAGTCCACTAGATGCCAGGCCCACTACCCAAATCCTAGACAGTACTATTATTAAAAATCTTCATCCCTTAAGTTCCACCAATCCTACTTTACTCTACATTATTAAAACCTGGTTACCCAGGTGTCTTATTTTTCTTTCATTTTGATTTAGTAATGTGTGGTTCTACTAGCTAACAGATGAGGGAAAAGATCTGACTAATATAGCTGAGCTAATTTTGTCATCTTTGAAAGAAAAAGGGAGACTATTTGCAACACTGCAACAAATGAGTTATAAATCAAATTGATGGTGAAGATGAGGGCTTGCTGCAGTTTAAAGGTGCACACTAGGTTTCTGTGCCTCCCATGTGGTATTTTTCCTCAGTTACACTAAGAAGACACTTCCCACCGGGCGTGGTGGTGCACGCCTTTAATCCTAGCACGTGGGAGGCAGAGACAGGCAGATCTGTGTGAGTTCAAGACCAGTGTAGATTGTGACTCCATTACATTTGACACTTTAGGCAAAGGCTATATTGATCAGCAAATACAGAAATTTTAGCACTAAATGAAAAGCTTGTAAATATCCTGAACTCAAACATCAATGAAAAAAATACCATCTAATTTTCATTATTAATGAACAGGGCAATTACTCCTATAATTTTTATTAAGCAACACTCTAATTACCTCATTCATGACTGTATCGGCTCCAATGATATAATCACTGTGAGGTCTAAGTCCTGCCAGTGCTGCAGGAGAGTTTGATTCTACTTCCTAGGGATGACACAAAAACACTCCAAATTGAACATAAACAACACAATTGTCTCATGTCCAAGCATTGTCTCATGTCCAAGCATTACTGTGACAGTTCTTAATTATAGTGATTAAATGACCCTGATATTTCTCCTATCAGAGAAATTAGATGTAAGAAATTAAAGAATCTATGTGTTTAAAAATTCTAACTATAAAATTTACACAATACTTAATATTTAAATTATTTTTCAATTGTCTGCATTAGCAGCAAGCTCTTTGGCCTCCATCTTTTCCCTGGGATTAAACAAAAATGCACATTTAAAAAGCAACAGATGCTGAGTTTTCAGAAAAGAATACCTTTACCACTTCTCCAACCTGTAATGGCCAGTGTAAAAGCACCTGTCTATGCTTCTCTTCCATTGAAAGAACAGTTCATGGTTAATACCCACCAGCACGTGCCAAACATTCTCATTGGCCCCGTCAAAGCTGCAGAAACGGATGCTCACTCCCAACAAGCCCTGGCCGCCCCACAGGTTGCTTGGTGTGACTGAGGTTTCTCGAAGCTCTAGGGTTTTGCTGCTATAGATGAGCATTTTTACAGGCTTTTCAACATTGGCTTTCAGTAGATCCTTAAGAGTGTCATTGTCTTTATTCTATGAACACACAAAATCATTCCTTAGTAAATAAAAATGTAATGCTAATTATTGTTAGTTTAGGCATCTTTAAAAAATTTTTATTTTTGTGAGTATAAGAGTATTGCCTGCATGTATATAAGTGCATCTGTGTCAAACAATGCTCTCGAAGGTCAGAAGAGGGTGTAGGATTCCCCTGGAACTAGAGTTATGGAAGGCTGTTAGCTACCATGTGGGTGCTGGGAATGGAACCCCATCCTCTGCAAGAGCAGTCACTAAGCTATGAGTCGTTTTTCCAGCCTAGTTTTAGTTTGTTTGTTTTTTTAAGGACAGGGTCTCCCTGTAGCCCAGCTGTCCTGGAACTCACTCTGTAGATCAGGCTGGCCTTGAACTCACAGAGATCCACCTGCCTCTGCCTACTGAGTGCTAGGATTAAAGGAGTGCACTACCACACCTGGCTTCAGGTTTAAGGATCTTACAAGATACTCTTATGAAAGTGATATTAACAGTAAAATATAAATAAAAACTTCAGGGGCTAGAGAGGTGGCTCAGTGTTAAGAGCACCGAGTACTCTTGGAGAGGACCTGGGTTTGATTCCCAGCACCCATATGGGGGGCTAAGAACCATCTTTAAGCCGGGCATAGTGGCACATACCTTTAATCCTAGCACTCGGGAGGCAGAGTCAGGCAGATCTCTGTGAGTTCAAGGCCAGCCTGGTCTACAGAGTGAGTTCCAGGACAGCTGGGGCTATAGGGAGACCTTGTCTCAAAAAAAAAATAATAAAAAATAAAAATATAAATAAAAACTTCAGACAAGGTTTCATTAACATTCAAATGTTTCTCCAAGTAAGACAATGCCAGGAAATTAGGAATAATTCTCAATGTTAGCAACGTCAAACTGGATATTTTTCTAAGAGTAGACCATGGAATTTGCAACCCAACACCATTCAGAATGATCAAGGAACTTCAGTGATTAAAAGCAAAATATGCTGTAAGATGGTGCTGGGGAGATGGTCCAGCGGTTAAGAGCACTGGCTGCTCTTGCAAAGGACCTGGTTTAGATTCTCAGCACCCACATGGTGGCTAACAACTGTCTGTGACTCCAGTCCCAGAGGATCCAACATCTTCTTTTGACCTCCTTGGGCAGTGCAAGGTAAGGGTGTAGATACATACATACAGCCAGTACACTTATAAGAGAAAAAGTCATTACTAACAAAATTACAATGACTTTGATTTTAAAATCTAAAATATTTGCTGAACTTAAAGTTTAATGCATGTTCTATTATTTATTTCAAGCTACAGGAAAAGAATGGAAACAGAATGTTAAAATTTTATTACATAAACAAAGGATGTCATGTCAGAGATGCTGACAAGTTATGAGCAAAAACTTAACACTGTTTTCAAAACTAAACCAACCAAGCGGATACCGTTATAAGAATGCCTTTTATTGAAGTTACATGATTTCTTTTCCAAAGGCCTATATTACAAGTATACCAAATAACTCAGAAAAAGCAGTTTTAATCCTGTACTTTTGGAGAATATGTCTTTGTCTGGTTCCAATAAATCCATTTACATATCATGGAACTGAGCTCCCAGAAGTGACAGGCATATGACGACACTTTCTTAACCGATTTGTCAACAACCTAGAAAAATCTGACATCTTTAAATCAGTATTTTTCCATACTCACTATTACGTTTGGCTTATAAATGCCAAAACTTTAATTCCACTTCTCTAAGATCATTACTGGAGTGTGACATACAGTTTAGACTTGACATTTTAATACTGATTAACATGTGCCCATGAATGATGTGTGCGTGTGTATACCCCAGCACATGGGTGGAAATCAGAGGACAACTTTGAGGAGTAAGTTCTCTCATTCCACCTTTGTGTGGGTTCAAGTGGATTGAACTTGTGTTATCGGGCTGTACCTTTACCAATGGAGCCATCTCACTGGTCCCCAACATGTTTTATTTTTAAAAAGTAATTTGATATACACCCATCCCAGACAATCTGAAAAGTTTCACTTTGAAAACATTACAAAGTTTTATATACAAAACTATAAAAACTGAACTTACTAATCTTGAACCATTAATAGAAACAATAAAGTCAAAGAATGGCTCCAGTCCAGCTCTATGTCCCGGAGAGTTTTCTTGTACCTGTAAAAAGAATATCCAAAATGAAAAATGCCAAGCTTAGTTAATTGTAAGCTAAATTTCTTTTTTTTTAATTTTTTTTATTTATTTATTTATTTATTTATTTATTTATTTATTTATTCTTTTCGAGACAGGGTCTCCTTGTAGCCCCAGCTGTCCTGGAACTTGCTCTGTAGACCAGACTGGCCTTGAACTCACAAAGATCCGCCTGCCTCTGCCTCTCGAGTGCTAGGATTAAAGGTGTGCGCAATTTTATTTATTTTTGTATGTGTATGAGTGTACTGTCTGCATGTAGGTCTGTGCACCGGTGTCGTGCAATGCCATGGAGGTCAGAAGAGGGTGTTGGATTCCCCTGGAACTGGAGTTCTCCTGGAATTGGAGTTACAGACGGTTCTTAGCCACCATGTGGGTGCTGGGGATCGAACCCGGGTCCTCTGCAAGAGCAGTCGGTGCTCTTAACCGCTAGGCTATCTCTCCAGCCCCCATAAGCTAAATTTCAATGCCTAGACCCTTCCAGTGAAAAAGAGATGAACTTCATTGATAATAAAATAAAGGCATTGCTGGGTGTGGTGGCGCATGCCTTTAATCCTAGCACTCAGGAAGCAGAGGCAGGAGAATCTCTGTGAGTTAGCGGCCAGCCTGGTCTACACAGCGAGTCCCAGGCCAGTTGGGGCTACAGGAGACCCTATCTCAAAAAAGACCAAAATAAATAAAAACAAACAAACAAAAAACAAAAAACTCCAAATCAAATCAAACCAAAGAAATAAAGGCACATGTTAGTTTTCTCATTACTCTTCATCAGTCCCAGATACTATCCTTCCAGCCGTCTAAATTCTACCCATTTTTCCTGTGACTCTTCTTGGGGGGTAGGGAGACGTTCTCCCAACAATCAGGTGACATGACAATCATTACAGCTAAGTGACAACTTCAAGCATTTATTTTCTGACCAATGTTGGTAAGGTACCTGTCAGCTCAACACTAAAAAGGAACAATGTCAGTCGGGCGTGGTGGCGCATACTGGAGGCAGAGGCAGGGGCATCTCTGTGAGTTCAAGGCCAGCCTGGTCTACAGAGTGAGCTCCAAGCCAGCTGGGACTAAAAGGGAGACCATGTCTCAAAAAACCAAAACAAACAAACAAAAAAACCAGTGTCAATATAAACCTGACAGGAGGGAGAGTGAAAAAAGGCCTCTAATCACAAAACCTAATGGATTAAGGGCTATAAAGAAGACACAGGTTCTAAGGGAGGAGTTTCAAAACCATTAAAATCAACTACCAAATTTTCTCAATGTACACTAACACTGATGGTGGCTAGCAACAGAAATATAACCAAAATACCCTAAAAGTAAATAGAATGCACTTTGAAATGTGCTTTTCCAAAGATATTTTCATGACAGTGTAAGGAATTTTTATTCTGCTGGAGGTTATTAACACTGTCAAAGCTACCCTAAGAAGTAAAAAGTTTAGGCTGGAGAGATGACTCAGTGGTTAAGAACACTGACTGCTCTTGCAAAGGACCTGGGTTCAGTTTCCAGCAACCACATGGTGGCTAACAACCATTTGTAACTCCAGTTCCAGAGAATCCAACGTGTTCTTCTAGCTTCTGTGGTCGGTGCAGCAAAACATTCAAATATATATGTATTTTAAATATATAATAAAAATAATTAAAAAATGAAATAAAAAGTTTGCATTAATACTTGTAAGCTGATTTTCTGTAACAGACTACAGTTTTGGGGAAATATTATCTCATGCTTCAGCCCAAGCTGGCCTGAAACTCACAACAATCTTCTTGCCTTAGACACCTAGTGCTGGAATTAGAGGTTATGAGACACCATGCCCAGCTTTAGGCCAGACAATGCTAACAGTCTATGTGAATAGTACTTCACACATATTTATTCACACAAAGTGGTAGATATCTCACAGTAATAAATTACTTTAATGCTTTTAAAATGGTGCCCAGGTTGCTCCCGAATACACTTGACTAACACCAATGCCACTCAGAATTGTGCTTCTCTTCTTGGGTCAATGTTTCTTTTTTAAATTACTTTAAGCCAACTTATACTGTCATTAGCCTTAAAGAACAAAAATTAGATATTCTTCTTTTGGCCCATAACTGTCCAGATGAGTCAGTGTTCATATTATTAAAATTAAAATTTTGTTTTATGTAAGTTTCCCTGCAAATCTGAGATTAAACCTTTTTTATTTTTTATTTTTTTTTAAATTTAATTTTAATTTTATTTATTTCTATATGTGTATCAATGTACTGTCTGCATGCAGGTTTGTGCACCCGTGTCATGCAATGCCGCGGAGGTCAGAAGAGGGTCTCGGATTCCCCTGGAACTGGAGTTCTCCTGGAATTGGAGTCTCAGACGGCTCTATGTGGGTGCTGGGGATCGAACCCGGGTCCTCTGTAAGAGCAGTCGGCGCTCTCAACCGCTAGGCCACCTCTCCAGCCCCGAGATTAAACCTTTTTTAAAAATAAGTTTAAGCCGGGCATGGTGGAGCACACCTTTAATCCTAGCACTCAGGAGGCAGATGCAGGCGGATCTCTGTGAGGTCAAGGCCAGCCTGATCTACAGAGTGAGCTCCAGGCTAGCTGGGACTTAAAGAGAGACCCTGTCTCAAAAATACCAAAAAATAAACAAACAAACAAATAAATAAGTTTAATATCAAAGTGAATAGGTATTTAAAGGTGTTAATTCAAATTAAAAAATCACCATTAAAAGGTCTCATTACTTAAGGGTGTTCTTTAAAATGTTTTTTTTGGGGGGGGCAGGTGTGGTGGTGCACACCTTAAATCCCAGTACTTCGGAGGTTGAGACAGGCAGATCTCTGAATCTGAGGCCAGCCTAGTCTACAAAGCAAGTTCCAGGTCAGCTGGGGCTATATAACAAGTCCCTATTTCAAAAACACCCATAAACCCTTAAATTACATACATGCTTGTGTGTGTGTGGAAGTGTGTTTAGTGCATCGTGTGGCGTGTGTGTGCGCGCGCGCGCTGTGTGTGATGCAGGTGGTACTGCATTGAGTGACCGATGAAGATGGCATCAGATCCTCTGATGATAGAGTTATGTGTGGTTGTGAGCCACCCAGTATGGTTGCTGTAAATGGATCAGAGGTCCTTTGCAGGGACAGTACATGTCCTTAAACACTGAGTCATTTCTTTGGGCCCAATAGTGTTAGTTCTTGAAAAAAATTTAAAAAAAAAAAAATTTTTTTTTGTCTTTTTGAGATAGGCTTTTTCTGTAGACCCAACCAGGTTGGACTTCCATATGTAGACCAGGCTGGCCTTGATCTCAGAGATCTACCTGCCTCTGCTTCACTAGGAATAAAGGTATGTACAACCACACCCAGCCATTCTAATAAAACAATCAGAACCTTTTATTTTTAATTTTTCTTTTTTTTTCTTTTTCTTTTCTTTTCTTTCTTTCTTTTTTTTTTTTATTAAGACAGGGTCTCTTTGTAGCCTCGGCTGGCCTGGAACTTGATATATAGACCAGGCTGGCTTCAATCTCACAGAGATCTCCCTAACTCTGCCTCGTGAGTGCTGGAATTAAAAATGTGTATCAACTACTCCTGGCATGCTTAATTTTCTTAAATGAAAATTATTTCCCAATTTAAGTAAAATGGCTTAAAGCCAAAATATCAGACAGATTTCTCCTCAAGTGGCAACTCTGAAAGGCAAAGGTAACTCAGGAGGCAGAGGCAGGAAAACTGTCAGTTTGAGGCAGGATGGGCAACACTGCAGGAAGACAACAAAGAAAGACAAAAATCAAGGGGAGGGGGAAGAGTCCCATCTGCTAGGTATGAACTGCCAGGCCACAGTGGCTATCAAGTAATTGCAAAATGTCTCAGGTATGCAAAAAAGATAAACCAACCGAGATCCTTACAAGCCCTCAGAGTGGGGTTTCTCTTTTAACATACCCAGATCTAATCTCTGACTGTCTAAATATGAATGCCTCTGAATGGCCACCGAGAGCACTTCATCTAGACCCAACTGGTTTACTGATCAATTTTGGAGTTCTCTGAATAAAAGTTTTAACTTTTAGTTAAACAGAGCTCAGGAGAGCACTTTTGTAATATCAACTTCCAAAGTTGACCCTAAACATGCATTCCTAACATGTTGCCCTCAGAGTGTAAAGTTTAAAGTATTTGTTTGAAATGGAAAGTTTCCAGTACCGTCAGAAGAATTCTTCATGTAACGCCAAAGGATTCAACAGCTTAGTATGTAACAACCCTTTCTATTTTTCCATTTCATTTGCTATAAACATCAATTTCCTCTCTGTTTTTTTTCTTTTTTTCCCTCTCTCTTTTTAACAATCCTTGAAATTAATTTTTCTCAAATTTATTATATACCATTAGTGCCCAGCACAAATTATGGCAAGTAGGTATCTTAATTACTGCTAGGACATACCAGCAGAGGGTGCTCTGGAAAATATTCTCTGATTTCCTATTTTTCACAGCACAGAAAATAAGACCACAAAGCTACCAATGAGGCATCTGAAGTTGACATGGGGACAGCTTTCTTGCAAATATTACCCACTGATATGAATCTCCTCAGCACCTAATCTCTCCAGCATTAGGTTACTATTTCAACGTTCTGTTCTTTTTAAGATGTCAATTGTTCATTTATCTTCTGCTTCTTTCAAACCAACCTTAATTAAAAAAAAAATTCTTGCAGAGGATCTGGGTTCAATTCCCAGGTCCCAATTGCAGATGGCACCCACAGTTTCAGGGGGTCCAACACCCTCTTGGGCACTGCATGCATGGGTGCACTTCCATACATGCAGACAAAACACACATTAAAAATTAAAATAAATAATTTTACACCAGGCTTGGTGGTGGATGCCTGTAGACCCAGCACTCAGGAGGCAGCAGAAGCAGGAAGATCTACAGGTCTCAAAAAGATAAAAACAAACAAACAAGCATTTTTTTATAGCTATACACACTTGACTCCATAGACCATTTGATATTTACCACTGGGCCAAATATACAAATTTAAGATGAACAATTAATTTAGAAAATTTAGAAACAATTAAGACTTAAAACTGATAATGAAAAAATTAAATAGAGTTTTAGAGTAGACTGACAGCTTCAAGCCATGGTTTTGCCCATTTACTGGCTGTGTGAACTTTGGAAAGTTTATTTACCTCTCCAGAGCTCAGTTTTCTCATTTGCAAGTATAAGGATACATTGCCTATTTTACAAAAATACTATAAAGCTTTAATGAGTTAAAGTTTATGAGATGTCTGCTAAGCCTCCAGTTCCACCCTGTGACTGACGCCATCCAGCTCTTAAACTCATCTTCCCACAGAGGATTAGCACCTGAGGGCAAATCTTAATACTGCTTAGTACACGGACACTGGTTACCTTTTCTTTTTTTTTTTTTNTTATGGCGGAATGCTACATGGTTGATTAAACTGATCACATAGCAATCTGAGTTAATCATTGTTTGTGTGATCAGAATCCCTGGATTTGCAGGGTCACTCTCCAGACTCAGGTGGTGATGTGCACAGTCAGATTCAGGAATTGTTGCTGTTCTGTCCTATTCTTTTGAAAAAACCCCTACCAGAAAAAGACTGTTGCATCTGCATCTACAAATCTTTTTTTTTTGGTCTTTTCGAGACATGGTCTCCCTGTAGCCCCAGCTGTCCTGGAACTCACTCTGTAGACCAGGCTGGCCTTGAACTCACAAAGATCCGCCTGCCTCTGCCTCCCAAGTGCTAGGATTAAAGGCGTGCACCACCATGCTTGGCTACACTGCAAATCTTAATAGAAGTGTAGTAAGAGGAGATGCCTCAATTAGTAATGGGCTTGCTGCACAAGCAAGGAGCTGAGTTCTATCTCCAGCATCCACATGAAATACTAGGTGTGCTGGGAAGGTGAAGACAAGGAGATCCCTGGTGGGACAGCTCCAGAGGAACAACACCAAAGGTTGACTCTGGCCTCCACACTGCACACCCCCCGCATGAACATACATGCATATAATAAAAACACAATGAGATATCACTTCTCATTTGACAGAACAGCTAAGATAAAAAAGAGAGTAACAAGTGCTGACAAGGAAGAGGAGAAACCGGACTACTCAGATACTAGTCACGAGGACGTACACGTTGTAGCAGCCACTGTGGAGTATGCTGGATCCCAAAATGTTAAACACAACATTATGACGTAAGTGGCAATTCCACTTGTTTTTAAAGATTTTTTTTTTAAGATTTTTTAAAAAATATAAACCAATTCTTTTGGATTGGGACAGGGTTTCTCTGTAGCCCCAGCTGGCCTGGAACTTGCTATGTACACCAGGCTGGGCTTGAACTCACAGAGATCCTCCTGCCTCTGCCTCCTGAGTGCTGGGATTAATAAAGGTGTGTGCCACCATGCCCGGCTTAAAGATGTTTTTAGCTGGCATATGGGTGCTGGGAATTGAGCCCGGGTCCTCTGCATAAGTTGGTGCTCTTAACCACTGAGCCATCTCTCCAGCCCTTAAAGATTTTATTTTTATGAGTGTTTTGTTTGCATGTATGTAAGTGCATACCGTGTGTGCCTGGTGCACACAGAGGCAGAAGAAGGTAGAGTCTATGGAACCGGAGTTAAGGATGGGTGTTAGCTGCCATGTGGGTGCTAAGAACCAAACTTGGGTCCTCTGGAAGAGCAGCAGTTGCTCTTGAGCACAGCCATTTATTTCTCTAGCTCCCAGAAATTCCGTTTCTAAGTATACAAGAAAGAGAAATGAAAATGCATGTCTCCACAAAAACTTGGGATATAAATTTTGCAGAAGTATTATTCAAAATATTTAAAAAGTAGAAACCCAAATACCCCTCAACTAATGAATGCATGAACAAAATGCGGTATGTCCACCAAATGGAATCAAATATTGCATTAATATATGCCATGACATGGATGAACCCTGAAAACATTACACTAAGTCAGAGAAGCCAGTCAAAAGGGCACATATTGCATCATTCCAATGATAAACTCTCAGAACAGACAAAACCATGAAGAAGGAAAGTAGGTTAGTAGGGCTCCAGGTTGTGAGTAGAGCAACGGAAAGTCTCTACTAAATGGACACTGGTTTCTTTCTGGAGTCACAAATGTGAGTTCTGGAAGTGGATGGTGATGATGGCTGCGCTCTGCATACACTGAAGTCTCCAGGCTGTGTGCTAAAACACTGATTGTGTACGGTACACAAAATGTAATAATGGAGAAATGAGCAAATAATGTTAGCTGATACGAAACACAAGAGGCTAGTAAGTGACCAGAAAGCATGCAAACGTGCTTAACCTCAGCAGCCAAGGAAAAGACATGCACAACCATAATGCCTATCACTGCACAGCGATCAGAATGCCCCAAACCGAGAAAGACAGCACAGGTGAACGAGGAGGCACATTCAGAAAGCTCAACTATGGCCAGTGAGGCTGTAAACAGTAATTTCACAGAAATTAATACGAAACTACACATTATTAGTTTTGACCCAATATTCCCTTTACTAGTATATTCCCCGTAGAAACAGGTACATATGTTCTCCAAAAGGCACACAACATATGTTCATAGCAGCACTATTTGGAATAGCTCCAAATTGAAAACTACACAAATGCCTAACAGCAGCAGATTGGTAGGTTAATAAAATTTGGCATATTTTCAATGACATTAAATAAACATACTGATAAAACAAAGAGTCTACAACAAAGCATACTTGGATATAAGCAATAAAAAAATACACATTACATAAAGTTCAGGAATAGACCAGCTCATCACCACTGCTATAAATCAGGATAGGAGGCAGAATCCACCCTGCGGATGTCTCAGAGTAATGTGACTGGCAGGGGAATATAATGTTTACATGAGTGAGCTGTTTGTGGTAATTCACCAAGCAATACACTTTACAGACTCTTCAAAATAAAGCTTTAAGCTAGTCTCTCTAAAAAGTAGAACTGAGGGGGCTGGAGAGATGGCCTAGCGGTTAAGAGTGCCGACTGCTCTTACAGAGGACCTGGGTTCCATCCCCAGCACCCACATGGTGGCTGAGAACCGTCTGTAACTCCAATTCCAGGAGAACTCCAGTTCCAGGGGAATCCCACGCCCTCTTCTGGCCTCCGCGGCATTGCATGACACGGGTGCACAAACATGCATGCAGACAGTACATTCATACACATAAATTAAAAAAAAAAAAAGTAGAACTGAAACTACTATCATCTAAGAGTATATCCACATCTCATCTACATGGAACAATTTGAGACCCTGCAATTAAGTTAGAAAGGACTCTGAGCAGTTACTGTAAAGGCTAGAAAATAACCAAGCCAGCAGGGGTGGCGCACACCTTTAATCCCAGCACTCAGGAGGCAGAGACAGGCCAGCCTGGTCGACATAGCGAGTTCCAGGCCAGCTAGGGCTACAGGTAAACTCTGTCTCAAAAAGACCAGAAAAAAAAAGAAAGAAAAAAAAGAGAAAAAAAAAGGCTAAAGAATAAGCAAACAAAAACGAAGCCCTGCTCTGATGCTCCCTGTACCTGAGAAGCACTCTCAGACTCCAGGTGTGCTTACTTTACGTAATTTTAAAATCTGATTTCCAACCCATCAACAGAGTAACAAGCAAAAGAAATAAAAGCTACTGTTTCACAAAGTACTTACTATGAGATTACATAAAGGTGAAATGTGATAGTATCTTAAGGGAAACACAAAGAAAGCAAGGTTCTAACAAGCTGTAGAAAGAGTTTGAGATGATGGCAATGCTCTGGATGTGCCATCAATAAGGTGGCCACCAGTTGTATTACCTCCAAAGCACTTAGAATGTGGTTATTAGTAAGACTAAGAACTGCCGGGCGTGGTGGCGCACGCCTTTAATCCTAGCACTTGGGAGGCAGAGGCAGGCGGATCTTTGTGAGTTCAAGGCCAGCCTGGTCTACAGAGCAAATTCCAGGACAGCTGGGGCTACAGGGAGACCCTGTCTCGAAAAGACCCAAAAAAAAAAGAACTGTGGGGCTGGAGAGATAGCCTTAGCGGTTAAGAGCACCAACTGCTCTTGCAGAGGACCCAAGTTCGATCCCCAGCACCCACATGGCGACTAAGAACCATCTGTAACTCTAATTCCAGGAGAACTCCAGTTCCAGGGGAATCTGAGACCCAATTCTGACTTCCGCGGCATTGCACGACACAGGTGCACAGACCTACATGCAGACAGTACATTCATACACATACAAAAATAAATAAAAATTAAAAAAAAAAAAGACTAAGAACTGAAATTGTAATTTCATTTAACAGGTGGCTAGAGGTTACAGGACTGGACAGCACAAGTCTACATGATAGTCATATATAGTCATATTTCAATACAGCACATTAATTATAGTCACGACAAGAGGTCCAGTATGGTAGCTCAGTGTGACAGCTTTTGACCTGTATGCACCACAAACACACAAAAGATACAAGGGGTAACATGGATTTTTTAAGAAGTTGCTATGAAAAGCTACAAAATGAATGTATTATTTCAACTATTTGACATTCTAAAAGAAAAAGCAAAAATGAGACAGTGAAAGATCAGTGGTTGCCTAGGGTGGAATCTGCTAGACATTTTTACCCTTCAACAAATACACAGAAGTTTATGATGAAATTGTATCGCAAATGGCATCCCCACTAATACCAGGCAAAGTGGTGCATGCTGTACCCTCAGGATTTGGGAAGTGGAAGGAGGAAGATCAGGAGTTCAAGGTCATCCTCAGCTGCACAGTGAGTTAGGGCCAGTCTGGAATATACAAACCCTGTCAAACAAACAAAGCGCCAATGACCGAAGCTGGAATTTGAATAATTTATTTATTTATTTTTTGGGTCTTTTTGAGACAGGGTCTCTCTGTAGTCCCAGCTGTCCTGGAACTCACTCTGTAGACCAGGCTGGCCTTGAACTTACAAAGATCCGCCTGCCTCTTGAATAATTTATTTAAAAAAAAAAACCCTAATGTGGCGCTGTCTCGCTACTATGGGTAAGTTTCAATAGGCTCTGAGATCAATTCAGGTTGTCAAGTGATAGAAAAAAAAAAAGAAAGAAAATGAAGAGTCAAAATATTAAAACTTTGTCATTTAATAAGAGTAATAAGGGCCAGTTCTGTCATGGCATATAGCTTGGTCTGTCTATGTGTTACTCTGAGCTATAAAAAATTAAATTTGAAAAACTGCCTCAAAAAAAAAAGAAAAACTGCCACATAGGGTAGCATTAGCTTTTTGTACAATCAAGTTCTAGTTTATAAATGCAATTAAATGTTCAACTTTTCAGCTGGGCGTGGTGGTATACGCCTTTAATCCTAGCACTTGGGAGGCAAAGGCAGGTGGATTGTTGTGAGTTCAAGGCCAGCCTGGTCTACAGAGTGAGTTCCAGGCCAGCTGGGGCTACAGGGAGATCCTATCTTGAAAAGTCCTTCCTCCCCCCCCAAAAAGTTCAACTTTTCTTTTTGTACTTATTGATTTTATGAGTGTGGGCATGTGTGTGCCAAAGTGCACGTGCAGAGGTCAGAGGACAACCTGCAGGAGTCCTCTCCCTTCTTCCCTATGTGCGGAGGTCAGAGGACAACCTGCAGGAGTCCTCTCCCTTCTTCCCTACGTGTGGAGGTCAGAGGACAACCTGCAGGAGTCCTCTCCCTTCCTTCCTATGTGCGGAGGTCAGAGGACAACCTGCAGGAGTCCTCTCCCTTCTTCCCTATGTGTGGAGGTCAGAGGACAACCTGCAGGAGTCCTCTCCCTTCTTCCCTATGGGCTTCAGGAATCAAACTTGTCACCTTGCCAGCCCATCCTTTCCATCTTCCTCTCATCTTCTGATCTCAAATTTTTACCAGACTTATATGTTCTCTTTCTTATTTTTCTTTTACATAGACTTCACTGTTCTTTGTTGAAGCCTTTCCAGTAAAAGCTTTCTATTAGTTTCTTTTCTCCTCACTGTGACAAATATCTGAGAGAACAATTTAAGAGAAGGAGAACTGGGTCAGAAGTATCTGTCATCACGACCAGGAGGGCAGAGCAGAGCAGTTTCCAGGGCAGCATGGCAGCCAGAAGCAGAGAAAGGGTGTTCTAGAATGGACCAGTGTAGGGGACAATACCAAGGATATGCCCCACTGGCCTGCTTCCTCCAGCTAGACCTGACCATCAACCATTCAACACTGGCAATGTCATCATATAATGAACTTATGAAGGGAGAAATACATTCATTATGTCGGAGTGCACAGAACATAATCAGCTGAAGCCCATAGCTGCCACCACATGTGTGCTTCACTAATCGCCCAGGTATTTCTCACTGCGATTGGGGTGACCGTGAGGATTCATCACAGTACCCATCTCTTCTCCAGAGTTAAGAATTCAAGTTCATCTTATGGTGTGTGGGTCACTTCTAATTCTCTAACTGGGAAAGAGAAATTAGGGGAAGAAGGAGTGACAGAATTTTGGGTAGGACTGGGTCATTAGGCTAAGTGCATTCAGTTCATAGCTAAGGCCTACAGACCTGCTGCTATAAAGTTATGACAGGAATATAGTAGGAGAAGTGGAATACAACTGTCTTTTTATTATCATATTATAGATTTTATTGTGTTCATCTGCACATGTGTAATCTTAGGTGTTGTCCCTCAGGCACTGTCTGTCTGTCTTTCTTTCTTTCTTTCTTTCTTTCTTTCTTTCTTTCTTTCTTTCTTTCTTTCTTTCTTTCTCCAGCATGAGCTACACAGTGAGAGCCTATCTAAACTAGTTAATTTGACAGTAAGGGTGATGGGAATATAAACAGAAGAAGATCAGCAGTACAAGTTGAATCCCTTGACTGGTTTTCTACAGGATCCTTTCTTTAGAGGTTCCTTGATTATCTGGGTGTGCAAAAATAAGCTCGAGTGCTGGAGTTCTTGAATTTGCATTCATATAAATCACATGACAACTAATCAATTGGGGCTGGAGAATAGCCTAGCGGTTAAGAGCAACCAACTGCTCTTGCAAAGGACCCATGGTTTGATCCCCGCACCCACGTGGCATCTGAGAACCGTGTCTGTAACTCCAATTATGCCAGGAGAACCCAGTTCCATGGGGAATCCGAGACCCTCTAGCTTCGGCCTCCACGGCATTGCACCACACAGGTGAACAGACCTGCAGCAGACAGTACACTCAACAGATACAAATAATAAAATTTTTAAAAAAGAAGAACTAATCATTGCTGTAGTACAAGCACTTGGATTTCTATCTTTCATAAAGTTTTCTGATGATGCTGATTCCTACCAAAGTTACAGACCCACTTCTTTACTGTTTTCTATAACATGACTATTAAACGGCAACCACCTTCAGTCAGTCAACGGACCATGTACTGAGAGCTTTCCATGCCAACCCCCCTGTCAACACCAATAATGTAACAGTAACACATGGGCAAGAACGCACCCTCTGAGCTGGCCATCGAATATGGAAATAACATCACAAGACTGATGGATTTCTCCGTGTATCAGCTCCAAGTTCTCAATGCAAAGTCTGTTCATCTGCTCAGCCAGGCTGTCACTTCCATCTGTTTAAGGGGGGAACATTTCTCCTAAAAGGCCACTTTGTGGGTTACTATTCAGTGATGACTCGGTTGCCTTAGGTGGCACAGGGATTCCCCTGTATCTAGCCAGTGGGGGCTGAGGTTCCACAGCATATAACATGACTGTTTTGCTAAGCAAAAACACAGACCATGTTAAGAAAGAATCATAATATGGGACCGTACCCCCCTATCCAACCTATTCCAGAGGGGTTGCCATCAAAACAGCAGAGCTAGATCTTCCTGGGTTAGTCTAGAGACAGAAAAATAAGGCTGTACTGATCAACAGAACAAAAACTGGCCTTTCTACTAATCGTTGACTACCTTTTAGAAATTCAGAATTTTTTTTTTATTTTCGTATTTCCTGTATGTGATTAATGAAACGAGAGGAAAGCACACAATTTAACTTGCCAAAACGAAATAACTTACCCTCGGTTTGATTTTTTATTCTGAATTGGGTTTGTGTTCTTGTTAGACTTTGCATTTCTGATGTCTGGGATGTTTCGAAAGGCCAACTTACTTGCGGCAGACTCCCACTCCAGCTGAGACTGACTTGGACAATAGTTTCCCATGTGATCTCCTCCATTAGGTTGTATTCACTTATATTAGCTTTGGCAACATCCTTGGGAACTTATTCTTCGCCTTCCATATTCTCTAAGTGAATAAAGCAAACTGGTAGGAGGAGCTGGGGCAACGGTTCTATTCTTTAAATTCCCCAGTCAGGTGAGCTCTATATACCTCATCTGCTACTAATTACCAACCAAGAAATAATGAATATTAATAATTAACTTAGAATTGAGACTAAACTAAGAAAGTGAGTGAAATCTGTTCCTATATGGACACTAATTCAAATCGACAGTATTTACAATTTTTTTTTGAAAAAAAAATGGAGCTGAACAGGGGGCTTTGCACATGCTAGTCAAGTGCTTTAACCCTGAACTGCATCCCAGCCTCAAGTTGACAAATACCAAAAATACAACCATAATTGGATCTAAAGATGAAGGACATCATCATACCCACTCCCCTACCCTGTTCAAATACCACACTGAGCTACATCTCTAGGCCCCCAAAAGACAGGATTCTTAGCCTGAATGAAAGACAGGCCTGTGGTGATGATGATAATAAGATGATGTGTTACAAGAGTGAGTATCTACTGTTCAAAACTCAGAATGAGATGAAAGAGCTACTATTCTGAACTTAGAATAGAAAAAAAAAAATGATATTTTGAGAAGCGGGATAAAGAGACCCTGAGGATTTCTGTACATAGGAAATGAAGGAAAGGCCATTCAAAATGTATGGATCCACATGAATAAGTCACAGAAGGAAGAAGTAGGGGCTGGAGAGATAGCCTAGCGTTAAGAACGCAACATGCTCTTGCAGAGACCTGGTTCGATCCCCAGCATCCCACATGGCGGCTAAGACATCTGTAACTCCAATTCCCTTCCAGGAGAAATGCCAGTTCCATGGGAATCCAAGACCCTCTTCTGACCTCCGCGGCATTGCACGACAACGGGTGCACAGACCTACATGCAACAGTACAATATTCATACACATAAAATAAATAAAAAATTTTAAAAAAGAAATTAAAAAAAAAAAGAAAGCTAAGAAAGAAATGGTCTGTGGAGGGAAGCATAAGTGGTCACTATATAGTTGAGCAAACAATCCATTTTGTGTGGTTTTTTTTTTTTTTTTTTTTGTCTTTCGAGACAAGGGTCTCTCTGTAGCCCCCAGCTGTCCTGAAGTCACTCTGTAGACCAGGCTGGCCTTGAACTCACAAAAATCTGCCTGCCTCTGCCTCCAAGTGCTAGGATTAAAGGCGTGTGCCACCACGCCCGGGGCAAACAATCCAGTTTTAAGGAAAGGCTGGTCTTGCTCATAGATCACCAAAGATCCACTGCACGGGATGGATCTACAAGCCACGGCTAGGAGAAACTGATCCAAAGTTCTGTGTGTGTGTGTGTGTGTGTGTGGTGTGTGCGCACGCGCATGCACATGAGCACCCATGCATGTGCAGAGCCTAGAGGAGGACACTGGGTGTCTTGTGCTATCACTGTCTGTCTACCTTATTCCCTTGAGGCAGAGTCTCTCACCAAATGTGGAACTAGGCTGCTGGCCAGCAAGCCTCATTGATCGTCCCATCTTCTCCTCTGCAGTGCTGGGGCTACAGGGGCCTGCGGCCACAGACTGGCTTTTTATGTAGAGGCTGGAGTGCTGATCTCAGATCCTCATGCTTGCACAGCAAACACTCTTACCCACCGAGCCGTCTCCTTAACCACTGATCCAAAAATGTTGACCACTTAATATAACAGTACCTTATAAAAGCAGCATGAAGAAGATTATTAACTGCCTGGCAGAATAATACTGCTTTCAGTATCATTTCAAAACTAGTTCTCATATTGATTTTCTTGAATTAAATTGGCTAATTTATTTAATTAGCAACCAAACATTTTGGTATTAGCAACATGGAACTAATTTTGTTATAAACTGTACTCCTGCCCGTAGAGCCAGATAAACGATTATTTTATTTATTTACTATATACTTGTTGGGCTTTTTTTTTTTTCCAAAACCTTTTTTTTTTTTAAATATTTTTTTAAAATATTCACATTTTATTTTTAAATACATTTTCCTTTTCTTTTAAATTTTTTTTTAATTTTATTTATTTATTTCTATGGTATCAATGTACTGTTCTGCAATTCAGGTTGTGGCACCCTGTGTCGTCAAATGCATGCGGAAGTCAGAATGACAGTCTCAGATCCTCAGATCCCCTGGAACTGGAGTTCATCCTGGAATTGGAAGTTTTAAGACGGTTCTTGGCCGCCATGTGGGTGCTGGGTCGAACATCGGGTTCCTCTGCAAGAGCGGGGTCGGCACTCTTAACACGCATAAGGCATCTCTCCAGCCCTAAATACTATTTTTCTTATTAGGAAGGCAGTCCAGATGGGGCTGTGGTTTGTACAACCGCCTGTAAATCCCAGCACTTGGGAACAGAGGCGGTTGATCTCTGTGAGTTGCAAGCCAGCCTGGTCTAACATAATGAGGATCCAGGCCAGATGGGACTAAGGGAGACCCTGTCCTCAAAAGCAAAAAAAAAAAAAAAAAAAAAAAGGCAGTCAGTTATAGAAATACGAACCATAAAAGAAACAAAAGATTTCTGTCACCACTCAGAAATCACTATGAGCCCTTGGCTCATATTCTCCCAAATCTTCATATGGAAACAGATGCAAAATAATGAAATCATTTTGTTTAGAAGAAAATGGATTTTGCTAATATCTACAAGACTCAGCTGTCTTTAACCAACTTTTTTTTGTTCAAGGAATGACTCAGAACTAATTCATATGAATAAATGTTTCTCTTGTAATATTTAGTACACATTAATTCTCCAAGTGAGCAAAAATGTCCTTTCTGTCAGGCACACGTGCCTCTGGTCCCAGTAAGGCAAGAGGCTCACTTGAAATCAGGGGTTTGAAACTAGTCAGTGCAAGACGCACAGCTCAACAAAACAAAACAAAAACAAAACAAAACAAAACATGTGCTTTACAGCTCACAAGTAATACTGAAAAAAAGACCTCTGTAACTGTGGTATAACTGTGGCAAAATACCTGAGATAATTAATTCCCAGTTTCAGTTCATGGTTGGCTGACTCTGTTGCTTGGGAGCCATAGGCAAGGTAGTCATAAGGTGGGAAATACTAGATGAGCAAAGCTCTTCAACTCAAGGCAACTGGGAAGCAAAGAGAGAAAGGAAAGGGCAGGGTCCCCCCCTATCTACTTCAAGGGCAGGCCATAGTGACCCAATGTACTTGTACGAGATCTCACCGTAAAGGTTCTGTTAGCAGGGCTGAAGAGATGGCTCAGCAGTTAAGAAAACTGAATGCTCGTGCAAAGTACCCATTTCATTCCCAGCAACCCACAGCGCTAACACTATCCATAAACTACACTCCAGGGAGGAGCTGATGCCCTCCTCCCGGACCTCTGTGGGCATGCATGACACAGTCCACTTACCCGACATGCAGGGAAGACATTCATACACATACAATAAAAATAAATATTTTTTTAAAAAAAGGTTATTCAGCTGTCACCTTCACAGGCCGATGACCAAGTCTCGGCACCTAAGTCTTAGACTCCAGATCCAAATCTTAACAAGCCCCCAAATCAAGACCTTCATTGTATTTCCTAGTTATGTTTATGGATATCTTAATCCAGTGGTACTTCTTTTCACAAGACTCTGACTCTATATGGAGAACAGGCCAGCTGTCCTGAGGAAAGGTCCACTTCCACGTCCTCTATTTACCTGGGTCCCTTGAAGATGTCATATATTTTTCCTCTGTCCTTTAAATTGGAGATTCTAACTGAAGATATGTTGAGGTAACATTAATGAAAACTAGGAGCTAAAATACTTTATAGGTGATAGTTGACATTTCAAAGCATCAGAAGACAGATGACAGCAGGACCGCACGCCATTAGCCAGAGTCAAATTGATACTGAAGCCGGGCATGGTGGTGCACGCCTTTAATCCATTCCTAGCAATTGGGAGGCAGAGCCAGGCGATCTTTGTGAGTTCAAGGCCAGCCGGTCTACAGAGTGAGTGCAGGACAGCTGGAGCTACAGGGAGACCCTCCTTCGAAAAGACCAAAAAAAAAAAAAAAAAAAAAAAAAACCCAAATTGAGACTGAAGAATGACGCTGCGGGTGGGGGGCTGCAGAGTGATGTCAGAGCACTGGAAGGAAGTAAAGGAGCAAAGGGGATCTATAGGATATGTGTGATTCCGGGCTGGAGAGATTGCTCGCGGTGAAGAGCACCCATCTTGAGGCTAAGACCATCTTTAAGCGGGAGTGGCGCACTGCCTTTAATCCCAGCACTCGGGGAGGCAAGAGCAGGCCGATTTCTGTAAGTTCAAGGCAGCCTGGGTCTACAGGGCTAGTTCCAGACAGCGGGGGCTACAGGAGACCCCTGTCCAAAAAAGGAAAAAAAAAATGTGTGATTCAGATTTAGCCACCAAAGAGGTGCAATGAGAATCAAGCAGCAACAGGCAGTGTGGAACCCCTAGGAAATCCAATCATGCCTCCCACTTCTGGTGTAGCGCCTTCGTGGCTGATCCAACATTCATAGTTAGGGAGGAGGAAAAGCAAATTTGGTAGGTGTTCCAAGACTCTATAAGACAGCTGCATAACAAGATATTCTACACCTCAGAGAACCACTGTGTACTTCCTCAGGTATATAATAATAACAAGAGCTCCAAACCTAAAAAAAATAAAGTCATCAGGACGTGGTAGCGTAAGGCTTTACTCCCACAGAGGCAGAGGCCAGGCAGATCTTTGTGAATTCGAGGCCAGACTGGTCTACACAGTGAGTTCCAGGCCAGCTAGGCTACATGGCAAGACCTGTCTCAAAAACAAAACAAAACAAAACAAAAACAAAGAGACGGTTGCCTGGTGTGTTCTTTCATTCGTTTTCTTTTGGGCAGCAAAACTTGCCCTGCCTCTGGCCACCAGGGGGCGGTACAACCTAACAACTTTTATTTCGGGAACGTGGAAACGCGCAGAGATAAAACATGTCCCCCGCAGGACTCCGTCGCCAGGTGTCCGGGTGAGTGGAATTGCATTTCCTCTTTCTCGCGAGCACTACAGGCCCCGCCCTCCTCGTTCCCGCATGCGTTCAGGCTTCTCAGCCGGCTCCCAGCAGGGGGCGCTGTCGGCGGCGTCGCAACCCGGGCTGCCGCGGCGACGATCTCCCGGCGGGCTGTGCGGCCCGACTCGGGCCGCTGCGAGTGCCACGTCCCAAGTGCTACGCGGAGTCGCGGAGCGGGCGGTGCGCGAGGGCGGGAGCAGCACAGAGCCGGGCTCGGCCACACGGATCGCCCGCCGCCATGGGCTCCTCGCAGAGCGTCGAGATCCCGGGCGGCGGCACGGAGGGCTACCACGTCCTGCGGGTAAGGGCTGCGGAGGGCTGTGAGCAGAGGCTGGACCTGGCCGAGGGACCCTCCGGATAGCCAGGCCCGAGTCTGTGGAGCGTCCTGGGCGCGGCCGCCGGAGACACGGCCCGGGGACCGGGCCACCCTGGCTGCCGGCCCTTGGCACGGCCCTGTCTGCGTCCCTGATTCTGAGCTTCAAAGTTGGGAAGGGCTGGGGGCGACGCCTCCTGGAGAGGCTGAGGCCAGCACTTGGGGTTCCCTGGGAGATGCGCCGAGCCCCACTAGGTGGGGACCCGACGGCAGGTGTCCGTTCACCTTGGCGCCGTCGGGATGCGCGAAAGGCCAGCTGGACGGGACAAGGCGGACGAATGGCCTGGAGCTAGGCTGACTTGGATTTACTTGATTTTTGTGATAGGAGTTTTCCGCTCCTGTGCCATTCTTGACCCTTCCAAATCTCCATCATCTCCTGGGTTGGGGAGGGGGTGCTCTAGTTCTGTTCTTTCCAAGACAACTGCCAGGGAGATAGAGGGCTAGACCCTGGTGGTAGAAGGTAATGGGGAGGAACGTTTCAAAGTAACATGGGTTGGTAGGGGAGCGAAACCTCGGACACCAGGGTGCAAAGAAACAGTCTCCTATGAACGGCCTGTTTTCTGCAAAGCACGCCGCTGGTTCCTCATGGAGCCAGGAATGCGGTGACACCTGTGTGAGTGGTAACGTGATGAGCTGTGAACAGAGTGGCTTCAGTCTGCAGCGCCATTTAGGGACAATATAAAGTGTCACAGGATGTGAGCTTCTGGCAGGGAGTGCATCTTCCCTGAGTGCACTTCAGTGCAGCCTACTCCTCCCCCTGCCCCCGTCTCGTGTTTTAGGTGAGATAACGTTCTAAGGTAACCCAAATATCTGAGTGATAAAGCGATGGCGGATCACTTTTCTGATTGTCGGGATTATTGTGTATAGTTGCCTCTCGCTTTCTTTAAAAAAAAACCCTCTTGAAACCACGTTCTTGATAGGTAGAAATTTTTTGTTTTGTTTTCCCTAGGGATGCGTCTACATAGTCCTTTCCTATTCCCTTAAGCTAACCAAGCCCCTAAATGCCACAGGTAAAACAGAGAGCTGTACCCTGCCAGGTATGAAGTGAATATTAGTAGTGGCAGGATTTTTTTTATAGGTTCTCTGGTCTGTTTTTGAGTTGTCGTTCCTATGAAGGTATTATCATTTTACCAGCCAATTCATCCAAGTGAGTGATTGTAAGCCATAAACCCTAGGGGTTTGGTATTTTTATAATATATACACCCAGGGAAACTCAGTGAAACACATTAGTGTTAATGAGTAGAAAAAAATCTGAGTCTTGAAAGACAGATGTACACATCAATAGGACTCTCATTTAAATATTCTTCATTCGTATGGAAAACAGTGAAGGCGTTATCTTTATAATAAAGTGGCATGTTGATGAAATTGGTGTTATAACATACTCAGGTAGTACATATGTGTTATTAATATGTACCTTGATTTGTAGAAATGTTATGGGCAGCTTTCATTAACAGTCTGCCTCTAGAGTACAAATGTTGTAGAATCTGAAGTAATTCCTTAGTTTTATTGTCAAAGTAGCTTTAATGATTATGTAGCTTAAGCAACTGTTTCTGAGTTCCTAATGCCTTTTTTGCCTATTCCTTTTGGGTTTTTTGTTGGGTCTTTGGAGACGGGGTCTCCCTGTAAGTCCCAGCCGTCCTGGAAACTCACTCTAAGACCAGGCTGGCGTTGAACGCACAAAGATCCCCGCCTCCTGCCTCCCCAGTGCCTAGGATTAAAACGTGTGCCACAACACGCCTGGGCCTTTTTTTTTGTTTTTTTTTTTTTTTTTTTTTTTTTTGCCTATGTCCTATAATTTCCTTATGTGTGATTTTAAGATGAAAATACCTGGTATTTAAATTTAGAGCATAGAAAATTTTCTTCCTGTCATTTGTGAGTGCCCTGAATGTATCGTGGCATATTCCACTGCTGGGTATTGAACTATGAACCAATATAGATATGGCAGAAAAATCTTGAGATAAACTCACTTATGTGTGATGAGTTTTCAGATGCCATTTGTATTGTGTTTTTCTTTGAGAACCAATTACCTCTCCATTTCCTTAATAGTAATAAAAATGTGACTGGATTTTGAAATCACATTTACTGTTCTGATGCCTATATCCATTGCTATTTTATTTTATTTTCAGGAGTCGGAATAATTGATAAAGTGAACTTTCCACATGGGAGATTATTTTTCAATGTGTACTGTTTCTGCTTAAAATTCTTCAGAGGACAATCCTAAATGGATCCAGGGATTAAGCAGTAGACTTTTTTTTCCCCTTGCCTATCTTGTCTCACTGTCTTCCTTGTGGATCATACTGTGTAACTCAATCTGTTATTCCCAGTCCAGGGGTAGCTAACCACTCTAGAAAGTTTCTTACATGGCCATTCAGATGTGCTTTATACCTATAAAAGAATCTTGCCTCACACCATTGAAAGCATTTCATACATACTGTGAAGTGACTAGGTAACTTAACATGGCACTTGGTGGTCTTTCCAGAGTAAGGCAGTGAGCTCCATAGGAGTGGTGGTCAGCCAGCACCCCCTTGTGTTGAACATCTAGTTTTCTTCTTTTCTCTTTTTTTTTTTTTTTTTTTTTTTTTTTGGTGGAGTTTTTTGCATCCTTTAAGTAAACTATATTATTTAATACAAAATTAATGGAATTTTATAATATACAATTTAATCTTCATGTGTCAGTTTCTTTTGTTTTCTGATGTCTTTGTTTAGAGAACTTTTAAGCAAGTTCCAAGTTACCTGTAATTCCATTATGTAAAGGTAAATGCTGCTGAAGTAGTTTTTTGTCTTTTATTTCCTGTGGCCTTACTTATCCCCTATCCAGGTTTCACAAAGATTCTGAATGATATGACATATTCAACTAGAATGTGGTCAGAATATATATTAGAGCCAGGTATGGTCACTCATAATCCCAAGACTTGGAAAGCAAGACAGAAGGAATGCCACAAGTTCAAGACCAACCTTGAGATACATAATAGGGGTTCCAGGCCAGCCTGAATTAGAGAATGAGAACCTGTCTTAAAAAACCAAGAATAAGGTTCTGAGAGGCGGCTCAGTGTTTTAAGAGCACCAACTTTGCGCGTGCAGAGGACCCGGGTTAGATTCCCAGCACCACATGCGGCTAAGAACCATCCTTAACAACAGCTCCATTTCCAGGGAATCTGATTCCCTCGTCGGCTGACTCCAGGCAGTGCACGACATGGGTTGCACCAACTAACATGCAGGACAGATGCACTCATGACACAGTAAAAAAAAACAAAAACCCAAGAATAAATAAAGATGTGCTGGCTTACCAAGTTAAATATTCAGCAGCTTTATTTATTATTGAACAAATTGGAGCCTAAGCTCTAATTAGAAAGCTGTGCATTCAGGAAAACTGTTCCTAACACCCTGAGTTTATGCATCTACATTAAGACACCAAGGAAAATATAACTGAGAAGTGATAAGGATAATAAAGTAAAAAGACTCTCATGGGTGGTAACATTTTTATATTTGCTTGTACAAAACTTTGGGGATTTTCTAGAGATGTGGAATGGAGACAGAATATACTTATATAGTCACAGTATTTTTTTTTATTAATTATTTTTATTTTATTGTATGAGTGTATTTCCTGAACTGTATGTATAACCTGTGTCTTTCAGTGCCCAAGGAGGTCAGAAGAGGGGGTCAGTTCCTCTGAAACGCGTTACAGATGGTTGTTAAGCATTATGTGTGAGTGCTGGTAACTTGGACAGTGGTCTCTGCAAGATCAGCTAGTGCTCTTAACCATTGAGCCCTCTCTACAGAGCAACCCAAAAATGTTTTTTTTAACTAAAAAATGGATGGCTGGAGCGGAAAGATGGCTCAGCAGTTAAAAGTACATAGTGCTCTTACAGACAAGCCCAGTTTGGTTCCAGCTCCAGAGAGATCATAATTCTCTGGCCTCTGTTGACACACACACGCACACGCAACACACGCACACACAAGCACCACAACACACACAACAATAAAAATGAATCTTTGCATGGATGTGGTGGCATGCACCTTTAGTCCTAACACTCGGGAGGCAGGCAGTTGGATCGTTGTGAGATTCAAGGCCAGCCTGGTGTACAGAGTTCCAGGACAGCTGGGGCTACGGGAGACCCTGTATCGAAAAAAAAAAAAAAAAGAACTTTTTCTTAAAAATGGACTCCTGGGGCTGGAGAGATGGCCTAGTTTTTAAGAGCACCAACTCTCTTGCGAAGGACCCGGGTTTGATCCCCAGCACCCATATTTGTGGCTGAGAACCATCTGTAACTCTAACCAATTCCAGGAGCTCCAGTTCAAGGGGAATCTGACAACCCTCTTCTGAACTCCATGGCATGGCACGACAACGACACATGGTGCACAAACCACATGCAGACAGTACATCATGACACATAAAAAATAAATAAATAAAATTAAAAAAATAACAAAAAAAAAAGTGACTCCTGGATCTGGCAAGATGGCTCAGTGAGCTGACAAGGCCTGAGCTTTTCGAACCTGAGTTCAGTCGCTGGGACCCAGGTGGTAGAAAAGAAAACTAACTCCTGCAACTCTTCCCTGTCTGTGTACTGCACACCAGGCACAGCCACACCCACACACTTTACACACACACCCAGTACTGAAGTTCCACTTTGTTTTTTTAATGGACGCACGGCCAGGCGCAGCACACACACCTGTTAAGCCAGTACCTGGATGAATAGCTGGGATCAGGAGTTCAGGCACCCGAGTTTACATAGCAAGAACCATATCTTTGTTTGTGTATGTGGGGTGTGTGTGTGTGTGTGGGTGTAAACGTGCTCTTGTGTGCCTCTGGGAGGCCAGAAGGTAGGCATGATTGTGTGACACTCTCTCCCGTACTTGTCGGTCAAGGGTCTCTTATGAACTGCTGGCCACAAGCCCTAGGGCGCTTCCTTTCTCTGCCTCCCACCACTGAGACTGCAGGCCCCACGTCGCTTTTTTACACAGATGCTCCGGATCTGAACTCAGTTCCTCTGTTTGTGAAATAAGGATTTTCCCCACCGAGCCGTCTCCGGAGTCCACAAGGTATCTTTAAAAAGATCCAACTGGTAATGGAAGATTTCAAAACTTGTCCAGAGCCCTTTTTTTTTTTTTTTTTTTTTCTTATCTTTTATTTTTCCTTAATTTTGTTTTCTTTTCATCCGGTATGAATAGTACTGCTGCATGTAGGAGTTGTGCACACCCTGTTGATGCAAATGCCGGCGGAGGATCAGAAGAGGGCAGATCGGGTTCCCTGGAACTGGAGTTAAAGACGGTTTTCCAGGCCGCCAATGTTGGGTGCTGGGGATAGCGAAGCGACACCAAAGATCCTACTGCAAAAGAGCAGTCACAGACCCTTAACCACCATAGGAACCAATCTCTCCAGACCCGATCCAGAGCCCTTTATAAATAAGTATACTTCAAGCACCGGAGTGTGGTGGCGCACTACGCCTTTAACTCCTGGCACCTTGGGAGGCAGCAGGCCTAGGTGGATCTTTGTGAGGTGAGTTTCAGGCCAGCCTGGTCTAACAGAGCGGGACAGCGTGGGGCTTACAGGGAGTACTTCCAGTCTTGAAAAAAACAACACAAAAAAAAACAAAAAAAAAGTATATTTCAGCCAGGTGTGGTGGCCCAGCTTTTTTAATCCCAGCACTTTCGGTGGTCAGTAACGCAGTTGGATCCTCTGTGAGTTTCCAACGGCCAGCCATGCTCTACCATAGTGACGATTTACCCGGCCCAGCTGGGGCTCACACGGAGACTGCTCTGGAAAAGACCCAAGAAAAAAACAGTACCATTTCACGCTCACATCTAAATAGTGTGTTTAGCGGCCAATTTGAAATGAGCTTTCAGCAGTTAAAGGCACTTTGCCACTAATCCTGATCCACCCTGAGTTTGAAATCCGCAAGACCTCAACACTGGTTTAATGAGAATGGACTCCTCAAGTTGTTCCTCTGACCTCTGCTTCACCCTAGTGCCTTGGCGTGCATCTCCACACTTTAGTAGACAAATTGTAAAAAACTTAAACAGTGGTTCAGATTCATAAATCCACTTTTATTTGGGGTCTCTTGAATCCTAATGCCAAGACACGGAAAGTCCTCAGGGTCGGGGGCTTCTAGGGTTTGGTAGAAGTTGCTATTTGTTACCTCCTACACTTGATGCGTGTTAAGTACAAAATTGTGGCTTCAGCTTGCCCTCAGTTATCAAGTGAGTCCAACAAGGCCATTTTCAAAATCACATTTTTGGAATGGTCTCATGGATCCCCATTATAGGACCTGGCTATAAATTAAAATACCTAATTCTGTCCTGTGCTTAACACGTTTTGAGAAGGGAGCTTTGTGAGCACATTCCAGAATAAGCATTGACACCAGTTTGAGGACATGAATAATTATCATGTTACTCTTGTGATTTCTTGGACTTCGAGGTGGAGGTGTCTAGAAGGACAGGCCTTTGTGATCAGTGTGTCACATGCTACCGAGCATTTATTGCAGATTCTGCAGCGAAGCGAGTGCTAAGGCTTCAAGAACATAGAACTGGCCCCCACCTTTCCCAAAAGGAGGTTGGAATTACTACCCAGCAGAAGCAAGACTTCTAACAACTATGCCCTGCTCGAGGAATACCAGAGATACTGTTCTGTTTTAAGTGTGCCATGCCAATCTCCATTAAAAAAATTTCTCTGCTGCCTTATGGATACTTTTAATACTTATTTGATGCTGGCGTGGTGGCCGCGCTCTTTAATCCTAGCACTGGGAGGCAGAGGCAGGCGGATCTTGTGTGAGTTCACAAGCCAGCCTGGTCTATCGAGCGAGTTTCCAAGGACAGCTGGGGCATTACAAGGTAGACCCTGTCTCCGAAAAGACCAAATAAAAAATAAAAAAATACTTATTTCTGGAAAAAAAGAAGAGAGAATTCCTAATGTTTGATAGTAAAAATGCAGTGTTTCTCAAACTTTGTAAACTCATGCCCTCATTTAAGAAAAAAAACAACCGGGCCTGGAGAGATGGGCCTAGCAGTTAAGAGCGCCGACCACTCTTTGCAGAGGGACCCGGGGTTGATCCCAGCCCAGCCCCCACATGTGCGGCCGAAAAACCGTCTGAAACTCCAATTATTGCCAGGAGAACTCTCAGTTCCACAGGGGAATCGCACACCTCTTTTCCAACCTCCGCGGTATTGCACGTCACGGTGCACAGGCTTAGCAGTGCAGACATACTCCATACACATACAGAAATAAATAAAATTTTAAAAAAGAAGAAAAAAAAAAGATAAAAAACGCAAAGCCTCACTGACAGCTCTTGTTGACAACCACCCCCAAACAGTTGAGCGTATTTTATGTTTTCAAATATAGAAAAATAATTTAAGAGCCAGCAATGGGTGGTTTGCAATGCCTTTATCCATTCATCTTGGGAGGACAGAGGCAGTGGATATCTGTGAGTTTCAAAGGCCAAGCCTGGTCTACATAGTGAGTCCAGGACAGCTGGGGCTGCATGGGATACCCTGTCTCAAAAAGACTAAATAATATACAAATAAGATAGAAGAAAGAAAGAGAAAAGAAGAAGATGCAAAAGAAGAAGAAAGACGGACAGAGGAGAGAAGAGGAAGAGGCAGAGGCAGAAGCAGACTCGCACCAAGACGAAAAATAAGACAGCAAGAAAGAAATAAAAGAAGAAGAAGAAAATACGAAGTATTGTTTGGAGCAAGGCGATAGAAGTAAAGAAGCCGACAGAAGAGACAGAAGAAGAAGCAAAAGAAGAAGGGAAGAAAGAAAGTTTCTCGCGGCTGGGTCTGGTGGACACACCTTTAATCTCCGTACTTGGGACAGCAGAGGCAGGAGGCAGGCCGCTCTCTGTGAGAGTATAAAGTCTTGATCTACGTAGAGAGTTCCAGGCCCAGCTGGGGGGGTACGGATCCTGTCTCAAACAATAATAGCAAAAACAAACATAAGCACTATCTGAAGATTCTGTCCTCCTCTGTCATCTCTTCAGTTAAAGACTAAGAAGCATTTTAATTCATAAACATTTTTCCACATTACCTTCCAATTATAAAACCAGAATATTTCACTTTACTAAAGCCCTGGAATATAAAATGTATCAGCTTGGGACAGAGATTTTATTTTATTTATTTTATTTTTATTATTTCTGTATGTGTATGAATGTACTGTCTGCATGTAGTTTGTGCACCCGGTGTTGCAATGCCACGGATGGTCAGAACAGGGTGTCGGATTCCCCTGGAACTGGAGTTCTCCTGGAATTGGAGTTTTCGAGGAGTTCTCAGAGCCGCCATGTGGGTGCTGGGATCGAACCCGGGTCATCTGTAAGAGGCGGGAACAGACACTTAAACATTATGTCACTGAATGTACTTAGACACTCTAAACATTGTATCACTGATCACATTCAGGTTCATAAGCATTGGACATGTTAGTCTCCCTGTTCTTTTTTTTTTAATTAAAGAATTTATTTATTCATTATTTATATGAATGTACTGTCTGCATTGCAGGTTTGTGCACCGGTGTCATGTGATTGCTGCGGAGGTCAGAAGAGGGCATCGGATTCCCCTGGGACTGGAGTCAAAGAGTCAAAGATGGTTCTCAAGCCGCCATGTGGATGCTTGGGGATTGAACTCGGGTCCTCTGCAAGAGCAGTCGGCACTCTAAACTCACCACCGCTGGGCCATCTCTCCAGGCCCCTTCCTGTTGGCTTTTTATGCTGTGAGGTGTTTCACGTGCTGGCGGCTCATCCTGGGATTGTGGTTTCAGTAAGAAGTAGAGTGCAGGCTTATTCTACTGCCTTCTGAGCCAGGCTACCGGGCATTTTAATAGTTCTTCTGAAATTTTCCCAAGAACCAAGCTTAGAATACTCACACAAGGGCACTTATTTTGCTTTCTTTAATAGGCTGTTGAAAGGATCATCTCATTTTGATTGACTAATGAACTACTAGATTTGAACTAGTAAATACTTGTGAAGTTTGGAATGTGCTTTGGAATCTGACTGTACATTGCCCAGGCAGGTATGGGTATCAAGTAGGAGGACTTGTTTCCTTGAGAGACAATCAGAATCAAAGTTGTTGCTACTTTCTCAGCACTACAAAGAAGTTTTTTTTCTCCTTTCCTTTTTCTTTTTTTTTTTTCTTTTTGAAAACAAGTTTCCCTGTAACCCCAGCTGGCCTGGAACTTGCTATGTAGAATGGACTGGCCTTGGAACTCACAGAGGCCTGCCTCTTGCCTCCCAAGTGCGGGATTAAAGGTGTACGCTGCCACACCCATCCAAAATATTTTTTCTACAAACTGTGAAAAAGAATGATGCTGGACTTTTCTCTCTTTCCACCTCCCTGTCAGAGACAGAACAGAAAGACACAACACACACAACACAAACACACACCACACACACACACAACAAACTTTTGAGGTCATTGAAGTATATTTTCAGAAACAAGGAGCCATATAATCTGGGCAGACATGTATACACTGAGAGGCTGTTACAGGAGACCACACTAGGGAACTGGATTCTAGCTCCTGCTGTTTCCTTAGGCAGTTCTTTAAACCCTTTCAGACTGCAATGTTTCCATCTGAAAAGTGAGGATAATAGTTGTGTTTCTTCCACCTCTGTCTCTGAAGCCCAACATTAGATACCAGACATGAAAATATTCTTAAAACCTCATCAAGATATTTCCTGAAAGCATTTGGGTGATAAAGACTGAATATATGTTTGCTGTGCCACTTTTTTTATCCTTATTTACTTACATTTATTTTTGTATGTGTATGCTGTACTTCTGCATGTACGGTCTTCGCCTGTGTCGTACCCTGCCCCGCGCGGCGGCCACGAGGGTCGTTGGACGTCCCTCTGTGCCCTGGCGTCTCCTGGAATTGGATTACAAAGCAGGTTCTTAGCCTGCCATGTGGGTGCTGGGATAGAACCACGGTCCTCTGCAAAGATCAGGGAGCGGTTACGGTGCTCTTAAACATGCTAGGCCCATCTCCAGCCTGCTGATGCCATTCTTAGTGGCATTTGGATTGATACCTTATTCTTGAAACCCACTATTGCAGTGGCAGTACTAGTTAAGATAGGCTCACGAACATTTCCAGTAGCACTTCCATTTAGTCAACTAGTAGCTACTTTTTGCCCATGTCCCTAACCCTGTGTATACTGCTATGTAAAACATAAGGTTGGGGGCCAAGGAATGGCCCAGCCAGTAGAGGTACTTGTGCACAGGTCCAACAACTATAGTTAGATCCCTGGGTCCTACAAGAAAGCAAGAGAACTTGCTGCTTTTGAAGAGAAACTGGGCTCATTCCAGCACTACATGCAGGCTAACAACCATCTGTAATTCCCATTTCAGGGAATCTCATGCCCTCTTCGGGCCTCCACAGCACCAGACCAATAGTGTTGTACGGCCACACATGCAGGCAAAACACTTGGTACGTGTAAAATAAAAATAAAATGAGAAGAAAAAGGAAGAAAGAAAGAAGAGAGAGAAGAAGAGAGAGAGGATGAGAGAGAGAATGAAGAAAGAGGAAGAAAGAACAGCAGAAAGAAAGAAAGAAATGAAAATAAATTTAAAAAAAAAAAAAAAAAAGCAAAAGAAAAGAAAGAAAAGAAGAAAGAAAAGAAGAAAGAGAAAGAGAGAAAGATAAAGAAGNCTCCTGGACTTGGGAGTTACAGATGGTTCTATAGACCTGCCATGTGGGTGCGGGGATCGGAACCCGGCCTCTGCAAAGATGCAGCGGTGTGCTCTTAACTGCTAGGCCATCTCTCCAGCCTGCTGATGCCATTCTTGTGGCATTTATGGATTGATACCTTATTCTTGAAACCCCACTATTTGCAGTGTGCAGTACTAGTTAAGATTGGCTCACGAAACATTTCCAGTAGCACTTCCATTTAGTCAACTAGTATGCTACTTTTTGCCCATGTCCCTAACCCTGTGTATACTGCTATGTAAAACATAAGGTTGGGGGCCAAGGAATGGCCCAGCCAGTAGAGGTACTTGTGCACAGGTCCAACAACTATAGTTAGATCCCTGGGTCCTACAAGAAAGCAAGAGAACTTGCTGCTTTTGAGAGAAACTGGGCTCTATTCCCAGCACCTACATGGCAGCTAACAACCATCTGTAATTCCCATTTCAGGGAATCTCATGCCCTCTTCTGGCCTCCACAGCACCAGGGACCACAATAGTGTTGACGTCCACACATGCAGGCCAAAACACTTGTACGTGAAATTAGTAAAAATAACATGAATAGAACAAGGAAGAAGAAAGAAAGAAAACTCCAGTTCCAGGGGACTCCAACACCCTCTTCTGACCTCCGCGGCATTGCACGACACAGGTGCACAGACCTACATGCAGACAGTACATTCATACACATACAAAAATAAATAAATAAATAATTAAAAAAATGGCATCAGCAAACATATATTCAGTCTTTATCACCCAAATGCTTTCAGGAAATATCTTGATGAGGTTTTAAGAATATTTTCATGTCTGGTATCTAATGTTGGGCTTCAGAGACAGAGGTGGAAGAAACACAACTATTATCCTCACTTTTCAGATGGAAACATTGCAGTCTGAAAGGGTTTAAAGAACTGCCTAAGGAAACAGCAGGAGCTAGAATCCAGTTCCCTAGTGTGGTCTCCTGTAACAGCCTCTCAGTGTATACATGTCTGCCCAGATTATATGGCTCCTTGTTTCTGAAAATATACTTCAATGACCTCAAAAGGTTGTGTGTGTGTGTGTGTGTGTGTGTGTGTGTGTGTGTGTGTGTCTTTCTGTCTGTCTCTGACAGGGAGGTGGAAAGAGAGAAAAGTCCAGCATCATTCTTTTTCACAGTGTAGAAACTTATTTGTGGATGGGTGTGGCAGCGTACACCTTTAATCCCAGCACTTGGGAGGCAAGAGGCAGGCCTCTGTGAGTTCAAGGCCAGTCCAGTCTACATAGCAAGTTCCAGGCCAGCTGGGGTTACAGGGAAACTTTGTCTCAAAAAGAAAAAAAAAAGGAAAAGAAAAATAAACTTCTTTGTAGTGCTGAGGGAAGTAGCAACAACTTTGATTCTGATTGTCTCTCAAGGAAACAAGTCCTCCTACTTGATACCCATACCTGCCTGGGCAATGTACAGTCAGATTCCAAAGCACATTCCAAACTTCACAAGTATTTACTAGTTCAAATCTAGTAGTTCATTAGTCAATCAAAATGAGATGATCCTTTCAACAGCCTATTAAAGAAAGCAAAATAAGTGCCCTTGTGTGAGTATTCTAAGCTTGGTTCTTGGGAAAATTTCAGAAGAACTATTAAAATGCCCGGTAGCCTGGCTCAGAAGGCAGTAGAATAAGCCTGCACTCTACTTCTTACTGAAACCACAATCCCAGGATGACCGCCCAGGCACTGAAACACTTCACAGCATAAAAAGCAACAGGAGGGGCTGGAGAGATGGCCTAGCGGTTAAGAGTGCCGACTGCTCTTGCAGAGGACCCGAGTTCAATCCCCAGCATCCACATGGCGGCTGAGAACCGTATTTGACTCCAGTCCCAGGGGAATCCGATGCCCTCTTCTGACCTCCGCAGCATCACATGACACAGGTGCACAAACCTGCATGCAGACAGTACATTCATATAAATAATGAATAAATAAATTCTTTAATAAAAAAAAAGCAACAGGAGACTAACTTGTCCAATGCTTATGAACATGAAGTTGTGATCAGTGATACAATGTTTAGAAGTGTCCTAAGTACATTCAGTGACATAATGTTTAAAAGTGTCTGTTCCCCGCTCTTACAGATGACCCGGGTTCGATCCCCAGCACCCACATGGCGGCTGAGAACCGTCTGAAACTCCAATTCCAGGAGAACTCCAGTTCCAGGGGAATCCGACACCCTGTTCTGACCTCCGTGGCATTGCACGACACGGGTGCACAAACCTACATGCAGACAGTACATTCATACACATACAGAAATAAATAAAAATAAAATAAAATAAAATAAAATAGTCTGTCCCAAGGCTCATACATTTTATATTCCAGGGCTTTAGTAAAGTGAAATATTCTGCTTTTTATATTGGAAGGTAATGTGGAAAAATGTTTATGAATTAAAATGCTTCTTAGTCTTTAACTGAAGAGATGACAGAGGAGGACAGAATCTTCAGATAGTGCTTATGTTTGTTTTTGCTATTATTGTTTGAGACAGGATCTCCCTGTAGCCCCAGCTGGCCTGGAACTCTCTACGTAGATCAAGACTTTATACTCTCACAGAGAGCGGCCTGCCTCCTGCCTCTGCTTCCCAAGTACTGAGATTAAAGGTGTGTACCACCAGACCCAGCTCTAGAAACTTTTCTTCTTCTTCTTCTTCTTCTTCTTCTTCTTCTTCTTCTTCTTCTTCTTCTTCTTCTTCTTCTTCTTCTTCTTCCACTTCTTCCACCACTACTTCTATTTCTTCTTCTTCTTCTTCTTCTTCTTCTTCTTCTTCTTCTTCTTCTTCCTCTTCCTCTTCCTCTTCCTCTTCCTCCTCTTCCTCTTCTTCTTCTTCTTCTTCTTCTTCTTCTTCTTCTTCTTCTTCTTCTTATTATTATTATTATTAGTCTTTTTGAGACAGGGTTTCCCTGCAGCCCCAGCTGTCCTGGAACTCACTATGTAGACCAGGCTGGCCTTGAACTCACAGATATCCACCTGCCTCTGCCTCCAAGTGCTGGATTAAAGGCATGCACCACCATGCCTGGCTCTAATTATTTTTTATATTTGAAAACATTAAATAGCTCAACTGTTTGGGGGTGGGTCAAAAGAGCTGTAGTGAGGTTTGGTTTTTATCTTTTTTTTTTCTTTTTTTTTAAAATTTTATTTATTTCTGTATGTGTATGGATGTATTGTCTGCATGCAAGCCTGTGCACCCGTGACGTGCAATGCCGCGGAGGTTGGAAGAGGGTGTTGGATTCCCCTGGAACTGGAGTTCTCCTGGAATTGGAGTTTCAGACGGTTTTCGGCCGCCATGTGGGCGCTGGGGATCGAACCCCGGTCCTCTGCAAGAGTGGTCGGCGCTCTTAACTGCTAGGCCATCTCTCCAGCCCGGTTTGGTTTTTTTCTTAAATGAGGGCATGAGTTTACAAAGTTTGAGAAACACTGCATTTTTACTATCAAACATTAGGAATTCTCTTTTTTTTTTTCCAAAATAAGTATTTTTTTATTTTTTTTTGGTCTTTTCGAGACAGGGTCTCCTTGTAGCCCCAGCTGTCCTGGAACTCGCTCTGTAGACCAGGCTGGCCTTGAACTCACAAAGATCCGCCTGCCTCTGCCTCCCAAGTGCTAGGATTAAAGGCGTGCGCCACCACGCCCAGCTCAAAATAAGTATTAAAGTTCCATGGCAGCAGAATTTTTTAGAGATGGAGGCACACTAAAACAGAACAGCTCTGCCCGAGCAGGCATAGTGTAGAAGTTCTGTTCTCTGGGAGTAATTCCACCTGAAGCCAGTTCATGTTCTGAAGCCAGCACTGCTGCTGCAGAATCTGCAATAAATGGCTCTGGTTAGCATGTGACACACTGATCACAAAGGCCTGTCCTTCTAGACACCTCCACCTCGAAGTCCAAGAAATCACAAGAGTAACATGATAATTATTCATGTCCTCAAACTGGTGTCAATGCTTATTCTGGAATGTGCTCACAAAGCTCCCTTCTCAAAACGTGTTAAGCACAGGACAGAATTAGGTATTTTAATTTATAGCCAGGTCCTATAATGGGGATCCATGAGACCATTCCAAAAATGTGATTTTGAAAATGGCCTTGTTGGACTCACTTGATAACTGAGGGCAAGCTGAAGCCACAATTTTGTACTTAACACGCATCAAGTGTAGGAGGTAACAAATAGCAACTTCTACCAAACCCTAGAAGCCCCGACTGAGACTTCCTGTCTTGCATTAGGATTCAAGGACCCAAATAAAAGTGGATTATGAATCTGAACCACTGTTTAAGTTTTTTACATTTGTCTACTAAGTGGGGAATGCACGCCAGGCACTAGGGTGGAGGTCAGAGGACAACTTGCAGGAGTCCATTCTCTCTAACCATGTGGGTCCTGGGATTCAAACTCAGGTGGATCAGGTTTAGTGGCAAGTGCCTTAACTGCTGAGTCATTTCAATGGCCGCTAACACACTATTTAAGTGAAGCTGAAATGTACTTTTTTTTCTTGGTCTTTTCCAGACAGGGTCTCCGTGTAGCCCCAGCTGGCCTGTAACTCACTATGTAGACCAGGCTGGCCTTGAACTCACAGAGATCCAACTGCTTCTGCCACCGAAGTGCTGGGATTAAAAGCATGGGCCACCACACCTGGCTGAAATATACTTTTTTTTTTTTTGGTTTTTTTCAAGACAGGGTCTCCCTGTAGCCCCAGCTGTCCCGCTCTGTAGACCAGGCTGGCCTTGAACTCACCTCACAAAGATCCACCTGCCTCTGCCTCCCAAGTGCCAGGATTAAAGGCGTGCGCCACCACACCCGGCTGAAGTATACTATTTTTAAAAGGCTCTGGACGGGGCTGGAGAGATGGCCTAGTGGTTAAGAGCGCTGACTGCTCTTGCAGAGGATCTGGGTTCGATCCCCAGCACCCACATGGCGGCTGAGAACCGTCTTTAACTCCAGTTCCAGGGGAACCCGACGCCCTCTTCTGACCTCCGCGGCATTGCACAACAGGGGTGCACAAACCTACATGCAGGCAGTACATTCATACACATAAAAATAAAATAAAATAAAAAAAAAAAAAGGCTCTGGACAAGTTTTGAAATCTTCCATTACCAGTTGGATCTTTTTAAAGATACCTTGTGGACTCCGGAGACGGCTCGGTGGGGAAAATCCTTATTTCACAAACATGAGGAACTGAGTTCAGATCCGGAGCATCTGTGTAAAAAAGCGACGTGGGGCCTGCAGTCTCAGTGGTGGGAGGCAGAGAAAGGAAGAGCCCTAGGGCTTGGTGGCCAGCAGGTTCATTAAGAGACCCTGACTCGAAAAGTAAGGGAGAGAGTGTCACACACTCACTGCCTACCTCTGGCCTCCAGAGGCACACACAAGAGCACGTACACACACACACACACACACACACCCCACATACACACAAAAGATATGTTCTTGCTATGTAACTCGGGCTGGCCTTGAACTCCTGATCCCATCTCATCATCCAGGTACTGGGCTTACAGGTGTGTGCTGCTGCGCCTGGCCTTGGAGTCCATTAAAAAAAAAAAGTTTAACTTCATTACTGTGTGTGTGTGTGTAAGTGTGTGGGTGTGCATGTGCCATGGTGTGCAGACACAGATCAGGGAAGAGCTTGCAGGAGTTAGTTTTCTTTTCTACCACCTGGGTCCCAGCGACTGAACTCCGGTTCGAAAGCTCAGGCCTTGTCAGGCTCACTGAGCCATCTTGCCAGATCCAGGAGTCCACTTTTTTTTTTTTAGTATTTTTTAATTTTATTTATTTATTTTTTATGTGTATGAATGTACTGTCTGCATGTAGGTTTGTGCGCATGTGTCGTGCAATGCCATGGAGTTCAGAAGAGGGTGTCAGATTCCCCTGGAACTGGAGTTCTCCTGGAATTGGAGTTACAGATGGTTCTCAGCCACCATATGGGTGCTGGGGATCAAACCCGGGTCCTCTGCAAGAGCAGCTGGTGCTCTTAACCACTAGGCCATCTCTCCAGCCCCAGGAGTCCATTTTTTAAGAAAAGATTCTTTTTTTTTTTTTTTCGATACAGGGTCTCCCTGTAGCCCCAGCTGTCCTGGAACTCTGTACACCAGGCTGGCCTTGAACTCACAACGATCCACCTGCCTCTGCCTCCCGAGTGTTAGGACTAAAGGTGTACGCCACCACACCCAGCAAAAGATTCATTTTTAACTCTGTGTGTGTGTGCGTGTGCTTGTGTGTGCGTGTGCGTGTGCGTGTGTGTGTCAACAGAGGCCAGAGAATTATGATCTCTCTGGAGCTGGAACCAAACTGGGCTTGTCTGTAAGAGCACTATGTACTTTTAACTGCTGAGCCATCTTTCCAGCCCAGCCATCCATTTTTTAAGTTAAAAAAAACATTTTTGTGTGCTGTAGAGAGGGCTCAATGGTTAAGAGCACTAGCTGCTCTTGCAGAGAACCCATGTCCAAGTCCCAGCACTCACACAATGGCTAACAACCATCTGTAACTCGTTTCAGAGGAACTGACCCCCTCTTCTGACCTCCTTGGGCACTGCATGACACAGGTACACTTACATGTAGGAAATACACTCATACACATAAAATAAAAATAATAAAAAACATACTGTGACTATATCAAGTATATTCTGATCTCCATAAACATTCTAGAAAATACACTAAAGTTTTAAAATATAAAAATGTTACCACCCATGAGAGTCTTTTTACTTTATTATCCTTATCACTTCTCAGTTATATTTTCCTTGGTGTCTTAATGTAGATGCATAAACTCAGGGTGTTAGGAACAGTTTTCCTGAATGCACAGCTTTCTAATTAGAGCTTAGGCTCCAATTTGTTCAATAATAAATAAAGCTGCTGAATATTTAACTTGGTAAGCCAGCACATCTTTATTTATTCTTGGGTTTTTGTTTTTTTTTTAATGTGTATGAGTGCACTGTCTGCATGTAGGTTGGTGCACCCATGTCGTGCAATGCCATGGAGGTCAGAAGAGGGCATCAGATTCCCCTGGAACTGGAGTTAAAGATGGTTCTTAGCCGCCATGTGGGTGCTGGGAATCGAACCCGGGTCCTCTGCAAGAGCAGTTGGTGCTCTTAAACCACTGAGCCTCCTCTCCAGCCCCTTATTCTTGGTTTTTTAAGACAGGTTCTCATTCTATAATTCAGGCTGGCCTGGAACCCATTATGTATCTCAAGGTTGGTCTTGAACTTGTGGCATTCCTTCTGTCTTGCTTTCCAAGTCTTGGGATTATGAGTGACCATACCTGGCTCTAATATATATTCTGACCACATTCTAGTTGAATATGTCATATCATTCAGAATCTTTGTGAAACCTGGATAAGGGGATAAGTAAGGCACAGGAAAATAAAAGACAAAAAATACTTCAGCAGCATTTACCTTTACATAATGGAATTACAGGTAACTTGGAACTTGCTTAAATGTTCTCTAAACAAGACAATCAGAAAAAAAAAGAAACTTGACAAAATGAAGATTAAATTTATATAGTATATTAAAATTCCATAATTTTGGAAATATATATTTTAAGTGAAACCAAAAGTAGCTTTAAGTTTCTCAGTATGTAAAAGACCAGAAAACTAGATGTTCAACACAAGGGGGTGCTGGCTGACCACCACTCCTATGGAGCTCACTGCCTTACTCTGGAAAGACCACCAAGTGCCATGTTAAGTTACCTAGTCACTTCACAGTATGTATGAAATGCTTTCAATGGTGTGAGGCAAGATTCTTTTATAGGTATAAAGCACATCTGAATGGCCATGTAAGAAACTTTCTAGAGTGGTTAGCTACCCCTGGACTGGGAATAACAGATTGAGTTACACAGTATGATCCACAAGGAAGACAGTGAGACAAGATAGGCAAGGGGAAAAAAAAGTCTACTGCTTAATCCCTGGATCCATTTAGGATTGTCCTCTGAAGAATTTTAAGCAGAAACAGTACACATTGAAAAATAATCTCCCATGTGGAAAGTTCACTTTATCAATTATTCAGACTCCTGAAATAATAATAAAATAGCAATGGATATAGGCATCAGAACAGTAAATGTGATTTCAAAATCCAGTCACATTTTTATTACTATTAAGGAAATGGAGAGGTAATTGGTTCTCAAAGAAAACTAAAATTAAATCAGTCTGAACTCATCACACATAAGTGAGTTTATCTCAAGATTTTTCTGCCATATCTATATTGGTTCATAGTTCAATACCCAGCAGTGGAATATGCCACGATACATTCAGGCACTCACAAATGACAGGAAGAAAATTTTCTATGCTAAAATTGAATACAGTTCTTTTCATTCTTAAAAACACACATAAGGAAATTATAGAAATAGGCAAAAAAGGCATTAGGAACTCAGAAACAGTTGCTTAAGCTACATAATCATTAAAGCTACTTTGACAATAAAACTAAGGAATTACTTCAGATTCTACAACATTTGTACTCTAGAGGCAGACTGTTAATGAAAGCTGCCCATAACATTTCTACAAATCAAGGTACATATTAATAACACATCTGTACTACTGAGTATGTATGAACACCAATTCATCAACATGCACCTTATTATAAAGATAAAGCCTTCAACTTGTTTTCCATAAGAATGAAGCATTTAAATGAGAGTCCTATTGATGTGTACATCTGTCTTTCAAGACTCAGATTTTTTTCTACTCATTAACACTAATGTGTTTCACTGAGTTTCCCTGGGTGTATATATTATAAAAATACCACAAACCCCTAAGGGTTTATGGCTACAATCACTCACTCTGAGAATTGGCTGGTAACAGGATAATACCTCATAGGAAGACAACTCAAAACCAGACCAGATAACTATAAAAAATCACTGCCACTAATATTCACTTCATACCTGGCAGGGTACAGCTCTCTGTTTTACCTGTGGCATTTAGGGGCTTGGTTAGCTTAAGGGAATAGGAAAGGAATATGTAGAGAATCCCTAGGGAAACAAAACAAAAAATTCTACCTATCAAGAACGTGGTTTCAAGAGGGTTTTTTTTTAAAGAAAGCGAGAGGCAACTATACACAATAATCCCGACAATCAGAAAAGTGATCCGCCATCGCTTTATCACTCAGATATTTGGGTTACCTTAGAACGTTATCTCACCTAAAACACGAGACGGGGGCAGGGGGAGGAGTAGGCTGCACTGAAGTGCACTCAGGGAAGATGCACTCCCTGCCAGAAGCTCACATCCTGTGACACTTTATATTGTCCCTAAATGGCGCTGCAGACTGAAGCCACTCTGTTCACAGCTCATCACGTTACCACTCACACAGGTGTCACCGCATTCCTGGCTCCATGAGGAACCAGCGGCGTGCTTTGCAGAAAACAGGCCGTTCATAGGAGACTGTTTCTTTGCACCCTGGTGTCCGAGGTTTCGCTCCCCTACCAACCCATGTTACTTTGAAACGTTCCTCCCCATTACCTTCTACCACCAGGTTCTAGCCCTCTATCTCCCTGGCAGTTGTCTTGGAAAGAACAGAACTAGAGCACCCCCTCCCCAACCCAGGAGATGATGGAGATTTGGAAGGGTCAAGAATGGCACAGGAGCGGAAAACTCCTATCACAAAAATCAAGTAAATCCAAGTCAGCCTAGCTCCAGGCCATTCGTCCGCCTTGTCCCGTCCAGCTGGCCTTTCGCGCATCCCGACGGCGCCAAGGTGAACGGACACCTGCCGTCGGGTCCCCACCTAGTGGGGCTCGGCGCATCTCCCAGGGAACCCCAAGTGCTGGCCTCAGCCTCTCCAGGAGGCGTCGCCCCCAGCCCTTCCCAACTTTGAAGCTCAGAATCAGGGACGCAGACAGGGCCGTGCCAAGGGCCGGCAGCCAGGGTGGCCCGGTCCCCGGGCCGTGTCTCCGGCGGCCGCGCCCAGGACGCTCCACAGACTCGGGCCTGGCTATCCGGAGGGTCCCTCGGCCAGGTCCAGCCTCTGCTCACAGCCCTCCGCAGCCCTTACCCGCAGGACGTGGTAGCCCTCCGTGCCGCCGCCCGGGATCTCGACGCTCTGCGAGGAGCCCATGGCGGCGGGCGATCCGTGTGGCCGAGCCCGGCTCTGTGCTGCTCCCGCCCTCGCGCACCGCCCGCTCCGCGACTCCGCGTAGCACTTGGGACGTGGCACTCGCAGCGGCCCGAGTCGGGCCGCACAGCCCGCCGGGAGATCGTCGCCGCGGCAGCCCGGGTTGCGACGCCGCCGACAGCGCCCCCTGCTGGGAGCCGGCTGAGAAGCCTGAACGCATGCGGGAACGAGGAGGGCGGGGCCTGTAGTGCTCGCGAGAAAGAGGAAATGCAATTCCACTCACCCGGACACCTGGCGACGGAGTCCTGCGGGGGACATGTTTTATCTCTGCGCGTTTCCACGTTCCCGAAATAAAAGTTGTTAGGTTGTACCGCCCCCTGGTGGCCAGAGGCAGGGCAAGTTTTGCTGCCCAAAAGAAAACGAATGAAAGAACACACCAGGCAACTTCTTTTGTTTTTGTTTTGTTTTGTTTTGTTTTTGAGACAGGTCTTGCCATGTAGCCTAGCTGGCCTGGAACTCACTGTGTAGACCAGTCTGGCCTCGAATTCACAAAGATCACCTGCCTCTGCCTCCTGCTGGGAGTAAAGCCTTACGCTACCACGTCCTGATGACTTTATTTTTTAGGTTTGGAGATCATGTCTCATATTATATACCTGAGGAAGTACACAGTGGTTCTCTGAGGTGTAGAATATCTTGTTATGCAGCTGTCTTATAGAGTCTTGGAACACCTACCAAATTTGCTTTTCCTCCTCCCTAACTATGAATGTTGGATCAGCCACGAAGGCGCTACACCAGAAGTGGGAGGCATGATTGGATTTCCTAGGGGTTCCACACTGCCTGTTGCTGCTTGATTCTCATTGCACCTCTTTGGTGGCTAAATCTGAATCACACATTTTTTTTTTTCTTTTTTTGAGACAGGGTCTCCCTGTAGCCCCAGCTGGCCTGGAACTAGCCCTGTAGACCAGGCTGGCCTTGAACTTACAGAAATCCGCCTGCCTCTGCCTCCCGAGTGCTGGGATTAAAGGCGTGCGCCATCACTCCCAGCTTAAAGATGGTTCTTAGCCTCCATGTGGGTGCTCTTCACCGCTGAGCCATCTCTCCAGCCCGGAATCACACATATCCTATAGATCCCCTTTGCTCCTTTACTTCCTTCCAGTGCTCTGACATCACTCTGCAGCCCCCCACCCGCAGCGTCATTCTTCAGTATCAATTTGGTTTTTTTTTTTTTTTTTTTTTTTTTTTGGTCTTTTCGAGACAGGGTCTCCCTGTAGTCCCAGCTGTCCTGGAACTCACTCTGTAGACCAGGCTGGCCTTGAACTCACAAAGATCCGCCTGCCTCTGCCTCCCAAGTGCTAGGATTAAAGGCGTGCACCACCATGCCCGGCTTCAGTATCAATTTGACTCTGGCTAATGGCGTGCGGTCCTGCTGTCATCTGTCTTCTGATGCTTTGAAATGTCAACTATCACCTATAAAGTATTTTAGCTCCTAGTTTTCATTAATGTTACCTCAACATATCTTCAGTTAGAATCTCCAATTTAAAGGACAGAGGAACAAATATATGACATCTCAAGGACCCAGGTAAATAGAGGAAGTGGACCTTTCCTCAGGACAGCTGGCCTGTTCTCCATATAGAGTCAGAGTCTTGTGAAAAGAAGTACCACTGGATTAAGATATCCATAAACATAACTAGGAAATACAATGAAGGTCTTGATTTGGGGGCTTGTTAAGATTTGGATCTGGAGTCTAAGACTTAGGTGCCGAGACTTGGTCATCGGCCTGTGAAGGTGACATAACCTTTTTTTTAAAAAAATATTTATTTTTATTTTATGTGTATGAATGTCTTCCCTGCATGTAGGTAAGTGTACCTGAGTCATGCAATGCCCACAGAGGTCAGAGGAGGGCATCAGATCCTCCTGGAGCTGGAGTTATGGATAGTTGTTAGCTGCTGTGTGGGTGCTGGGAATTGAAACTGGGTCCTTTGCAAGAGCATTCAGTTTTCTTAACTGCTGAGCCATCTCTTCAGCCCTGGTAACAGAACCTTTAAGGTGAGATCTCGTACAAGTACATTGGGTCACTATGGCCTGCCCTTGAAGTAGATAGGGGGGGACCCTGCCCTTTCCTTTCTCTCTTTGCTTCCCAGTTGCCTTGAGTTGAAGAGCTTTGCTCATCTAGTATTTCCCACCTTATGACTACCTTGCCATAGGGCCCCAAGCAACAGAGTCAGCAACCATGAACTGAAACTGGGAATTAATTATCTCAGGTATTTTGCCACAGTTATACAAAGTTAACAGAGGTCTGTTTTAAGGTATTACTTGCTGAGCTGTAAAGCACATGTTTTGTTTTGTTTTGTTTTGTTTTGTTTTGTTTTGAGCTGTGGTCTTGCACTGACTAGTTTCAAACCCCTGATTTCAAGTGAGCCTCTTGCCTTACTGGGACCAGAGGCACGTGTGCCTGACAGAAAGGACATTTTTGCTCACTTGGAGAATTAATGTGTACTAAATATTACAAGAGAAACATTTATTCATATGAATTAGTAGGAGTCATTCATTGAAAAAAAAGTTGGTTATAAGACAGGCTGAGTCTGTAGATATAGAAAATCATTTTCTTAAACAAAATCAGTATTTTGCATCTGTTTCCATATGAAGATTTGGGAGAATATGAGCCAAGGGCTCATAGTGATTTCTGAGTGGTGACAGAAATTCTTTTGTTTATTTTGGCTGGTTCTGTATTCTATAAAGGACTGCCTTTTTTTTTTTTTTTTTTTTTTTTTTCTTTTTGAGACAGGGGTCTCCCTTATCCATCTGGCCTGGATCGCTCATTATGTAGGGCCAGGCTGGCTTGAACTCACAGAGATCTAACCTGCCTCTGTTCCAAGTGCTGGGATTAAAGGCGTTAGTACAACCAAGCCCCATCTGGACTGCCTTCCTAATAAGAAAATAGTATTTGGGCTGGAGAGATGCCTAGCGTGTTAAGAGTGCCGACCCGCTCTTAGGCAGAGGACCGGATTCGAATCCCCAGCACCCACATGGCGGCCCAAGACCGTCTTAAAACTCCAATCCAGGAGAACCCAGTTCAGGGGAATCTGAATTGAGACTGTCTTCTGACCTCCGCGCATTGCACGAAAGGGCTACACAAACCGTTCTGACATGCAGAACGTACATTGATACACATAAACCCTGAAATAAATAAATAAAAAAAAAAAAAATTTAAAAGAGAAGGATTTTTTAAATTATTTAAAAATAAAATGTATATTTTAAAACTCCTTAAAGCCTAATAAAGCTAATACGGTTTTGGAAAAAAAGCCCAACAAGTATATAAGTAAATAAATAAAATAATCAGTTATCTGGCTTCTAAGGGCAAGGAGTACAGTAGAATTAGTTCCATGTTGCTAATACCAAAATGTTTGGTTGCTAATTAAATAAATTAGCCAATTTAATTCAAGAAAATCAATATGAGAACTAGTTTTGAAATGATACTGAAAGCAGTATTATTCTGCCAGGCAGTTAATAATCTTCTTCATGCTGCTTTTATAAGGTACTGTTATATTAAGTGGTCAACATTTTTGGATCAGTGGTTAAGGAGACGGCTCGGTGGGTAAGAGGTTGCTGGTGCGCAAGTATGAGGATCTGAATATCAGCACTCCAGCCTCTACATAAAAAGCCAGTCTGTGGCCGCAGGCCCCTGTAGCCCCAGCACTGCAGAGGAGAAGATGGGACGATCAATGAGGCTTGCTGGCCAAGCGCCTAGTTCCACATTGGTGAGAAGACCTGCCTCAAAGGGAATAAGGTAGCGACGCGTGAATAGCACAAGCACCCAGTGTCCTCCTCTGGCTCTGCCACATGCATGGGTGCTCATTGTGCATGCGCGTGCGCACACTCACCACACACCCACTCACACACACACGAAACTTTGGATCAGTTTCTCCTAGCCGTGGCTTGTAGATCCATCCCGTGCAGTGGATCTTTGGTGATCTATGAGCAAGACCAGCCTTTCCTTAAAACTGGATTGTTTGCCCCGGGCGTGGTGGCACACGCCTTTAATGCCTAGCACTAGAGGCAGAAGAGGCAGGCAGATTTTTGTGAGTTCAGGCAGCCTGGTCTACAGAGTGATTCCAGGACAGCTGGGGGCTACAGAGAGACCCTTGTCTCGAAAGACAAAAAAAAAAAAAAAAAACCAACAAAATGGATTGTTTTGCTCAACTATATAGTGACCACTTATGATTCCGTCACCAGACCTTTACTTTCTTAGCTTCTTTTTTTTTTTAATTTCTTTTTTTAAATTGTTTTATTTTTTTAAAAAAAAAAATGTGTATGAATGTACTGTCTGCATGTAGGTCTGTGCACCCGTGTCGTGCAATGCCGCGGAGGTCAGAAGAGGGTCTTGGATTCCCCTGGAACTGGAGTTCTCCTGGAATTGGAGTTACAGATGGTTCTTAGCCGCCATGTGGATGCTGGGGATCGAACTCAGGTCCTCTGCAAGAGCAGTAGGTGCTCTTAACCGCTAGGCTATCTCTCCAGCCCCTACTTTCTTAGCTTCTTGACTTATTCATGTGGATCCATACATTTTGAATGGCCTTTCCTTCATTTCCTATGTACAGAAATCCTCAGGGTCTCTTTATCCCTCTCTCAAATATCATTTTTCTATTCCTAAGTTCAGAATAGCTCTCATCTCATTCTGAGTTTGGAACAGCTAGATACTTCACCTCTGGTAACACCATCATCATTATTATCATCATCACCACAGGCCTGTCTTTCATTCAGGCTAAGAATCCTGTCTTTTGGGGGCCTAGAGATGTAGCTCAGTGGTAGTGAACAGGGAGTGTGGTATGATGATGTCCTTTCATCTTTAGATCTCAATTTTATGGTTGGGAATGTATTTTTGGTATTTGTCAACTTGAGGCTGGGATGCAGTTCAGGGTTAAAGCACTTGACTAGCATGTGCAAAGCCCCCTGTTCCAGCTCCATTTTTTTTTTCAAAAAAAAATTTTAAATACTGTTGATTTGAATTAAGTGCATATAGTGAACAGATTCACTACTTCTTATGTTTAGTCTCAATTAATAAGTTAATTATTAAATATTCATTATGTCTTTGGTGGTAATTAGTAGCAGATGAGGTATATAGAGCTCACCTGACTGGGGAATTTAAAGAATAGAACCGTTGCCCCAGCTCCTCCTACCAGTTTGCTTTATTCACTTAGAGAATATGGAAGGCGAAGAATAAGTTCCCAAGGATGTTGCCAAAGCTAATATAAGTGAATACAACCTAATGGAGGAGATCACATGGGAAACTATTGTCCAAGTCAGTCTCAGCTGGAGTGGGAGTCTGCCGCAAGTAAGTTGGCCTTTCGAAACATCCCAGACATCAGAAATGCAAAGTCTAACAAGAACAAAAACCCAATCAGAACAAAAATCAAACCAGAGGTAAGTTATTTCCGTGCAAGTAAATTTGTGTGCTTCCTCTAGGTTTCATTAATTCACATACAGAAATAAGAAAATAAAAAAAAAATTCTGAATTCTCATAAATAGGTAGTCCACGATAGAAAGGCCAGTTTTTGTTCTGTTGATCAGTACAGCCTTATTTTTCTGTCTCTAGACTAACCCAGGAAGATCTAGCTCTGCTGTTTTGATGGCAACCCCTCTGGAATAGGTTGGATAGGGGGGTACGGTCCCATATTATGATTCTTTCTTAACATGGTCTGTGTTTTTGCTTAGCAAAACAGTCATGTTATATGCTGTGGAACCTCAGCCCCCACTGGCTAGACTACAGGGGAATCCCTGTGCCACCTAAGGCAACCGAGTCATCACTGAATAGTAACCCACAAAGTGGCCTTTTAGGAGAAATGTTCCCCCCTTAAACAGATGGAAGTGACAGCCTGGCTGAGCAGATGAACAGACTTTGCATTGAGAACTTGGAGCTGGAACTACAAGGAGAAATCCAGTCCGTGTGCATGTATTTACATATTAGAATGACAGCTCCAGAGGGCTGGTTTTTGCCCATGTGTTTACTGTTACATTCTTGGTGCTGACAGGGGGTTGGCATGGAACAGCTTCTCAGTACATGGTGTTGAATGACTGAAGGGTTGCGTTTATAGTCATGTTAATAGAAAACAGTAAAGAAGTGGGTCTGTAACTTTGGTAGGAATCAGCATCATCAGAAAACTTTATGAAAGATAGAAATCCAAGTGCTATGATACCTACAGCAATGATTAGTTTTCTTTTTTTAAAAATTTTATTTATTTTTGTATATGTATGAGTGTACTGTCTGCATGCAGGTCTGTGCACCTGTGTTGTGCAATGCCGTGGAGGTCAGAAGAGGGCCTCGGATTCCCCTGGAACTGGAGTTCTCCTGGAATTGGAGTTACAGACGGTTCTCAGCTGCCATGTGGGTGCTGGGGATCAAACCTGGGTCCTTTGCAAGAGCAGTTGGTGCTCTTAACCGCTAGGCTATCTCTCCAGCCCCATGATTAGTTTTCATGTGATTCTAATACATGCCAAATTCAAGAACTCCCACACTGAAGCTATTTTTTGCACACCCAGATAATCAAGGAACCTCTAAAGAAAGGATCCTGTAGAAAACCAGTCAAGGGATTCAACTTGTACTGCTGATCTTCTTCTGTTTATATTCCCATCACCCTTACTGTCAAATTAACTAGTTTAGATAGGCTCTCACTGTGTAGCTCATGCTGGCTTAGAACTCACTATGTAGCCCAGGCTGGCCTCAAATGCACAATTGTACTTCCCTAGTGTCTGGGATTACAGGAGTGTGCCACCCTGCTTGGCTTATCTATTTTTTTTTATTAATATATTTTATTTTATTTATTTTTAATGTATTTTTTAATTGATGCTTTGTGTATTTCATACCTCATTTTCCAGTTCAGTTCAGGCATATTTCCCTTTCCCTTCCCCCCCGCTTATCTATTTTTTTTAAACAAAAAGACCCCCCGAAGTTATTACTCAAAACAATTTTATTTTTTAAGTTATTTATTTTATGTGTTTGAGTGTTTTGCCTGCATATATGTATGTGTGCCACAGAGGCCCAAAGAAGGCAGCAGATCCCCTAGAACTGGAGTTACTGACAGTTATAAGCCACCATGTGGTACTGGGAACTGAACCCAGGTCCTCTGCAAGAACAGTCAGTGCTCTTATCCACTGAGCCATCTCTCCAGTCCCATTGGAACCATTTTAGAGTTACAGAAAATTGCAGACAATACACAGAATTCCATGTGTTCAGCGCTGTTTTTTTCCCATTGTTAACATCTTACATCAACATGGGGCATTGATCAAGACCAGAAAGCCGAGCTGGGGGTGGTAGTCAGCATGCGGAAGGCAGGGGCAGGTGGATCTCTGTGAGTTCAAGGCCAGTCTGGTCTATATAGCGAGTTCCAGGCCAGCTGGGGCTACAGGGAGACTCTGTCCCAAAAAGATTAACAACAAGAAAAAAGCTCGATGTGGTAGTGCACACATTTAATCCCAGCACATGGGAGGCAGAGGCAGGTGGATTGAGTTCAAGGCCAACCTGGTCTACATACTGAGTTCCAGGACAACTGGGGCTAAAGGGAGACCCTGTCTCAAAAAGACACCCCCCCCAAAAAAAGACCAGGAAGCCAGAATTTGCACATCATTAACTAAACTCTCTACTTCATTCAGAGTCCACGTTTTTCCACCATTTTTTCTTTTCTTTTTTGTTTTTTTTTTGTTTGTTTGTTTTCGAGACAGGGTCTCCCTGTAGTCCCAGCTGTCCTGGAACTCACTCTGTAGACCAGGCTGGCCTTGAACTCACAAAGATCCGCCTGCCTCTGCCTCCCAAGTGCTAGGATTAAGCCATGCACCACCATGCCTGGCTCCATTTTTTTTCAAGTTACAGGATTCAGTCCAGGAACCTACATCCTCTTGTTTGACATGTCTTTTTTCTTTTTCTTTTTTTTAATTAATTAATTAATTTTTTAAATCAAATCTAGACACGTTGTGTCCTGGGCCAGCCCAGGGGGAATCCACTGTAGGAAGCCTTCATAGGAGTGGGTATAGAGCGGAAGGCAAGGATTATGCCTGCCCCTGTCCGTGTGTTTGTCTCTTCGTTTTAGGACTCACATTGGCATACAGGCCAAGGAGCATCTCATATGCCAGGAACACGAAGAAGAGACAACAAGGAAAGGGGCAGGATAATCCTGCCCCAAGCTCTACAACCATAGGAAGATTCCTACAGTGGTCTCCCCCTGGGGCTGGCCCAGGACACAGATATCCGAAA
>VZQC01004444.1:528628-566112 GCA_009823505.1 Rhizomys pruinosus
GTCCTAAATGCCTCTTCACTGTGTTGAAGGCTTGCTTTGCTTGCCTCCTTGGGGGGGAGGACTGTGGGTGGACTCTTTGGCCTGGGTCCTGGCACTGGCACTTGCCTTGGGAGATCTCAGATCTCAAGACTCAACACTACCTTTTATAGCAGCTGGGAGGATAACTCCGCCCCCACAGCCACAAAAGCCAATTAAGCCAAAGACAACTGGATTAATGGATTAACTATATTAAATCAATCAACAATCAGCCTTGCTGAAGCACCCAGCTGCTGCCTACCTACCTGCGCTTGCCTCAGCTGGTCTTGGGAGCTCTCCATCTTTTTTCTTCTCTGGTTTGGAACTGTGTCTGAAGATTTCCTGTTTTTCATGACCATGACACTTTGAAGAGCCCTGCCCAGTTATTTTCAAGAATATATTTCATTTGGGGCTGGAGAGATGGCTCAGTGGTTAAGAGCACTGGCTGCTCTCGCAGAGGACCTTGGTTCGGTTACCAGCACCCACATGGTGAATAACAACCTTCTGTAACTCCAGTTCCACGGGATCTGATGCCCTCTTCTGATATCCTCAGGCATTACAGGACACAGATAAACATAGACATGCAGGCTATACTCATACACAAAAAAATAAAAAAAATTTTTTTAAAAAGAATATATTCTAAAAAAGAATATCTTCCATTTGGATCTGCCTACTGTTTTTTCTTTTTCATGATTAGGCTGGGGTTAAGGGTTTTGCAGAACAAATGCAGAGAGAGATCGTGTGCTGTTAACACAGCTTACTGTTGATGGTGTTAACCTCACCCTTAAGGTGCTATCTGCCTTAATGTTACTAGTGGGCTTGGTGTTTCCAGGTTCTTGGACTCCTATTCAAAGAATTAAAAGAATAAAGACACACAGATTTTCATAATAGCAAGGAAAGTTTTATGAAAGAAAATGAAATATGTGAAGAGTGGCAGTGGACCACATGAGTGAGGATATTCAAGGGTTCTGATTGGGGCTTCTTTTTCCCCCCCAAGATTTATTTATTTATTTATTTATTTATTTATTTATTTATTTATTTATTTATGTGTAATTGTGTGTCTTCATGAGTTTATGTGCACTATATGCCTGGGGAGGCCAGGAGGTTTTGATCCCCTGAAGCTGGATGTGGGTGCTGGGAAGGGAACCCAGTCCTCTGCAAGAGCAGTTAGTACTCTTGACCAATGAGCCATTTCCCCAGACCCAGGGATTCCTTTTATAGGTTGGAGAGGAGGAGGAGTTTGGTTGCTAAGGAGCATAGTGCCGTGGTTCTGTTTTGATTGGCATGCCCCTTCACATGAATCTGATTTTAATTTTATATATGGAATATATATATAATTATTACTTATATATGGAATTCTCCCTAAAAATTAATTTAATGAGCACAATTTGCCCAACTGAGCATGCACCCAAAACTAGTTTGGGCTGGACTGGCCTCCCTGCCTTCTTACCTGGATATAATTACAGTAGGACTGAATAGAAACTGTGTCTGATGATTGTTAATGGAGGGAGGAACTTATTAGTTATTCCATTGTTTGGAGTTGTATGTACACTAGTCTGATGTAGATTGGTGTGTTAGGTTGCTGGGTGCATTTTAAGAGAGAGGTGTATGTGCATAGTACATGCAGATAAGGGTCCTAAACTGCCAAGTACATTATTAGAAGAGTCTTGTGCAAAGCATGTTTGCTTCATTAATAGCAATGTTACTATTTGCCTTTTCCCAGGGAAACAAGTCACTATATCTAGTGATCCTCAAGGAGCAGAGGTAATTGTGTTAGGAGGAGGGATTATTTATGAAAATAATTTAGAATTCATTTAAAATTTATCATTATTTTTACGTTTATGAGTGTATTGCCTGCCTGTGTGTAAGAGTACCTTACCTGTGTCATGAAATGCACGAGGAGGTCAGAAAAGGGAATCAGATCCCTTGGAACTGGACTTACTGATGGTTGTTAACTGCCATATGGGTGCTGGGAACTGAACTTTGCAAGAGCAGTGTATTAGTCACTTTTCTGTTGCTGTGATAAAACCATCATGACCAAGGGAACTTATAAAAGGAAGAGTTTATTTGAGCTTATGATTGACTGTTCCAGGGAATTAGAGTCCATTGTGGTGTGAGGCATGGTGGCAGGGGCTGGAGCAGAAACCTGAGGTTCACATCTTCCAATGAGCACAGGAAACCAAGAGAGAGCCACTGGAGACTGGCAAGTTAAACTCTCTAAGCCCACTCCCAGTGACCTACTTCCTCCAGCATGGCCACACCTTCTAAGACAACCCAAAACAGCACCACCAACTGGGGACAAAATGTCTGAATACTTGAAGCCAGTGCTTTCTTTCTTTCTTTCTTTCTTTCTTTCTTTCTTTCTTTCTTTCTTTCTTTCTTTCTTTCTTTCTTTCTTTCTTTCTTTCTTTCTTTTTTTTTTTTTTGTCTTTTCAAGACAGGGTCTCCTGTAGCCCCGCTGTCCTGGAACGCACTCTACAGACTATCTAGAGCGGGCCCCTTTGAACAACTCACAAAGATCCCGCTTGCCTGCCTGCCTGCTGCCTCCCGAGTGCTGAGGAGTAAAGGCGGCACCACCACACCCCACCACCACCACAACACCAGGCCAGGCCAAGCCTGTGCTGTTTTAAAAACCACCAAGTAACCAACAAAAGCAAAGTGTAACCACCAAAGCCAAGCCATCCATCTCTCGACTCTTCCTAAAAACCACCAAGACCAGCCATCCATCTCCTCTAACTCTCGAACCCCCTAGAATTCTGGTAAGGAAACCGTTTGCCCCTTCTCTAGATATTTGCTTGTTAAATCATTCATTCACACTTGATTAGTAGTGTTATCATGTCCAATGGCTGATGGAATGAAAAAGGTATGCTTACTGGTGTCACAAGTGCATGAAAAAGCATTTGCAAAACCCGTAGACCCTTATTAACCCTCATCACTCCCTTCTTTCAACTCTGGGAAATCAACTAAATCTTGTCCATTCTATCCTTATAATGATTGTAAAATTGTGTCAGAGCATGAATGAATAGAATGATATAACACATACCTTTTTAGTCTATTTTTTCACTTACAAAAGTGCATTTAAGCTTCATGTGTAAAACAAGGTGTGGTGCTCATGCTTTTAATAAGAGCCCGGGATGTGGAGATGGAGGAGCAGGAGTTCAAGCCTGGTTTTAGCTATATACTGAATTTGAGACCAGCACATGGGCTACAGAGAAGACCGAGCAAGCCAGTGAACAGCATTCCTCCATGGCCTGTGCTTCAGCTCCTGCCTCCAGGTTCCTGCCCTGAGTTCTTGCCTTGGGCTCCCTAAGTGATGAACTGTGACCCAGGAGATGTAAGCTGAATAAACCCTTTCCTCCCCAAGTTGGTGTCAGAGTGTTTTGTCACAGCAATGGAAGACAAACTAGAACACAGGGTCTCCCTTTAGTCCCAGCTGGCCTGGAGTGCACTATGTAGTCCAGGCTGGCCTTGAACTCACAGAGATCCCCCTGCCTTTGCCTCCCAAGTGCTAGGATTAAAGGCGTGCACCACCACGCCCGGCTCTAATTTTTTTTTTTTTAAAGAAAAATCTAGATATGGTGGCTCACACCTGTAATTTCAGCACTTGGGAGATGGAGTCAGAAGTTCAAGGTCATTCTTAGCTACACAGCAAGTTTGAAGCCACCTTGGCCTATGTGAGACCTTGTCTCAAAAGGAAACATACACACTAGAACAAAATAATCTCATGTGTCGTGCAATGGCAGCACATACATCCCACTGTGTGGGAGTGCCATATTTTATTTTTCCAATCATCTGTTGAAGGATATGAAGCTTATTTCTTGTTCTTTGCAATTATCAAGGAAGCTGCTATAGCAACTATGTGTAAGTTTTGGTATGGACATACTTTTCATTCACTGGAGCAAAAATATACGATAGCTTTGCTGGATTGTATGTGGTTAGGTTTATAAACAGTTGCAAAGTCTCTTAAAGTGACTGTGCTGTTTAGCATTTCCACCAGCAATAAATGAGCGTCTCTATTATTCTGCATCCTCAGCAACATTTGCTTTGTCAGTTTTCTGGGGAGAGAGAAAGAGAGAAAGGTGTGGGGGGGAGTTGCTGAGCATCAAACCAAAGGCCTTGAACGTGCTAGGCAACTGCTGTACCAGTCAAGTACATCCTCAGCTGCTTTTGGAGGTTTTAACTATTCTAATAGGTGTGTGGTAGTATCTAATTGAGCTGCTAATTTCATTTCCCTAATTACAAAATCGAGCATCTACAGATCATCCTTGTTGAAGTGTCTATTCAGATCTTTTGCCCATTCTTACATTGAATTGTTTAGTTGTATATGGGCTCTTTATATGTTCTGGATATGAATCCTTACCAGGTATGTGATTTACAAGTATTTTCCCAACTTCAATTTTTCCATGTTCTTAACAATATAAATCACAAAAGTTTTAAATTTTGATAAAGTCCAATTTATCATTTTTTCACTATTCTATCTAAAAATTTATCACCAAACCAAGATCATGAATATTTTCTCCTCAGCTTTATTCTAGATGGCCTATAGTTTTCCACTGTTACAATTAGGTCTATGATCCATTTTAAGTTAATTATTATATAAGGTATGAATTTATATTATATAAGGTTCATTTCTTTTGCATATGGACAGCCAATTGCCTGAGCATTATGAAAAGACTATCTTTTCTCCATCAAATGGTTGCTAAACCTTTGCCAAAGAGAATCTCGAGAGCTGAACATGATCCTCCAACCATCAAACAAGGCCCTGTTTGAACTGGTGCACTTGCATCTTTTTGACATTCCCATTATTTTTATTATTGTGTATATATATATATATTACCTGAAAACTTTATTATTCAAAGTAGTCTCTTTTTTTTTTTTAACAGATGAAAGAAACTTCTTAACACAGTCTTCCCAGGTCTGCCTCTTTCAACTATCTCCTAGCCACTGAGTCCTTCTGGCAACTTTGCCTAATTTTAGGGAATGATCCTTGGGTTGATTATTACCTGTGAGTCTTTTGAAGATGAAAGGCACTGGCAGAGCCCAGTAATTACTGCAGCAGGAGCTCTAATGATCTCCTGATAGATACCTGCCTTGCTTGCTTGATGGGCTCTTCTGATTATTTTCCTTGATATTGTAGAAAGATGAAAACCTATAAACTGCACCAAATTCCATCATCTGATTGTGGAAGAAGTTAGTTGAGTTTCCACATGGTTCTGGGTAATGGAGAAAAGCCTGTTTTGCCATCTCAGGCAATTTATTGGCCCTCATTCTGTGTCATGGGATAATGTCAGTCATGCTGTTAAATGACAGTGTGTGAACAGGCAATTGCTGAATGTCTCTTCTCTGAAGGTCACAGTGTGTTACAGGGCTTTCAGGGACTACAAGAGACCTGAGAGCACATTATTCCTCCTGGCACCCGAGATCCCAAGGGGATTGCTGTGTTTCATGTTCAGATGAATTTTTATTTATTGCATGATGCAAACAAATGCTTTCCCCTTGGAAGACACACATATCTAGGATTATGAAAAATTCTCAGTTTGTTAACTATGAAGAAGTATTTTTTGTAAGAGGTGAATGTAGGGGTTCAAATTGGCTCTGCAGGTAAAGGTTCTTGCCACAAAGCCTGAAAATCCTAGTTTGATCTCTGGGATCCACATAGCAGAAGGAGAAAACCAACTCCCATAAGGTGTCCTCTGACTATCAATACACACAAACACACATGCACACATGCACACATGCACGTAAATAAAAAATAAAAAAGGGCTGGGCATGGTGACTGTGGTGGTTTGAATGAGTGTCCCCCATAGGCTCTAGGTATTCAGACATTTGTCTCCAGTTGGCGGCACTGTTTTTGGAGGTCTTAGAAAGTGTGGCCGTGCTGGAGAAAGTGCGTTGTTGGGGGCAGGCTTAGTGAGTTTTAACAAGCCTTGTGGTCTACAGTTGCTCTCTCTCTCTCTGCTTCTTGTGCTCTTTGTGAGATGTGACCCTCGGTTTGCTGCTCCAGATTGAGCTGCCATGCCTCCCACCACAATGGACTCTAATTCCCTGGAACTGTCAATTGTAAGTGCAAATAAACTCTTCCTTTTATAAGTTCCTTGTTCATGGTGCTTTATCACAGCAACAGAAAAGTGACTAATACAGTGGCATACACCTTTAATCCCAGCACTCAGAAGGCAGAGGCAAGTGGATATCTGTGAGTTCAAGATCAGCCTGGTCTACATGAGTTCCAGGCTAGCTGGGATTATAGGGAAACCCTGTCTCAAAAAGACCAAAATAAATAAGTAAATAAAAAATAAAAAGAATGTGTATTGAAAGATAGCTGGGTTAGAGTGATGTTATTAAAAGAAAACATTGAACCTGCTCTAGTGTGGATAGAATGTTGTTTGCAAATGTTTATTAGTAGTAATATGTCCTGGATGTAGCCAGGTATCAAATCCACTCATTCACAGAAGAAATGAATTGGGCAGAATATGAATGAAGTGGCAATGGAGAACCTACCATCTCATTCCTTCCTTCTTTTTTTTTTTTTTTTTTGGTCTTTTTGAGACAGGGTCTCCATGAGCCCCAGCTGTCCTGGAACTCACTCTGTAGATGAGGCTGGCCTTGAACTCACAAAGATCCGCCTGCCTCTGCCTTCCGAGTGCTAGGATTAAAGGCGTGTGCCACTACACCTGGCTCATCCCTTCTAAATGGGCTCACTACCTCCCAATATTTCCAAATTTGATTTCTCAAGAGGAGCTCAAAACTCAGGATTCTCATATGAAAACAACCTATTTCATGGATTAATTAACATCATTTTAAAATAACCAATGTTCTGTGGAGCAAAATAACACAGACTTAGCAAATGTATCTTAGAGCTGTATGTGTGGGGAAAGCTGGATGAAAGTGTCTACAGGCATTCAGGTTGTGATCTCTGATTTTGACAAATTGCTAGATCATGTTAATAACTGTTAGTGTCCTTTAACAAATGTATTAACAATGTTTTAGAATTGTTTTATATATTTGTGAATGATGTTGATTTAAATTTTTTTATTTAGTTACTTTAATTTTATGTGTGTGTTTTGCTTGCACATATGTAAGTTCACCTGTGTCATGCAATTCCCAAAAAGGCCAAAAAAGGGCTTCAGATCCCTAGAAACTGCCATGTGGGTGCTGGGAACTAAACTAGGGTTCTTTGCAAGAGCATTCAGTGCTCTTAACCTCTGAGCCGTGTCTCCAACTCCATAACATAAGCTTTGATGATGCAGGGCAGTGTCAAATATCTTGTTTGATCTGGCAGCAAGGACTTTTATCTTATTAATAATATAGAGGAAGCAACTCAATCACAGCAGCTGATGTATCAGAACCAGAGGCAGCACCAAATTCTGACCTCAAGTCCAGAAATCTCCTTTACACTGGCAATTGCAGCAGTGACAGTGGCTTCCGTTTCCTGAATGACTGACATGCTGCTCTATCTCCTTTGGCGGTTTATATGCATTATCTCTAACCATCAGAACATTGTTGATTCCAGGTAGGTATTATTACATTTATTTTACAGGTGTTAGAATTGAGACCTAGGTAGGTTAAGTGACTTACTTGAGATTCCACAGTTGGCAAATGACCAAATCTGAGTTGAGATCCAGGCCCAAAGATTCCAAAGTCTGTGCTCTTTACTTCCTGCTGGCTTCCATTTCTGGGAACGGAAGCCGGGCCAACGGTTCTGTGTTCAAACCCTCACCTCTCCTGCCCTGTTGACAGAGGGAGAAATCTAGCTCAGGGCATGGAAGCGAACATCAAGGAAACTCGGAGGTTTTGTCTTATTTGTATAGCCCTGCATGGAGCTAGATAGGTAAGTGCAGTCAGGCCTTCATTACTGGAATCCTTACATTCTCTGAGCTGGCTGCAGGAACCTCTGACTATAGAAGATGTTTTAGAAAAGCTCATAGGTTTTACTGTGAAATATTGATGATAATATTGCCAAATAAGCATTTCTAAGAGATTTGGGGGTAGAGAAGGGGTAAGGTGAATCTGTTAAGCTTATAGAAATTAACTCTGTTTTCAGTAAGTATAGCAGTAGAAATTCAGTAAACCAATTCCTTAGTGCAGAGAACCACAGCATAGATAACTTGGTTTATTTAGCAATAGAATGCTAGAAATAATGGGAGGGAGAGCCTGAAGATGAAGAAAATGCTTGGGGGCGGGGTTGAAGAGATGGCTCAGTAGGTAAGAGCACTGGCTGATCTTGCAGAAACCAAGGTTTGGGTCCCAGCACCCATGTGGCAGCTAACAACTGTCTGCAACTACAGTTATGGGGGAATTTGATGCTCCTTGTAATCTTCATGGGCACTGCATGACACAGGTGCACTTTCATGCAGGCAGTATATCATGTACATAGAATAAAAATAAGTAAAAATTTAAAGCTGGGCATGGTAGCACTCACCTTTAATTCCAGCACTTGGGAGGCAGAGGCAGGTGGATCTCTGTGAGTTCAAGGCTGGTCTGGTCTACAGAGAGAGTTCCAGGCCAACTGGGGCTACAGGGAGACCCTGTCTCAAACACATCAAAAAAATTTTTAAAAAGAAAATGCTTGAGAAGTATACCACCAAAATATAATGACTCTTAAACAAATTGTAAATAATCAGGAAAAAGTAATCAGGGAGATTTGAACACAAACTAGATATTAAAGAGTTAGCATAAAAGTTTAAAGTGGGGCCAGAGAGATGGCTCAGTGGTTAAGAGCACTGGCTGCTCTTGTAGAGGACTCAGGTTCTTGTAGAGCACCCACATGGCAGCTGACAACCATTCATAACTCCACTTCCATGGGATCTGATGCCCTCTTCTGACTCCAAGGGCACTGCAGGACACGGGTGCAATTAGACACAAACAGGCAAAACACTCATACACATAAAATAAAAATAATAAAATTAAAAAAATAAAAGTTTAAATGTGCTAGCCAATTTTAGCTATACATTTAAAAAAATTAGAGGTCTTTGGGTTTTTCAACTCTTATTTCCATGAGTTTATATCATTTGCAATCTCTCTGGATATTATTACTTCAAGGTACAAGTTTCCTTTGTTTATTTTGGGGTAGGTATTGCACACATTTGTAACAAGATCCAACAAAAATAAAAAAATGAATAATGAAAAATAAGTCTGCCTCTCCTCACTGTGACTGGGGGCTCCTCACACAGCCCTCTTCTAGAGTCAATCAAGGTGTGCACTGGTGGAATCATTTGATGTAATTTATTTTGATGTATACAAATCTAACCTGTTTTTTTCCAAATGTTTACCAGGCTGTTCTAAAACTATTTAATAGACTTTCCCAGAACAAATATGATTTGAAATAGCATGTTTTGGGGGCTGGAGAGATGGCCTAGCGGTTAAGAGCACCGACTGCTCTTGCAGAGGACCCAGGTTCGATCCCCAGCACCCACATGGCGGCTGAGAACCATCTTTAACTCCAGTTCCAGGGGAATCCCTCTTCTGATCTCTGCGGCATTGCACGACACGGGTGCACAAACCTACATGTAGACAGAACCTTCATACACATACAAAAATAAATAAAATTAATATTAAATAAAGAAATAGCACCCTTTGTTATAGGTGCTTTGTATAGACACTAGACCCCCAGGCTTCCAAGAAGTAGTTTTTTTGTGCTAGTACTGAATCAGAAGATTCTCAAAGCCTGAGCATCAAATGCAGCAGAGCTTAGTCTTTTATAACTCCTACCCCAATCATTTCCCCTTTATAGTTTAATATCTTTGTCTCCTACAGATGGAACATATATTCTGACATGATGTTGCATGCTACAGGGTTGTGATAGGCGAGCTGTGTATGTGCACTCAGGCACAAAACATTCTGCATTGCTTTCTCTTTCTTTTTGCATTGCTTTCTCTTTCTCTGGCAGGGTCCCTGCTATACCTCATTATACTAAGTCAGTCCCCAAATGTATTTGATTCTATATATGGTCTATTCTGTCCCATGGTTTCTAAATATAAATTAGAATAACATTCTGTGAATTATTATTGTTTTGCACTATATTTTGATAGCTCACAGTATTGGTCACTTTTTATTATTTCCCCCTTTCTAGAATTTTCCTTCTATTCTTGTGTGCTCATTTTTCTGTGTGGATCAATTTTATGCTCTCCTACATATAATATGGCCTAGTGTTCCCAAATGTCCTTCAGTGTGGGTCTGTCCAGTGTCCTCACCAATAGTCCCGACCCTGTAAGACATTGTTTTTCCCTTTGCTAGCAGTCATCAATTGCCAAAAGTTCCTTAGGGTGGGTTGGGATTTCTTACCAATTTCCCCCTGTCTATGTTGTGTTTTTGTCTGGTTTGAGCCCCCCAGGACTTGTGCATGCTGTCACCATTTTTGAGAGTTCACATGAGCAACTGACCAGCTGGCTGGTCAGTTACTTTCGGTCCTTCAGCCCCTCTGGTTCTTACCGTCTTTCTGCCTCTTTTTCTACAATGATCTCTGAGCCTTGGGAGGCAAAGGTTTGAAAGGATAAGCACTCTCTGGCCTCTTGTTCTCTGCACATTGGCCAGTTGTGGGTTTCTGTGTTAATCAGCATCTGCTGCATGAGGAAACTTCTCTGGTGAGAGGTGAGAGAGACATTCATCCTATGTGTAGAGACTGCACTGAAGATGTGTCTCTTAGGGATAAGTGTCTCAGAGACACTTGTTCTCTGTTTGATCAATTCTGTAACTCTGTAATAGTCTACATCTATTGCAAAAAGAAGAAGGGTATACTTGTCTGTAAATATGAGGATGCATATGTAGAATAAAGTAAGAAATTACATTGGACTAAGGATGTGGCAAAAGCAGGGTTTTCCCTAGGATCTATGACCTCTCCAGCCATGCATATTTGGATATGTTTACAAGGTCACACATGAGTTTCCCACCATTGATCAGGCCTTAATTCCAACTAGACAGCTGATTGATCACCCCCAAGATAATAGTGCCACTACTGAACACATACTGATAGTTTGCCGGTCCAGTCATTGCTGTGGTTACTGGCTTTATAGCTGGGTGGTTTTTTTCCCCCTTGGCAGCTCGTATAGCATCCTCTGATACTATGAGAGCTAAGAGCTAGTCTTCAGGGAGGAGGCTTCCAGGTTCATTTCAACTTGATTGCTTCAAGTCTTGAGAGTCTGAAGTATGGCCTGTTTTTAGCCACAGGGTCTTACCTTCAAGTTCTGAGAAGCAATTAAGGGCTGTGACAATAATCTGTGTTAGACTCAGGGAGTCTCTTGGACTACTCTGACCAACAGCTGGAAGGGGCTCTTGTCTGACACTGTGGTTCTGGGTCAATGGGTAATCACATGCATAAAGGATGCATTTCAATTCGTACACTATTCTCTATATGAAAACTAATGAAAAATGGACAAACAATATAAACATGAGAGCTAAAACCATAAAAATCCTAAAATAAAACCTTCACAGCTTTCGTATTAGGCAATGGGTTATTAGTTATGGTGCTGAAAGCACAAACAACAAAAGAAAGAAAATCAACTAGATTGGAATTTATCAAAATGAAAAATTTGCCAGGCGTGGTGGCGCACTCCTTTAATCCCAGCACTTGGGAGGCAGAGGCAGGCAGATCTCTATGAGTTTAAGGCTAGCCTGGTCTACAGAGTGAGCTCCAGGCCACCTGGGACTAAAGAGAGACTCTGTCTCGAAAATACAAAAAAAAAAAAGAAAAACTTAACTGGGCATGGTGTGGTATGCCTGTAAGTTCTGCACTCAGGAGGCTGAGGAAGAAGGATTATGAATTTGAGGGCTACACAGTGGATTGCAGGCTGCAAAGTAAAATTCTGTCTTAAAAGAAAATCTGTATCAAATGACATTATCAAGGAAATGAAGATATTTATAAATTATATATTGGATAAAGGTTTAATATCTAAGATATATAAAGAACCCTTACAAATAAATAAGAAAAGGAAAAACAACCCAATTAAAAATGGACAAAGGACACTTCCCAAAAAGAAGATATACAAATGTACAAGTGGCCAACAAGCATATGAAAAGATGTTCAATATCTTTAGTCATTAAGGAAATACTAATCAAAACTGTAGTAACATACTACTTCCCACTTCCTAGGATGGCTAGTATCTAAAAATAAACCTAAGCCGGGCATGGTGGCGCACACCTTTAATCCTAGCACTTTAATCCTAGCACTTTAATCCTAGGCAGAGACAGGCGGATCTTTGTGAGTTCAAGCCCAGCCTGGTCTATAGAGTGAGTTCCAGGACAGCTGGGGCTACAGGGAGACCCTGTCTTTAAAAGACCAAAAAAGGGGCTGGAGAGATGGCCTAGCGGTTAAGAACGCCGACCGCTCTTACAGAGGACCCGGGTTCGATCCCCAGCACCCACATGGCGGCTGAGAAACGTCTGAAGCTCCAATTCCAGGAGAACTCCAGTTCCAGGGGAATCCAACACCCTCTTCTGAACTCCGCGGTGTTGCACGACACAGGTGCACAGACTTGCATGCAGACAGTACATTCATACACATACAGAAATAAATAAAAATTAATAAAAAAAAATTTAAAAAAAGACCAAAAAATATAAACCTAAAAACATTTAAAACAATAACAATAAAAAGGAAAAATAACATATAGCAGTAGGATGTGAAAAACCTGGAATTCTCATGAATTTGTTAGGAGGAAAATAAAAAGGTATTGCCACTGTGGGACAATTCACCAGCTCCTGAGAAAGATGAATATAGAATTTCTATAGAACCTAGCAATCCTACTTCTAGCATAGTGCCAAATATTTGGTTGTTTGCTTTTGTTTTTTGAGACAGGGTTTCTCTGGAGTCCCAGCTGTCCTGGAACTTACTATGTAGACTGGGCTGGGCTTCATCTCACAGAGATCTTCTTGCCTCTACCTCTTGAGTGCTGAGATAAAAGGCATGTACCACCACACCTAGCCCCAAAAGATTTGAAACAAAGGACTAAGATACTTATATGTGAATGTTCAAGTAGAAAGGCAGAAACTAGCTAGCTATCAACAGATGAATGGATAAACAAAATGTGGCATATATTATTCAGTCTTGAAATCAAGTTTGGGGACTGTAAGATGGCTCAGTGGGTAGAAGAGATTACTGCTAAGCTGGATGACCTAAGGTCCACCCCTGAGACTCACATGGTAAAAAGAGAGAACCAACTCCTGCAAGTTTTCTTTTGTGAGAAGTATAGCAGATGCCAAGAAAAGGCTGAATCAGTCCGAATTAGGATTGAAACCACTCTGATATCATCTCACTCCAGTACAGATAGCTAAGATCAAGAAGACAAAAGACAACAGATGCTGGAGGGGTTGTGGGGAAAGGGGAACACTCATCCACTGCTGGTGGGAATGTAAACTTGTACAACCACTATGGAAAGCAGCGTGGAGAACCCTTAAAAGATTCGGAATGAGCTTACCACCTGACCCCGTCATACCACTCCTGGGTATATACCCCAAAGACTCATCCTACCGCAAAAATATATGCACATCCATGCTTATTGCAGCTCTCTTCACAATAGAGAAGAGCTGGAACCAACCCATATGCCCCTCAACAGACGAGTGGATGACAAAAATGTGGCACATCTACACAATGGAGTACTATTTAGTGGTAAAGAAAGATGGCATCATGAACTTTGCAGGTAAATGGATGGAGCTCGAAGTCATTATGCTGAGCAAGGTGACACAGTCCCAGAAAGACAAATGGAGAATGGTTTCCCTCATTTGTGGATGCTAACATCAAATCCCCCAGATGAAAGGCAAGCTGAACGACAGTATGGTTATATTTTTGTTTATCTGAAAGCAACTATGTTGTTATAATGTGAATCTCTCAGTGGGCTCTAGAATCCACCCACCAATTATTTTCAGACTCTGAAATTACTGCATATGGGTGGAGAGTATCCATATTTTAGAGTAATATGAAATTAACGGAGGAAAATGTGAGTTTCTAAGCATAAAAAAAGACCGAGAGAAAGATGCAGGACAGTTATGGCAGAATGCATGATCTGGGATGGGATGGGGTGGGAGTGGGGGATAGGGGAATATGCCTGAACAGAAATGAAAAATGATATATGAAACACATAAAACAAAAATAAATAAATAAAAAGTAACCCCCCCCCATGTAAATCCACGTCCCAGCCCCACCCATCCTGAGGGCCATGATAAAAAGTGAGCTTCTGAGAGGCGGAGAGAGCTTTTTATATGGGGGCGGGGAGATGGTAACCTGTTGGAATCTGGCCAATTAAGCCAGGTCAGGGGCTCAGATCTGGAGGTGGGTCTCAGGTCCAGAGGGGAATCTGGCTTGACTGGAAAAGAAAGGAGGGTCCTTCCGTCTATTCCATCTTGGCTTTTTGCCTGGCCTGACCTAACATTTGATCTCCACATTCATGCTGTGGGCACACAGGTGCCTCCTTCCCCCCCAATTAAATAAAAACAATAATGTTTTAAAACCCCCGTATTAGTCACATTTCTATTGCTTTAAATTCTTCCTTAATTTTCTGTTGCTGTGATAAAATATCATAACCAAAAGCAACTTAAGGAAGAATTTATTTTGGCTTATGGTTCCTGAGGGCTAAGGTCCATAATGGTAAGGAAGGCATGGCAGCACATGGCAAGAGCAGGAAGCTGGCTGAGCACATTTCCTGTGTACACAGGAAGCAGAGAGAGCAGGAGGAAGGGGAGGAGGCTATGAACCCTCAAAGCCTGCCCTCATCGACGTATTTGCTCTTTTTTTTTTTACTATGAAAATAAGCATTTTGGTCATGCTATTTTTGTATTGCTATACCTCTGTATTCTAGTTGTAATATAGTGTTCTGTCTATTCAGAAACATTTAAATCTAAAACTGAAACTGCTCTGTAGTTTCTTTTGTAATTTATTGAGTTCTGTGCCTCTATAGCATCCTAGTGAATATTTTCCTGTTGTTCTTTCTCCTCTGATCGAAACCATATATCCAGTTGCTATGTGTCAGCAACTAGAGAGCAGGGACCAGGTCATGTTTGATTTTCTGTCTTTTGTGTTAAGCACGATGCTTAGGACATGGTGTGCGCTCAATGAATCCATGCTGAATGAAGAGATGAACAGGTTTTGGAAACATTTTTCTTCACTCCAGTCTTACCCACAGTTTGCAGTCTGCTATACAGTAGCTCCATAACTCGTGGTCCAATGCCAGTCCACCGCATTGCTCTCTTCATTCACTCCTGTGCAGAAATACCATTATTGAATTCAGCGCTGCAGTGAAAATGAATAAATTACAGCCACCTGTCCCAATGTGGGTAGATCTCAAAAATCTACAATTAAACAAAATAGCAAGGATATTGGTATTATTTGGGGGAGGTGTACCCCAAAGGTCTGGTGCTATCAGAAAGTGATGGACATCTTTAGGAGGTGAGGTCTGGTAGAGGTTTGAGGTAATTGGAAGTGAGCACTTGAAGGGGATTATGGAATGCTTTCTCTTCTCTTTCACATCCCAGCCATGATGTGAGAAGTGCTGCTTTGGCATATTCTTTTGCCACAAGGTGCTGCCTCACCAGAGGTCGGAGAGCCAGGGGAAAAGCTGGTTATGGATTGAACTTGTCAGAAGACACCTTTTCTCTACATGCTTTGATTATCTCAGGTGTTTTGTTACAGTCACAAGGTTCACTAACAGTTGTGTGTGGCACAATAGTATCAACATAAAGCTTAAAAATACACATAATAAAGCTGGGTATGGTGGTGTATAACTGTAATCCCTGCACTCAGAAGGTGTGGGCAAAGGGTCAGTTCAAGATCATCCTTGGCTACACAGCAAGGTCAAGGTCAGTATGGGCTTTATGAAATACTTTCTCACAGCAGAACAAATAATATTGGGCATTTGTATTCATTTAGTGAACTTGGCTCTTAATCCCACTGATTAAGTATAGCCTTTTTTGCACACTCTTCTGTATTTCAGGGGGTGAAAACGATGTGAAGTACCTGTGTGTTACAAGCTTTTCTTGCCACCTGTCTTCTGGTTCAGTTTTGCCAGTGTATGGCCTTCGGTTAACTTTCAGCTTATAGTTAACTTCTCTATTGCTGTGATAAAATACCCTGACAAAGGCAACTGAAAGGAGAAAGGTTCATTTTGGTTTGCAGTTGGAGACCGAGGCCCTCATGGTGGGGAAATCATGGTGGCAGGAAGATCTGGCCAAGTCGTTGCGTCCACAGTCAGGAAGCATGATGAATGCAGCCAGTCAGTTTCTCTAGTTTATAAAGTTCAGGACTCTAGAGAATGGCGCCCCCCCCATGGTGGGCAGGTCTTCTCATGTCATGTCAATTAACCTAATTAAGAAAATATCCCACAGGCATGACCAGAGTCCCTTCTCCCAGGTGAGTCTAGATCTCATCAAGATGAACCACTGATTAAGCCATCACAAAAGCTGAATGTGAATTCTAGCTCTGTAGTTAGTCTGTAGTTACTTTAGCTGAGATAAGTTAAAGAATGAACTTCTCTTTGTCTCTATGTTCTGATCCATAAAGATAATAGTATCTGGCTTGGAGGACTGTTATCAGGAATAACTGGAATAACAAATGCAAACAGCCCAGCCTAGCGCTTAGCACCCAGCAAGTGCTTCCTTGCTGAATTTTGAGGCACTATAAAGTCTTGGTAATATAAGCTTGGAATTTCTGCAACAGTGTTATGTTACAAAGACGCTGCTGTTTTTCTTTTTTCCTTTCTTTTAAAAATCATGTAAGTTCCTTCTCTTGAATACAAGAGTTGTTCAATACAGAAAGTTTTTAAAAATACAGACATACAGGGATTAAAATTTTTTTATAATTCTGTCACTCAGAACTCAGAAATGAATATCAATATTGGAAGTAGAAATAGCACTCTACATAATTTGTAGCATGATTTTTTTTTTTTTACTTCATGGTACATGCTAAACATTTTCCTCTGTGTTACTGTTCAGGCAGATATGCTAGAGTTGATTTAACATATGGCCTGCTTGGGAGTTCTTGATTTCTCTACTGCTTCATTGTATGAGTTTCTTAATAATTTCCTTGGATAAAATACTTGTGGAAATTTTGGTAAAATATTATGTCTGTTTTATGACATCTAAGACATCTGGAGAGAGAGATATCAGATTCTATGACTGTATTCTATCTCTAGTCATGGTGGGGAATATTATTTTTCCTGAAAATTACTTTCAAAAGGAGAAGTTGGAGACATGGATCTTCAATAGTGAATTGTAACCACTTTGATAATTAAAGAACATTAGGGACAGGCCACATTTTACACAGCAGAGGACTTCCACTGGCCATTGAGAGCTCATTTAATAGGCTGCATATAGAGAGATTCTAGATGAAATTTTTAAGTCCAGCTTCTATCTAGAATCAAGTAAACACCAGCTGGAGGTGATCTGGAAACCAGCTGATCTTCAGGGTTTCTGAATGGTGACCTCATAGTGACTTAGTTGGAAAAATGATGGGGCATAAACCAAGTACTTTGCCCCTGACCAGACATGAGATGTGGCTTGGACACTTACCAAATACCTTTTCTTCTCTTCCAGTTTGTGGTGTCTTAGGCCCACTCTCAAGTGGTTAAATGGGGAGAAGGATTAATATCAGCTATTAAGGCCTTCCATTCACTTGTTAATTAATTTCTGCAATGATATACCTCTGGCACCTGCCAGCTTCACTCTACAATGGAGCCAATGAATTTGAAAAATAATTAAAGTTAATGAGGTGCTCTTCTGATAGGATCCAAAAAGCTGAGCCATAATTAGTGAGAAGTGCAAAGTGAGGAAGTGTCACTTGCTGATAAACAGGATTTCCTCCTAATCATTGAAGTGGTTAGAATGGCCATATGTGAAAGCCATACTTCATTGATTCAGGAAGAGTGTGGCTGGGTTTACAAGCTGAAAGTTAACCGAAGGCCAGGTACCAATCTTGAAAACATTTTGAGGCTGAAATATGAGATCCTTCCCCTAAACTTCCAAAACTAATGTGTTGCAATATTGGTAAAAATTCATGACAATCTCCCATGAACTGGGTGAGCCCCAGAGAATCAGCTGTCACAGCCAAAGCAGAACTCTGTACTTCTTAGTAATAAAAATAAGCTTGGGAGTTAGGGGTGTTGAGAAGTTGAGCCCCACATGGACAGAAGCTCTCTGTGAACTCCGTTTGTACAGATGGCTTCAGTGGGAATTTCTTGAAAGCAAACGCAGAGAGTCTGGAAATGTGTGGTTTGTGTCTCACGTGGTGGCTGGGAGGCAGAGCTAGATCCAAGCAGAGCCTTATCTATGAACGCAGGTCTGCATTCTACTGTGAGATGATTAGATGTGAAGGGTAGTCAGGCCTTCTTTCCCCCCATCTTAATGGCAATGAATCCATTTTAATTCATAGAAAATATATTGACAATAATTTGATTGGCACATCAAAACCTTCCACTTACATTTATAACTAATATAACTTTTAAAAATAAATGCATTAAAATAAATACATGTATTAAGGCTTAAGAGTGATATGAGTGGGGGGTGGAGAGATGGCCTAGCGGTTAAGAGCACCAATTGCTCTTGCAGAAGACCTGGGTTTGATCCCCAGCACCCACATGGCGGCTGAGAACCGTCTGTAACTCCAATTCCAGGAGAACTCCAGTTCCAGGGGAATCTGACACCCTCTTCTGACCTCTGCGGCATTGCATGACATGGGTGCACAAACCTACATGCAGACAGGACATTCATACACATAAATAAATAAATAAAATAAAAATAAAAAAATTATATAAAAAAGAATGATATGAGTGAACGGATGATTGAAAAGCCAAAAGGAACCAGGGGCTGCCTCCCCCCTCCCTGCCAACCCCCCAAAAAACCTGAGTGACCCTTGAGGACCAGATCCTCAACTGACCTTGAGAAAACAAAAACCTTGGTTAATCTGGGCTAACTGTGTGGCCTTAAACATCCAAAAGGAAAGTATAACCAGAAATAAATAAATAGTAAGTCCTGAGAAATTGTACTTCAGGTATAAAACTTGAGATCTTGGCAAAAAGACAAAAGAACAGAGTTGTTTTGCCTGTCTTACTGGCAAGTGCAGCTACCCTGTGGCTGCCACTGCTTTTGCCATCCTTCAAAGACATGAGACACAGCTTTTCAACCTTCCAATATGGATTGAAGACTCATGTCTCTCCAAGAATCCTCCAAACCTTCAGTGCCAGATGGGGACTGCTGAGACATCCAGCTTGTGGACTGAGCTACTACTGGGGTTTCAGCCTCTTCAGAGAATAGACTGCCACTGTTGGACTACCCAGGCTGTATCATGGAGACCAGTAAAGGAGGATCAAGACAGGATGTGGTGCTTACTGGGCCTCATTTGGTGACCATGGGAAGGGAAAACCCCAGTGTGGAGCACAAGGGTGGAACTGATGGTGGTTTGGGCTTGCCAAGGAGGAGACTTCAAACATGACATCTTTCAGCCTAATGTAAAAAATCATAAGCTGAAGATGCTAAAACCTATGATATATGTGGCATGCATATATGCATATTTTGGAGTGATGCATATTAGAAGAAATAAAAACAACAACAGAAAAGACTGCATCTAAGAACTGACTGAAACGGTGAACTTCTGCTCAAAACAGTAAACTTCTGCATCGAGAATTTTGAGAGAGACTGAGAAAAAGATGAAAAACACGTTTGGCAGAATGCATGAGCTCTGGTGGGGTGGGGGGGGACGGGGGTATGGGTTTAGATTTGATTTGTAATGTAATTTTGTATGAAATGCACAGAGCTTCAATAAAACATTGGCTTAAAAAAAAAAAAGAATGAGGGGGCTGGAGAGATGGCCTAGCAGTTAAGAGTGCTGACTGCTCTTGCAGAGGACCCAGGTTCGATCCCTAGCACCCACATGGCAGCTAAGAACCATCTTTAACTCCAGTTCCAGGGGAATCTGATGCCCTTTTCTGACCTCCGTGGTATTATACAACACGGGTGCACAGACCTACATGTGGACAGTACATTCAGACACAAAAATAAATGAATAAAAAAATGATATGAGTGTTAAAAAAGACTAAATCTAGGATGATGTGGAATTTGGTTTTGAGTTGAAAATTTGGAATGTTAAGGAAAAATTCAAGGTAGCTAATTTATTTTATTATTTATTATTTTTATGTTATGTGTATTAGTGAATTGTGTACATGTATGTAAGTGCATTGATGTGGTATAATGTCCAAGGAAGACAGAAGAGGTGAATCAGATCCCCTGGAACTGGAGTTAGGGGTGACTGTTAGCCGCCATGTGGGTACTGGAATTGAACCTGGGTCCTCTGCAAGAGCAATCAGTGCTCTTAACCACTGAGCCATCTCTCCAGCCCCAAGGTAGGTATTTTAGAATCTAATTGTTATTAGCACTTTAGAATATATCATATTTTATCAAATAAGGATTTGTTTCAATTTTATTTAATAATTATTTAATTGTTTTGTTTTCTTGAAATAGTGTCCTCCCTCTGCATCCCAGGTTGGCCTGGAACTCACTATGTATTTCAGGTTAGCCTCAAACTCACAGCAATTCTCCTGCTCAGCCTCCCAAAGGCTGGGATCCCACTGCTCTTGGGTTCTGAGGGTTTTTTGTATTTATTTTTATTTATTTATTTATTTATTTATTTATTTATTTATTTATTTGTTTGTTTGTTTGTTTGTTTGTTTGTTTGTTTGTTTATTGGGTCTTCATAGTAGCCCCAGCTGGCCTGGAACTTGATATATAGACAAGGCTGGCCTTGCTCTCACAGAGATCTGCCTGCCTCTGCCTCCTGAGTGCTGGAACTAAGAGTGTATGCCAGCAACTCTAGTAGAGTTCTAAGGTTTTTTCTTTTTCTTTTTCTTTTTCTTTTCTTTTTTTTTGGTCTTTTTTTGAAACAGGGTCTCCCTGTAGCCCCAGCTGTCCTGGAACTCACTATGTAGACCAGGCTGGCCTTGAACTTACTGAGATTCTCCTGCCTCTGCCTCCCGAGTGCTGGGATTAACGGTGTGGGCCACCATGCCTGCAGAGTTCTAAATTTTTAATTGTAAAATGAGTTACTTTGTGTCCCATGAGGAAACAAGAGAATAGTGCTGACTGAGCTAGACTTTCTTAGCAACTAGAATTTGTTTTATGTTTAATGAAAGCACCCCCCCCCCCCAAACTGACTAGGCAGAATTCTTATGTAGCGCACTGCTGTTTCTGGGTCTTTCTATATCCTGGTAACTTTTCCTTTTGATCTGAATAATAGAATAATCTTTTTGAAAATATTTTAACAATAGATCTCAAGTTTTCTAGGGACAATGTGTGTTACTGAGCTGTGGGGATGGATGAGGAGCCAAGGGGATGACGAGGAGCCGAGGGGATGATGAGGAGCCGAGGGGATGATGAGGAGCTGAGGAGCTGAGGGGATGACGAGGAGCTGAGGGGATGGTGAGGAGCTGAGGGGATGACGAGGACCAGAGGGGTGACAAGAAGCTGAGGGGATGACGAGGAGCTGAGGAGCTGAGGGGATGACGAGGAGCTGAGGGGATGCTGAGGGGATGACAAGGAGCTGAGGGGATGACAAGGAGCTGAGGAGCTGAGGGGATGACGAGGACCAGAGGGGATGACGAGGAGCCGAGGGGATGGTGAGGAGCTGAGGGGATGACAAGGAGCTGAGGGGATGAGAAGGAGCTGAGGGGATGGATGAGAGGTCTGACTGCCAGTTCACATGTATATCATGACAGTGCTTTCTTGCTGCATCTAATTTCAAAGGAATAAAAAGCTGAGAAAAAGGATGTGTCTTATACTCAGTGACACACCAGTGACAGTCTCTTTGGGTTCCTGCAAATTGTTTCCTTTCTTGCATCTTGGGATTGATTTTCCAGGAGCAGAGATCCCAGGTAAAGAGAGAGATAGCAGCTTTAGAAAGCCTTAAGGGAGTATCATGATGGAAATCAGAGCATGGGGCCACTTCATAATATCCTGTGATACACACAGCCCCTCTCAGTCTTGACCAAGGTAGGGCAGCAGGACAACTTCTCCATGCAGCAGCTTGCAAGGACTGTGATGAATGAGCCAAATTTTCACACCACTTAAGAGTAGGATTTTGCAGGGCGTGGTGGCGCACGCCTTTAATCATAGCACTAGGGAGGCAGAAGTGGGTGGATCTCTGTGAATTCAAGGCCAGCCTGATCTACATAGCAAGCTCCAGGCCAGCTGGGATTAAAGGGAGACCATGACTCAAAAAAACCAGTCCAAATAAAAAAATGTAGGCTTTTGGAGGTCTCACTTTTTTTGGGTTCATCACCCACAAAACAGGTGTCAAATGAAAGAGTTGGTGTGACAGTTAGTTGTAGATAATTTGCAGTCTCATCCTCAGTGAAATAGAGACCTCTCCGTAGGGATGGCCTCTTATAAGTGCTCACCTGCGCAAGCATCCTGACAACCACCATAGGCCCAATCATCATCATAGTTGTTTAATATCTTTAACTAATTCATGAAATAACCCCAAGGTAGTTACTGTTATATATCTTCATTTCAAATACGAAGTAACTGAGAAATGGGTTCACCACTCCCCCTGCCCCTGACCACATAGCTGCTTAATTAATGTGAATACAGGCAATTTGGATCAGTATTCAGACTATTAGAGTGCATTACTTCCACTCTATAGTACTGAAGAACTGAAATAAAACAATAAAAATGCACTGGGAATGGCGGCATACGTCTTTAACTCTAGCACTTGGGAGGCAGAGCCAGGCAGATCTCTGTTAGACCAAGGCCAGTCTGGTCTAAAGCAAGTTCTAGGCCAGCTGGGACTACAGGGAGACCCACTCTCAAAAAATGCATTTGATTGCCTAAATCCACAGCCACTTAAGTAAGTGTATAGATTAAACTATGCTCTCTGAATTCTCCACAAACATTTGTTTACTGATGGTTCAAAGAATGAGGAGGACAGAAATACCCCACGGTTTGCTCAAACCAACAACAGAACCTATGCTGTCAGTGAATCTGGGCTTGAAAGAGGGAAGGAAGAATAATTTTAGGACTTACCCATGAAGTAGGGGTAAAGCGTCAGTCCAAAGCATAACGTTCCTGGCTGTAACCACCTGGCATGAATACACTAATTCAGCATTCAGGAGTCCTTACAGTGTTAGCCAAAGGTTAAGTTCAGGCCTTATTGTGGCCACCCAGTCCTGAGATCATATTTGGAAGCTACTGAGCTAAAGCAGTGAATTACCTTGACAGAAATCAAGGTTTCTGCAGTCTTGAGTCATTGTCTGGATTCCAGCAGACTGTGGTACACTCTGCGATAGGGAAGTTAATTAAATCTAGGAATTGAATTTTTCTTTTTAAAAGAAATGGCCATTGAGTGTTAATCAGCTGTAAAGAAGAGAGCAGAAAGCCAAGGGGATCCATAGAAGAGCTTCGCCCTGTGAGCACAGTTGCTTCACCTCCGACCTCCGTAGCTGAGAAAGGATTTGGCTCTGGCAATATTCTCCGAGAAGTTAGCAGCTTGAATCACTGCCATGAACAAATGAGTTTTCTCTACGGAGAATGAATTCTCCTGAACTGCTGAGACAAAGGTCTGTGTCCCTGGGTGGCTATTATTTATTTTCTAGAGACACTGTGAAATAACCCCTGCTGTCCACCCTGGGTCTGGAAGCTGCAAGCTGTGCTACTTAGCTTCTGGCCCAAAGGGACAAGACTCACAGAAGGGAGAAAGTTGTGGGCCAAGCAGTATGAACCGTGAAAACTGCCTACGAGTACAGAGTCAGCCATGGAGCAAAGTCATAAAGAAGATCTCGTATTTACTGTCCTATCGGCCATCGTTGGGATGAGGCACATGACTGAATCATTGCTTTTCGATAATACTCTGCAGACAGTACTGTGGGGGCAGGTTAGGAAGAGGGGCTGGATTCCACTGATTTTCAAAGCTCGGATTCAGCCGTAGTGAACTACTCAACAGCTGCCATGGGCTCACATTTAGAACTTGTCATTTTTCTGGACTTGATAGTCAATAATATAGGTCATATGTTACTAATATCTGCAATGGCGTAGGTGACTATAATGTCCTGATGGTGTACTGCCCCTGCTGGTTCTACTATCACCACCATGTGACACAGAGCCTTGGTGCCCTGGCCTTTGGGGGATACCAAAGAATGAGTTGGTTGAAATTAGGCTTCTGTCAATTTTCCAGCTCTAAATAAGCTGGGGCACAGTTGCCACTGTGATGCCATCTCTTTTCCACGTCCTCAACAGAAATGAGCTTCCATTGGAGGAAGCCTTGCTTTCCCTCCAGCAGCTCCTTTTCTGTGGGGTGTCTGACTAATGACTCCTAACTAGTCCAGAAGAAATACTCGGAGATTTCTGGATGCTGCACATTGAAGATGCAATGCTTGAAGGCACAAAAACAGAATGTTATGTAAGTAACAGTTTAATAGAGAACACTTATTTTAGTAAGCACAATTCCTGACTCATAGGCCCGATAACTATCTGACAAAAAGCTAAAGTGTGTTTGAGTATCAATAATGAGGTGGGATTTTTTTTTTTTTTTTTGTCTTTTTGAGACAGGGTCTCCCTGTAGCCCCAGCTGTCCTGGAACTCACTCTGTAGACCAGGCTGGCCTTGAACTCACAAAGATCCACCTGCCTCTGCCTCCCAAGTGCTAGGATTAAAGGCGTGCGCCACCACACCCAGCTATGAGGTGGGATTTTGAAGACAGCGTGGCCATCCTTAATTTCTTTCCTCACCATTAAAAAAAATTTTTTTTCCTCACCATTTCTTTTTTTGAGTCAGGGTGTCACCACATAGCTCGGACTGGACTGATACTCGCAATGGAGCCGAGGCTGGCCTCACACTCAGAATTTTCCTACCTTGCCCTCCTGATTGGTTAGACACCAGGGGTGCACCACCATACCCTGCCTCTTAGTCACTTTTTCATACTGACAACCCTTGGTAGCTCTGGATCTTGGGTACCTGCTCCTGACAGCCAAGGTTCAGGGCTAAACCTATCTAAAGGCCTGCTTCAGCTCTTCACATAGTTCTAGAGGCATCATGGAACCCCAAAAGGCTTCTATGTCCCTCTTGTTTCTGTTCTCTGGAGTGGGGTGCCAGGGGTTGGGGAAATGGGGGTAACCATGCCAGCTTCAAGTTCTGACTGCACAAGCAGAATATAAGTTGGTTTTATGAAATGATTTTTTTTTGTCTTTTTCAAGACAGGGTCTCCCTGCTGTCCTGAAACTCACTCTGTAGACCAGGCTGGCCTTGAACTCACAAAGATCCGCCTACCTCTGCCTCCCGAGTGCTAGGATTAAAGGGGTGCGCACCACACCTGGCTATAAAATGATTTCTAACATAATTATATTTGGGTAAAAATCAGGGATTGGTGAGATGGCTCAGTGAAGATTTACATTTTAATCATTCTGCTAATATGTAATTGTAGTTTTTGAGCAAAGTATGTGGGTTATTTGAGTAATAAAGATAATTGGTATAATTAATAATATATTGAATATTTGAAATTTGAGAAGTGTAGATCTTAAAAGTTCTTGTATATACTCATGTAACAAGGTGCGGTGATAGATTTTTCAACTAGATTATAACAATCATTTCATGATACACAAATCAAATTACCATCAATATATACAATTTTACTTGTCAACCATGCTTCAAAAAAAGATGGAAAAAGTTGAGCCAGGTGTGTGGCACAGGCCTTTAATCCCCCACTTGGGAGGCAGAGCCAGAGGCAGGCGGATCTCTGTGAGTTCAAAGCCAGCCTAGTCTACTTAGTGAGTTTCAGGACAGCTGGGGCTATAGGGAGACTCTGTCTCAAAAAGACAAAAAAAAATATCATTGCTTAGTTGAATGAAAACATATAATTTCTTTTTTTTAAAATTTTATTTATTTATTTATTTTTTATTTTTATTTTTATTTTTTCGTCTTTCCGAGACAGGATCTCCCTGTAGCAAATTTTATTTATTTTTGTATGTGTATGAATGTACTGTCTGCATGTAGGTTTGTGCACCCGTGTCGTGCAATGCCACGGAGGTCAGAAGAGGGTGTTGGATTCCCCTGGAACTGGAGTTCTCCTGGAATTAGAGTTTCAGACGGTTCTCAGCCACCATGTGGGTGCTGGGGATCGAACCCGGGTCCTCTGCAAGAGCAGTCAGTGCTCTTAACTGCTAGGCTTTCTCTCCAGCCCCCGAAAACATATAATTTCTATTTAAAATGAGAAGACCCACAAAATTATATTTCCAAGCTGAAATCTTTCTTAAAGAACACCAGAGCCCTTATTTTACAAATAAATGCCCTGAAACTGTGGGAAGGTAGCTGACTTGCCCCAAAGTACCACCCAAGGCCAAGTCAAAGCCAGAATTTGATCTCAGTCCTGAAGTTCATTGCTCTTTCTAAATCTGAAGTCCGGGGGTGGGGTTGGGGCAAGCACAGAGGTATTTCCTGGGGCATCGTGAGGCTTGTGCAGTCTGGTGTGTGGGCATAGTCATTTGCTGGCTCTTGGGCGATCTCAAAAGTGCCCCAGATCCCTGCCTGCTCAACAGCCAAGAGACAACTCACAGAGCATGAAAAGTGCCCACCAGGCTGCCTGGCAAGCTGTCGTTTCCCATTTGGCAGGTGAAACCCTCTCCAGAAAATAAAGAACTCCCCTCAGCAGGGTGTCAATGACATCTTTCATGAGGAAGGCAACCAGCTAGATGCCAAATATAATTAAAGGAGCTCCACAGCTCAGAGGAGAGTAATCTGTCCGCCTCCACTCAGAACTGGCTGGATTAAGTTAATAGATCAGCTGAGATCAATAGAAGGGAAATGTAATTAGAGATTTACTCTCATGTACTGCCCTTAGTGTGTAGTTCTTGGGGTGATGTCAGAGAGGCCTTGTTAGTCAACTTTGGGATCTGGGGAGCACTATTTTGATTTCTGCATCTTTACATCTACGTAGGATTAGGCTGTGTTAAACCTCTTTGACCATCTGCCTTCTGTCCTTCCTGCCTATTCTCACCTCACCTCCAGCCTCTGTCTTTTTCTTCCTAAGACTTGGACCCAAATCTAGGAAGACTTAAAACCATTTTCTTCCAGTCTAGCAAAAGGCCAACTTGCCATCTTCAGCCTATATAGAGGAATATTTATAATTTAGTGGTAACATCGTCGGTTATTTAGTTGATCTGGCAGTTGTATGGTTTTAAAACTGGTCTTTTGTTACTTTATCTTTTTTCTTTTCTTTCAGGGGAGTCCTGAGTTACAAGGCCCAAGTTGTTAAAAGCCTGGAGAACTTAACCAAGATGGTGAGCCCCAGTTGCGTTAGCTCAGATGGGGTGCATATAAGGGAGAAACACATAATGCCCTGCTGAAGTTGACTTCCTTATCTGGAACTGCTCCCTCTAAGTATAGCATCTGTGATGGTTTGATGGAGCCAGCCGCCAAAGTTGAAGAAAACCTGAATGGAGGAGTTAAGAAAGAATACACACACACACACACACACACACACACACACACACACACACACACACCCCAAAGGGATAGAGCTGGGAGAGGCGACCAGTGAATACTGGAGCCCCAATGTTTATTTCTCAAGGCCTATATGCAAGCAAGTAAACAAGTACTCTTCTGCAAATTTCACATGGGGTGAAGGTATGGTCATGCTTTGTTTACTTTCCCAGGACCATCTTGAGGATTATTGCCTTGCCTTGCAAGGACATTCCCTTAAAACACCTCAATGGGCTCTAGAATCCACCCACCAATTATTTTCAGACTCTGTAATTACTGTATATGGGTGGAGAGTATGTATCCATATTTTAGAATAACATGAAATTAACGGAGGAAAATGTGAATTCCTAAGCATAAAAAAAGACTGAGAGAAAGATGCAGGACAGTTATGATAGAGTACATGATCTGGGATGGTTTGGGGTGGGGTGGGGGGAAGGGATAGGGGAATATTCCTGAACAGAAATGAAAAATGATGTATGAAATACATAAAACATCAATAAAAATAAATTAAAAAAACAATTCATTCTGCAAAACAGTGCACATCACATCTGCTTGTACAACATTAACCCATGCATGCCAAGACCTTGCTGAAATATCAGGGTTCATTCAGAGTTCACCATGGCGTTACTCATGCCAGCTCCCCACAATGGTTTATATTGATTGTCAACTTGACAAGGTCTAAAATCACCTTCGAGACAACTCCCTGGGCAAGTGTGTGAGGGATTTTTCTAGATTATATAAATCAAGGTGGGTAGACCCATCTTAACTGCCAAATCGAATAAAAAAGAAAAGCAAGGAAAGTACCAGCATTCACCTCTTCTTCCTGACTGTGGGCACAAGTGACCAGTCGCTCAATCTCCTGCCTTCCACGACTTCCTCACATGATGGACTCCACCCTGGAGGTGTGAGTCAAAACCCCCCTTCCTTCCTTAAATTTTTGTGAGATGTTTTTGTTATAAGAACCAGAAAAGTAACAATTCTACATTCCTTGCTGTAATTTTGATTTGCTATCTCCAGCATACTGACGTCTACAATCAAGGCCATTTCACCATCTGAGGTAGCTGAGTGAGGAAAGATGGGAAGGACAGGAAGGACAGGGAGGACACAAAGGTAAAACTGGCTGAACTGGAGGCTCGGCACCTGGGAGGCAGCCTAGTTTCCTTGGGTGACCTTGCTCCTCCTGACCTAGTCCAGAATGTAGTTCCATCACATTTTAACTCTTAGGAAAACATTTCCCCAACTTCCCATTCTTGTTACTCTTTGTGTTTGTGTGTGTGGGTGGTAATGTATGAGTGAACACGTGTGTGGGTAGAAGTATGTACGTGTGTGGCTGTAGAGGTCAAAGGCCAGCCTTAGCTATCATTGCTCAGGCACCTGCCACCTTTTCTTTGAGGTAGGATCTCTCACAGGCTAGGCTAGCTGAGCAGTGAGCTCTAGGATTTGCTTCTCTCTCCTTCTACTTGGTCATCTCTGGGATTACAGGCACACGCCACTAGGCCTGGCTTTTTAAAATGTGGGTTCTGGGGGTCAAACTCAGGAGTTCACAATTGTGAGGCAAGTGCTTTACCATCTGAGCCATTCCCCCAGCCCCACTCCTTTACACATTTTGATGGGCCAACTTATTGCAGCCTTGAAGTCATTCAACCAGGGTTAGCTCAGAATTTTATCAGCATTTTTTCTAGTAATCAGGGCTTCAACTCACCCTAACATGACAAACAGCTCAAGTTTGTCCTGTCAGTGCAAAATGATCCTTTCAAAAGTGATCATTAATCTCTAAGAAGGTCAAACGATACTTTCTTCCTCCCCTATTGTTCTTTTATTTTTAAATTTATTTTTATTTATGAGTATGTGGATGTGAATGCGTACACACAGAGTCTGGAAGAGGGTGCTGGGAGTCACTGTGGGTGATGGGTGGTGGGAACCACTGAGTCACCTCTCCAGCACCCTATCCCTACTGTTTATTTTAAAAAATTTTTTAAATATTTATTTTTTCAGCCAGGCATGGTGGTACATGCCTTTAATCCTAGCACTTAGGAGGCAGAGGCAGGAGGATCTCTGTGAGTTCAAGGCCACCTTGGTCTACCTAACAAGTTCCAGGACAGCCAGACCTACAGGGAGACACTGTCTCAAAAAGACAAAAAAAAAATAAATGTTTATTTTTTCAAAGCCACTTTTTAAAATTGAAGCTCTGTGCATTTCATACGAAATTTCCCATCAAGTCTCGACCCGTTCCCCCTCCTTGCCCCCCACCCCACCAGAGCTCATGCATTCTGACAAACAGATTTTCATCTTTTTCTCAATCTCTTAAAATTTTCAATGCAGAAATTTACTGTTTCTGGCAGAAGTTCACCATTTCGGTCAGTTCTTTGACCCAGACTTTGTTGTTGCTGTTCCTTCCAATTTGCATCACTCCAAAATATGCACACATGCCTGCCACATACAGCTTTCAGAATCTTCAGCTTATGATTTCTTTTTTTTATTATTGTTTTTTTCTTTCTTAAATTTTTTCTTTTTCTTTTTTTTTATTTTTGTATGTGCATGAATGTACTGTCTGCATGTAGGTTTGTGCACCCGTGTCGTGCAATGCCGCGGAGGTCAGAAGAGGGTCTCAGATTCCCCTGGAACTGGAGTTCTCCTGGAATTGGAGTTACAGATGGTTCTTAGCCGCCATGTGGGTGCTGGGGATCGAACCCAGGTCTTCTGCAAGAGCAGTCTGTGCTCTTAACCGCTAGGCTATCTCTCCAGCCCTATTGTTTTTTTCTTTATCATGCTGAAAGATGTCATGTTTTTCTTAAGGGATTGTTTGAAGGCTCCTCCTTGGCAAGCCCAAACAACCATCAGTCCCGCCCTTGTGCTCCACACTGGGGTCTTCCCTTCCCATGGTCACCAAATGAGGTCCAGTAAGCACTGAATCCTGTCTTGATCTTCCTGTACTGGTCTCTGCGATACAGCCTGGGTAGTCCAACAATGGCAGTCTATACTCTGAAGAGGCTGAAACCCCAGTAGTAGCTCAGTCTACAAGCTGGATGTCTCAGCAGTCCCCATCTGGCACTGAAGGTTTGGAGGATTCTTGGAAAGACATGAGTCTTCAGTCCATATTGAAAGGTTGAAAAGCTGTGTCTTCTCATGTCTTTGAAGGATGGCAAAAGCAGTGGCAGCCACAGGGTAGTTGTACTTGCCAGTAATAATTGAAGACAGGAAACAACAGTGCTTTTTTTTTTTTTTTTTTTTTTNTTTTTTTTTGTCTTTTTACTAAGATCTCAAGATTTATACCTGAAGTACAATTTCTCAGGACTTACTAATTATTTATTTCTGGTTATACTTTCCTTTTGGATGTTTAAGTCCACACAGTTAGCCCAGATTAATGGAGGTTTTTGTTTTTTCAAGGTCATTTGAGGATCTGGTACTCAGGGGTCACTCAGGTATTTTGGGGGGCAGAGGGAGCCCCTGGCTCATTTTGGCTTTTCGATAACCAGTTCCATCCACTCAAGGACAAAGTCAGGTCTTGCTAAACCAGGCTTCCCTTTTTGAAGCACAAGCAGACTTTCCTCTTTATAGACTGGACACTGGCTGAAGTCCCATTAGTGGATCTCCAAGGCCTCCCTGCACAGGAAGACTGGTGACTCACATTTGCAGGACATTTCAAGAGATGCCACTATGCATAGTCCCCTGGGACTTAGTTGACCTCTGAGGGCAAGGAAAAAGTTATCCCTTAAGTCCCACATCCAAATTGGTATGGGCATTAAGTATGGTCATTAAGCATCCAGAAAGGGTAAGTTATACCAGCCCGATACTTTTAACTACTGTATAATACTTAGAAAAGGCTTGGAGAAAAGCTCAAGCAGCCTTGTATAAGAAATACTAAGAAGCACTCCCATAAAATAAATACTGTGGTTAGATACAATGTCATGACAAACTAGTTTTTTTCTCATTCTTTTCATCTTATATTACTCTAAAATATGCATACACACCCTCCACCCATATGTCAAAAATTCCAAAGTCTGAAAATAAACGGTAGGTTAATTCTAGAACCTGTTAAGGGATTCACAATATGAGAGCACAGTTGTTTTCAGATCACGAGGAATATAACAGTGTTGCTGAGTTTGCCTTACAACTAGGTACTTGGTGCTAGCATCCACAGATGAGGGATACCATTCGTCATTTGTTTTTCTGGGACTGTGTTACTTCACTTAATATAATATCTTCTAGTTCCATCCATTTACCTGCAAATTTCATGATGTCATCTTTCTATTTTTTATAAATTTTTTAAATTTATTTTTTATGTGTATGAATGTACTGTCTGCCTGTAGGTTTGTGCACCTGTGTCGTGCAATGCTGCAGATGTCAGAAGAGGGTGTCAGATTCCCCTGGAACTGGAGTTAAAGACAGTTCTCAACCTCCATGTGGGTGCTGGGGATTGAACCCAGGTCCTCTGCAAGAGCAGTCGGTGCTCTAAACCACTAGGCCATCTCTCCAGCCCCGATGTCATCTTTCTTTACTGGTGCATAGAACTTCATTGTGTAGATGTACCACATTTTTGTTAAACCATTCCTCAATTGAGGGGCACTTGGGTTGGTTCTAGCTCTTCGCTATTGTGAAGAGAGCTGTAATAAACATGGCTGTGCATGTATCTCTGTGGTAGGATGAGTCTTGTGGGTATATACCCAGGAGTGGTATGACTGGGTCAAATGGCAAGCTCATTTTGAGTCTTCCAAGTGTTCTCCACACTGCTTTCCATAGCGGTTGTACGAGTTTACATTCCCACCAGCAGTGGATGAGTGTTCCCCTTTACCTACAACCTCTCCAGCATGTGGTATCATTTGTTTTCTTGATCCTAGCCAGTCTTAATGGAGTGAGATGATATTTTAAAGTGGTTTTAATTTGCATTTCCTTTTTATTTTTTATTTTTTAATTAATTTTTTTGCATTACCTTAATTATTAGTGATTTTGAACACTTTTTAAGATGTTTCTCAGCCATCTGTAATTCCTCACTTGTGAAGTGTCTGTTCAGCATTTTACTCTCTCTTTTGAGTGAGTCATTTGTTTTCTTCTTTGTTTTTTGAGTAGTTTATATATTCTGCGTCAATTGAGATGATTGTGTGGTTTTTGTCTTTCAGTCCATTTATGTGTTTTATGATGTTTATTGATTTTCATTTGCTGAACCATACCTGCATCCAACTTGGTCATGATGGATGATCTTTTTGATGTGAGTCTGTATGTGATTTGCAAGTATTTTGTTGAGAAGTTTTGCATCCATGCTCATTAATGAGATGGGTCTATAGTTCTCTTTTTAGGTTGTATCTTTGCCTGGTTTTGGTATTAGAGTGATCCTGGCTTCATAGAAAGAATTTGGGAGAATTCCCTCTGCTTGTATCTTTCTGAACAGTTTGAGTAATAATGGTTGTAAGTCTTTTTGAAATATTTTATAGTATTCTGCTATGAAACCATCTGGGCTTGGGCTTTTTTTAGTTGGGAGGTTTTTTAATTATAGTTTCAATTTCTTCATATGGTATGGGTCTGTTTAAGCTGTCGATCTCTTCTTGGTTAAGCTTTGTTGGTTCCCAGGATTTCAGATATTGATCCAGTTCTCTTTGGTTTTCAAATTTAGTAGAGTATAGGTTTTGAAGTATTCTCGTATGATTGTCAGGATCTTTTCTTTGTCTGTTGTGATGTTTCCCCTTTCATCACAAATACTATTAATTTGGAGATGCTCTTTCTTTCTTTTGGTTAATTGGGCTAGAGGTCTGTCTCTCTTGTTTATTCTTTCAAAGAACCACTTTTGTGTGTGTGGCACAGCCAGCCATAGCGCTTGCTGATTGCCAGCTAGAAGTGCAAAGCTCGGCCATGGCAGGAGCAGGTAGGCACAAAGCGTGGGTCCTCAAAGTGAGGGTGCTGCTCCCAGATGGACAAGGCTCCTCCTCCTCCTCCCCCTCTCCTCTTTCTCCTCCTTCTCCCCCTCTCCTCTTTCTCCTCCATCTCCCCCTCTCCTCTTTCTCCTCCACCTCCCCTTCTCCTCTTTCTGCTCCATCTCCCCTCTCCTCTTTCTCCTCCTCCTCCCCTTCTCCTCTTTCTCCTCCTCCTCCCCCTCTCCTCTTTCTCCTCCTTTTTTTTTTTTTTTTTTTTTTTTTTTTTTTTTTTTTTCTTTCTCTCCCTTTCTCCTCCTCTCCCCCTCTCCTCTTTCTCCTCCTCGCCCCCTCTTCCCTCCCCCTCTCCTCTTTCTCCATCTTCTCTCCTCTCCTTTTTTCCTCCTCCATCTCCCCTCTCCTCCCCCCCTCTCCTCTTTCTGCTCCACCCCCCTCTCCTTTTCCTCTCCATCTCCCGTCCCCTCTCCTACCTTTCTCCTCCTCCTCCCCTCTCCTTCTTTCTTTCTCCTCCTCTCCCCCTCTCTTTTCTCCTCCTCTCTCCCCCTCATCCTCTTTCTCTTTCCTCCTCCATCTCCCTCTCCTCTTTCATCTTCATCTCCCCTCTCCTCTTTCTCCTCCATCTCCCCCTCTCCTCTTTCTCCTCCATCTCCCCTCCTCTTTCTCCTCCCCCTCCCCCCTCCTCTTCTCCTCCTTCTTCCCCTCTTCTCTTTCTCCTCCTCCCTTACCACCTCCTTTTCTGTATTGCTTGTCTCACACTTAGGGTCTTGCACATCCTAAGCTGGCACTGTACTACTGAGATCCACCCCTAGTCTTCTATTTTGGAAATGGTGTCTCCCTGTGTAGCCTAGGTTATTTTGACTTGTAGAATCATGCCTCTACTTCCAAATACTGGAATTGCAGGCATGTGCCTCTGTGTCAGGCTTCCCTAACATGTATGGGGCCCCTGTGATGTTTTGATGAATGTATATATATTGTGATACTCAGACAAGTTTAATAGATGTAGCTCCTCAACTATGCTTTTGCTCATATATACTTATTTGTTCATTTATTTACTTTTTTATTTGGTACACTTATGCATGCCATGGCGCATGTGTGGAAGTCAGAGGGAAACTTGTGGGGGATGGTTCTCTCCTGCCACCGTGTGGGTCTTGTGGAATTTAGCAGGTTTGGTGGCAGTGCCTTAATCTGCTAAACCAGCCTCTACAAATATTATGAGGGGGAGAAGGAGGAGAAAGAGGAGAGGTGGAGAGAAGTAGGAGAAAGAGGAGAGGGGGATGGAGCAGAAATGGAGTGGGAGGATGAGTATAAAGAGTAGATTGGGTAGGAGGATAAAGATTCGATGTGAGATTTAGGTATACATGCTTATGATTTGAAGTCTGAGTATAGATATGAGAGTTGGATGTGTATGAGAAAGAGGAGAGTGATATGGAGAGAAATAGGAGACGGGGAGTAGAGGAAGAAATAGAGAGGGGAGATGTAGTAGAAATGGGATAGTGGTAGATGGAGAGAAAGAGTAGAGTTTTATTAGTACATCAAGAGGAGAGTGGTATCTTTATTTAAATCTCTCTTTGCTCTTCTTCGCCCTCGAATCTTTTGCGGCTTCCTCCGCTGCGATTACAGTTCCTTGTTGTCTTCTCCCTCTTCCGGTTTTCTCTTTTCTCGCCCTCTGATCTTTCAGGTTCTTCCCCTGCTTCTCTTGGCTCTTTCTTACTCCACGTTTCTCTTTTTTTCTCTTTCTTTTTTTTTTTTTTTTTTTTTTTTTTTTTTTTTTTTTTCCATTCTTTCCTTTTGTTTGGATGAGTGTTTGATTGCCTTCTTCATTTCATTTATTTTCCTCCTTTCTCCATCTTCTCTTCCATTTATCCTTTTCTTATTTCCTCTTCTTGCCTCCTCCACATATTCAGTTTTTATTAACCAGAACTTTATTTTTATTAACACTCTGCATATTTTTTTTTTCACTTGTTTCTTATTTTGTGACTAGCCGGTCTCCCTGTAGCTCCAGCCCTTGGGTCTTAGGACTCCAAAACCGATCTCGTCCTTCGTCTGCCTCCGTAGTTCTAAGATTAAGGCGTACCCTGCCACGCCCAGCACCCTGATCACTTTGCCTTTTTTTCAACAATCTTCTCAATGTTCCCTGTTATATTTAATTTTACTTTATTAATTTTAATTTGTTATTTGATGGTGTACATAGTCTGCATTGGTCACCGTTCGGCAATGCTGCGAGGGTCAGAAGAGGGCATCGGATTCCTCCGGAACTGAGTCTCCTGGAATTGAGTGTACAGACGGTTTCTCAGCCGGCCATGTGGCGTTGGGAATCAACCTGGGTCCTCTGCAAGACAAGTTGGCGGCTCTCTAACTGATTAGGCCATCTCTCCAGCCCCTAATCACTTTTTTTTTAATGTTTTTTTTTTATTATTTATTTTTATGTGTATGAATGTATTGTCTGCATGCAGGTCTGCGCACCCGTGTCGTGCGATGCCGCGGAGGTCAGAAGAGGGTCTCGGATTCCCCTGGAACTGGAGTTCTCCTGGAACTGGAGTCACAGACGGTTCTCAGCCGCCATGTGGGTGCTGGGGATCGAACCCGGGTCCTCTGCAAGAGCGTTCGGCGCTCTTAACCGCTAGGCCATCCCTCCAGCCCCCCCATGATCACTTTTTAAAGGTGAAAACAAACATTCAAAATTCTTTCTTCTAGCTTTTTAAGAGTAGTACATTATTGTATTTTTATAATTAAAGTTATGGCCCACTAGTAGTGATCAGTGTGTTCCTCCATAGGTTCAACAGGAAAAAGAATAATCAAATTAATTATAATCTCCATTTCCAAGCAGGGTTGCCTGACTTTAGATAAAAAGCGGGTATGTATGAGATTATTAGATTTTAGAAGGCATATGGTAAACTATATGTGTAAAGTTACATGTGTAGAGAGATACAGAAAGAGAAAGAGAAGAAGGGATGGGGAGAGAGAGAGAGAGAGAGAGAGAGAGAGAGAGAGAGAGAGAGAGAGAGAGAGAGAGAAAGAACTTGTCTTTCTCAGTGTTTGCTGTGCAGTGACTCTCCTGGAGATCTTGTTAAAATGTAGATTCTTACTGTATAGGTCTGGAGTGGGATCTGAGAATAGTTTAGCAGCTCCTAGGTTCTGTCATTACTTCAGATCCGCAGGCCACTTTCTGGATAGCTAGTGTATAAGCTAAACAATAGTCTAATGAGGATTATTTTGGCAAAACTAGTCTTTTTCTGTTTCTATAACAGAATACCTGAGATTGGATAATTTATAGAGAAAAGAGGGTTGTGTTGGTTCATGGTTCTAGAGGTGGGGAAGTTCAAGACTGGAAGGCAGCATTGGGTGGGAGTTTTGTGCATCTTCAATTCATAACAGAGAGTAGAAAGTCAAGGCATATGTGTGGAAGAGACAAAATATGATGGATACCCTTTACATGAACCTGCTCTCTCAGTAACCCATACGGTCTTGTGAAGGCACTTACACAGGACAGGCAAAAATATTACATTTAGGAGGGCTTTGTTCTCATAATTCCAAGACCTCCCTCTAGCCCCAACCTCCTCCCCACCCCCCACTGCATTGCCTTGCAGGGGATAGAGCTTCAACAGGAGTCTTGATGGAGACAAACTGTTTTCAAGTCATGACAGGGGCTCAGTGTCATTTTGGGATAGGTTTCTGTTTAGAATTTAGTGTTATTTTGTCCAAGAATTTTTTTTTGAAACAAGGTCTCCCTGTAACCCCAGCTAGCCTGGAACTCACTCTGTAGACCAGGCTGGGCTTGAACTCACAGAGATCCACCTTCTTCTGCCTCCCGAGTGCTAGGATTAAAGGCATGTGCCACTGCTTAAAGGCCGTTCTAAGCCATGTGGGTGCTGGGAATTGAACCCCGGTCCTCTGCAAGAGCAGTCCATGATCTTAACCGCTGAGCCATCTCTCCAGCCCATGTCCAAGCATTTTATTAATTTTTTTATTTATTTCTGTATGTGTATGAATGTACTGTCTGCATGCAAGTCTGTGCACCCATGTCGTGCAACGCCGCGGAGGTCAGAAGAGGGTGTCGGATTCCCCTGGAACTGGAGTTCTCCTGGAATTGGAGCTTCAGACGGTTCTCAGCCGCCATGTGGGTGCTGGGGATCGAACCCGGGTCCTCTGTAAGAGCGGTCGGCGCTCTTAACC
>VZQC01004444.1:566335-579778 GCA_009823505.1 Rhizomys pruinosus
AGAGAGAGAGAGAGAGAGAGAGAGAGAGAGAGAGAGAGAGAGAGAGAGAGAGAGAGAAAGAACTTGTCTTTCTCAGTGTTTGCTGTGCAGTGACTCTCCTGGAGATCTTGTTAAAATGTAGATTCTTACTGTATAGGTCTGGAGTGGGATCTGAGAATAGTTTAGCAGCTCCTAGGTTCTGTCATTACTTCAGATCCGCAGGCCACTTTCTGGATAGCTAGTGTATAAGCTAAACAATAGTCTAATGAGGATTATTTTGGCAAAACTAGTCTTTTTCTGTTTCTATAACAGAATACCTGAGATTGGATAATTTATAGAGAAAAGAGGGTTGTGTTGGTTCATGGTTCTAGAGGTGGGGAAGTTCAAGACTGGAAGGCAGCATTGGGTGGGAGTTTTGTGCATCTTCAATTCATAACAGAGAGTAGAAAGTCAAGGCATATGTGTGGAAGAGACAAAATATGATGGATACCCTTTACATGAACCTGCTCTCTCAGTAACCCATACGGTCTTGTGAAGGCACTTACACAGGACAGGCAAAAATATTACATTTAGGAGGGCTTTGTTCTCATAATTCCAAGACCTCCCTCTAGCCCCAACCTCCTCCCCACCCCCCACTGCATTGCCTTGCAGGGGATAGAGCTTCAACAGGAGTCTTGATGGAGACAAACTGTTTTCAAGTCATGACAGGGGCTCAGTGTCATTTTGGGATAGGTTTCTGTTTAGAATTTAGTGTTATTTTGTCCAAGAATTTTTTTTTGAAACAAGGTCTCCCTGTAACCCCAGCTAGCCTGGAACTCACTCTGTAGACCAGGCTGGGCTTGAACTCACAGAGATCCACCTTCTTCTGCCTCCCGAGTGCTAGGATTAAAGGCATGTGCCACTGCTTAAAGGCCGTTCTAAGCCATGTGGGTGCTGGGAATTGAACCCCGGTCCTCTGCAAGAGCAGTCCATGATCTTAACCGCTGAGCCATCTCTCCAGCCCATGTCCAAGCATTTTATTAATTTTTTTATTTATTTCTGTATGTGTATGAATGTACTGTCTGCATGCAAGTCTGTGCACCCATGTCGTGCAACGCCGCGGAGGTCAGAAGAGGGTGTCGGATTCCCCTGGAACTGGAGTTCTCCTGGAATTGGAGCTTCAGACGGTTCTCAGCCGCCATGTGGGTGCTGGGGATCGAACCCGGGTCCTCTGTAAGAGCGGTTGGAGCTCTTAACCACTAGGCCATCTCTCCAGCCCATGTCCAAGCATTTTAATGGTGTCTTGGAAACTTACGGTAGACTTACCAAATTTTTGAATGACATAGAACTGGAATAGAGAGTTAATGCCAGAACCAGCATTTAAGTAGCTTCTAGTCTGGAGGGGGCAGTAGCAGGGTGAGGGTAATGGGGGGGGACGACTTAGCAAGATTATATTCTTGTCTGTTATATTCTTTTATAACTCACTATGTAGACCAGGCTGGCCTTGAACTCACAAAGATTCACCTGTCTCTGCCTCCTGAGTGCTGTGTATCTTGCTTTTTAATTGCCTAAATAACTAACTCCATCAGTAGTCTTAGGCAAGTCAAGTCACCTATTGGACTCCCAGTCTATAAAATAAACAGAATTATTAGTGTTATGGTTTGAATATGAAATGCCCCCCTCTATAGGCTCATGTTTGGGGCTCTTGGCCCTCAGCTTGTGGCACTATTTTGAAGGTCACGGAACCTTGAAGAGGTAGGGCTGTGCTGGCAGGAGCTGGGCACTGAGGGTGAGCTCTTGAAGGGTACGGTCACTTTTGGTTCCAGTCAGCATTAGGTCTCTGCTTTCTGGTCCATGGTGAGGTGAACAGCCTCTGCCACATGCTCTCTCTGTCACTGACTTCACCACGCCTTCCCATGATGAACTGGGGTTCTTCAATCCCTCACTTATATTGTTTCTGTCAAGTATTTTAGTCACAGTGATGCAAAAGCAACTAATGCAACTGGTTAGAATTGTATTCTCAATTTGAGAGAAAGAGGAATTTACTGGCTTCTTTGGCAGAGCTGGATCCACTACTCTACATTATTAAGCTTTTCCTCTTCTCTTCCTCATCTCCTTCTTCTCGTTGCTCTCCCTGCCCCTCTGTTCAGGATTTGTCTTCTGCTTGCCATTCTCACATCATAGGGAAGAGGATACCTGGCAGTTTCAACTTGCTAACTTAAGACATATCTACCACAGAAAACTCTAAATAGTCCCCTGTCCCCAGAGCCTTTATTTTTTTTTATAAATTCTTTTTTTTTTAATTTTTTTTTTATTATTTATTTTTGTATGTGTATGAATGTATTGTCTGCATGCAGGTCTGTGCACCCGTGTCGTGCAATGCCGCGGAGGTCAGAAGAGGGTCTCGGATTCCCCTGGAACTGGAGTTCTCCTGGAATTGGAGTTACAGACGGTTCTTAGCCGCCATGTGGGCGCTGGGGATCGAACCCGGGTCCTCTGTAAGAGCGTCGGTGCTCTTAACCGCTAGGCTATCTCTCCAGCCCCTCCCCAGAGCCTTTATATACCATCACTAAGGCCAGAGAAAATGTACCATAACCAGCTCAGCCTAGATCATATGCCCATCACTAAGGAGGGGACAGGACACCATCAGGAACACTCAGTCCACCATGAATGAAGAGGCACTATCCCTTGAGGAACACTGCTGAGGGGTGACATGTTCAGGCAAATATCCAGCCAGCCCTCACACCCCAACATCACAGAATGAGCAGGACACATTCTTCATAGGGCTCCAGATAGGAAAGAGATGGCAAGATCTGACTAGGTCTGGTACCTGGACTGGTGGTCCCTGATGCCATTTTTTAAGACTCTAAACTGCTTGTGAGTAACATTGTCTACTAGCAGGATTTTTCTGGAAACAGTTCACTGAATGTCAGATCTTAATGAAGCAGATCTTTAGGATGTTGGGAAACCCTCAAAGCACACATAGCCTCCTGAGAGGCAGGCCTCTATGGTATAGTGTGTGCTTCAGGTTGACTGCTAGCCCTATATCCTATTGGTGGAGTTGCTCCCAATAGTCTGCTAAGGACCCTGTTCCTACACAACTGGCCAAGGGGCTATCATTGGCATAGCTTGGCCAAAAGGAATGATCCAAACTTCCCAGAAGTTGCTTCAGGGATTAGAAGGAAAAGACACAGACGTAAGCCCTATGGATACTTTGGTGTATGATCCTATAAATGGAATATCAATGGGCCTTGTATAGGTAAACAAGGAAGCCGGCTGAAAGAGAAATGGAATAGAGGCACAGGCGCCCCAAGGTATGATGGGAAAGGGGAGTGTTGTGATCATGGACGCCTACTCTTAAAGCTTACCTGTGACCTCGCCGAGCTTAGGCCCTGAAAGGCATGAGGAAAAGTCATCTTCCCCATGGTGACCATACGGACAGGTGTCTCCAAGTCTGTAGCTATCCTGTGGGCGTCTACAGACTGCAGCAGTGCTGTTGGTACCAGAGTCTGAACATGCAGCCTTGGGGCGAAGGCACGCTGAGTGAACTGGGTTGGGCTGAAATGAGGGAGGGAGAAGGACCTGTGTCTAGGAGAGGAGAGCAAGAGAAAGAAGCAGCCTCCAGCACCCACAGAAGGGAATTCAGAACTCTCAATCAAATGTATGATTTTTTTTTTTAGCATTCTAGGATTAGGGAAAATCCTACCATCATAAATTGGCTGGAAAGCAGGTGACACCAATGCATGTGAGGACTGAGAGAGCTGGAAGAGTGGCTTGGGGGAACTGGAATTCTTGATCTCCAGCCAATTGGCCTGTCCATGGTTCCTTAACTATGTGGTCTGTGACAGCTAAAACACCGGGGCTCAGGGGCCCTCTTTATTTGATGAGCATCTCTCTATCCCTTTGAACATCTAAAAACACCCTAGAAAGTTCATTTAGTTTATTGCAAATGAGAAAGGAGAATCTGGATTTCCTGACCCAGTGCTTATGTGCTGGGCCATTAAATTATGATGCTGGTTGTGACTAATGGAAACCACTTCGTTATGATATTTATTCTACAATTATTGCTGAGGGTCCATGGTCCTGGAGGCACAATGCAAAGACATGTTAATAATAAAACCTACAGGGCTGGAGAGATAGCCTAGTGGTTAAGAGCACCGACTGCTCTTGCAGAGGACCAGGGTTCAATCTCCAGCACCCACTTGGTGGCTGAGAACCGTCTGTAACTCCAGTTCCAGGAGAACTCCAGTTCCAGGGGAATCCAAGACCCTCTTCTGACATCCGCGGCATTGCATGACACGGGTGCACAGACCTACATGCAGACAGTACATTCATACACATGCAAAAATAAATAAAATTTAAAAAATTAAAAAGAAAACCTACAACCAAATACATAATCATAAGTTATAGTAAAATCTATAATGAATAAGAACAAGGCGGCATGAGAAAATGTGGGGGTGGGATGGAAGGACACACCCTAGCCAGTGTCTGGGTAAGTTCTCCAAGGAAGCACTGACATTAAACCTGCAACCTAAAAGTCAGGGCCATGCTATTGGGAGAAGGAACTTCAGGAAGTGGGAGTACCCCATGGAAAGGCTATGAGAAGGGAAATACACAGGCAGGCACAGTGAATCCGATGAACAAGGGCCAGAAGTGATGACTGAAAAGGGGCCCGGACCATGTGGAACCTCAAGGACTGCTTTGTAACAAACTACCCAGAGGCATAAAACTACACACTTCTTATCCTGGAAGGTTTTGTGGGTCAGGAATTTGAGATCAGCTTTGCTGGATGGTTCATGCTTGGATCCTCACTAGGCTTTAGTCAGAATGCTGGGCAGGTGTTATGAGCATGCTATGCAGAAAGAGATGGACACATTGTCACAATTTATTGACTAACTACAAATTTGCAGTTACACAGCTTCAGTGACAGCAATTTGTTGCATAATTCTTCCTACCTGGGTATTATTGGTATTTTTATTTTATGTGGATGAGTGTATTGCCTACATGTATGTGAGTATACTCGTATCATGTAATGCCTGTGGGGGTCAGAAGAGGGTATCAAATCCCCTGGAACTGGAGTTATGGCCAGTTGGTAGTCACTATGTGGGTGCTGGGAACCAAACCTGGGTTCTCTACAAGAGCAGCCAGTGCTCTTAACTACTGAGCCATCTCTCCAGCCTTCTATTGCAATCTTAACATTAACTCTGATATGGCATATTAAGTTTATCTATGTCTAGTTTCTAGGATGAATACAAGTTAGAGGATATAGCAGAATTCAGAAGGTTTCAGAAGTGGGCTGGGAGTCTGGATGAGATGAGGACCCCGACCAGTGCCAGGAGGGGGCTGCAGCTGAAGCTTTTGGGATCAGTTTGAGAGCAAAGCCGCAGAGTCCCACTGTGAGGTTAAAGGTCAAACAACTCCCAGAGCAAGAAACAACAGCAGGCTGCAGTCCAGGTTCAGATGGGCAAACAGGCAGAGGACAGGTAGCCAAAGCTCTGGGGCCAGAGTCTTCTGCTTGTCGGTCCTTGATGCGCATACCATTTGCAGTTAGGTGTCCATCACGTTAGGAGGTTCAAGTGAGGGAGTCGCATCTCTTTCTTGGTCTGGTGGGTGGGCTAAGCTCTTGGGCCTGGTCTCCCTGATGAGGTTTTAATATAGTCACGTGCTCCTACAGTCTCAGTGCACCATGATACATTTATAGGGTGGCTCTGTTTCCACTCCCAGGAGTGTCATTCATTAGTCTCTGCTGGATGAGTTGTGCCTAAAAAATGGTAGTTTACTTAATTAAAAAAATTTTTTATTTTATGTAAATTAGTGTTTTGCCTACATGTATGTAAGTACACCTGTGTTGTGCAATGCTCATGGAGGCTAGAAGAGGCATTGGATCCCCCTAAAATGGAGTTACAGACAGTTGTTACCTGCCACGCGGGTGCTGGGGACCAAACCTGGCCCTTCTGCAAGAGCAGCCAGTGCTCTTAACCACTGAGTCATCCCTCCAGCCCAGATGCTGCAGTTTCTGGTACCATCCAGGGGCTGTAGTCATCCCCCCTCAAAATGGAGTCAAAAGCTGCTTATAAAACAGAGTCAGCCTGATAGTTTGCTGTTTTATATAACACAGAGTAACAGAGTAACTCGTCACCTGATTTCAGCACCAGGCCTGCAGTCGTTTGAAGGCTCGGCTGACACAGAGGGCTGACTTCTGAGGGGTTCCTCAGATGGCCGACAAGAAGAGGAGGTTGATGATAAGGTCTCTGCCTCCCAACCAGGGGCTCTCCATAGGCCGGGTGAGTGTCCTGAGGACATTGTCACTGGATTGTTCCAGAGCAGGTACAGTGCAGGATTGAAAGGTAAAGTGGCAGTGCCTTTTATGAAGTGGTGCCAAGAAATCACAGTCAGTTTCACCCCACTAATTGTTAGACCCGAGTCATCTAAGTGCGATCCGCACTCCAGGGGGAAGGAAGCTAGCTTTCACCATTTGAAGGGAAGAGTCTCAGAGGATGTGGAGATACAAAGAGCAGGTCCAAGGGAGGGCTTGGCTGTCAGGCTGAGGGGGTTCCTGGAGGCCTAAGGTGGGCACGAATGAAGCTGAACCTCAGCCAGGGCAGATGAGGGACTGGGATGCTGTGCAGACGCCTTGCTGTTTACTTCGTCTCTCCCTATTGACTTCAGCTCTTGAGACTCTTTCTTGCTTTCTTGTTCACACGGCAGCATAGGACACCCACCTCTCACATGCCTGACTCCCTGCTCCTGAGCATGCAGTGAATATACGGAGCAAGTTCTAGGTCTCCTTTCCAAATTTCTAGGACAGAGAATTGGACCAGAGTCAGATGTTGGCTAGGTGTTCCCTTCAGGTCCCATCTGCTGAGACAAAGGCCATGGGCTATGGGATGTAAACACAGCTACCAGTGGCCTGCTGTGTGGAAGGGGGTGAAGAAGGAAGTGTCTGAAGCAAGGGAGAGCTGAGTAGCACTGACTGTGTTTCCCTCAGCCTTTCCACTATTGGTCTCATCATTTTGCTATTTTATTCCTCACAGACAATAGGTTTCTACAGGTTGCATTTCCATCAATTGGAGTGAATGAGATTTTGCTCATGGGGATTTTGGAAAGTGGAGTAAGTCTTGCTTGTTAAAACAGCCCCAAGAAAGGACTCATGAAGCATTTTATGGGGTGCTTTTGGAGACTGTTAAATAAAATGGTTTAGTCATAAAACGGTTGGAGTTAATCAGTTGAATAAAAATATGAGAGCTGTTTCAGTGAGCCAGCTAGTGTAGTCTTATTAAAATTAGAAACAGGAGCCCAATACTAGCAGCAAGACAGCTCGGATGAGGCTCTCAATAAACAGTACCGATTTCCAAGGCAGCCTGTCAGTAAAAGGTAGGAACTTTTATTTTGGAATAGCTGCTGAAGAAAATGAAGGCATCAAAGCCCACCATCCTGATTCAGTAAATGTCTGCATTCAGTAAGGGATTTCCATCTTTTTTTCTGGCAGGAAATCAGAATGGTGAGTGGTTTTGCTATTATGTCCATGGTTACAGGAAGGTAACTTGAGAAGTTACCACCTGTAGCACCAGGCTCAGAAGCCCTTGACCCTTTCTAGTTGCCTTCCCCAGCCCAAGCTGGGGTGATTTGGGGGAGCTGGGAAAGGTGGTATTTCTAAAATGCCACCACATGGTGGCATTTTAGAAATACGATTACAAAAGCAGGCTTTTATCAGAGGTGCACTGATAGTCTAAAGGTGGAGGAAGGAAGGAAGAGTTTTCCAGGACTACATTGATTTTTGAATGCCTACTTATTGTAAGGTTGTAGCCCACCTAAGAGAAGGGTCCCGGAAAGCCAACCAAGGCAGAGCTCTGAGAAATAATCACCCTGGACTGTGTTCCTGCAATCTGAGGAAAGGTTGCTGCAATGTCCTTTAATCATGCCTCACTGGAGGCAAGAATACAGGCCCTGGTCTCTCTGGAGATGCTCCTTCCGATACCAGCCACAGGCCCACCTGCACCCTAGCTCCCACTTCCTTGCCCCCACTTCCTTGTTTGCTCATTTCCTTGTATGCCTGGGTTTAAAACTGCCACTTCAGTGCCATTTTAACACTGGTCATCCTGCTCCCAAGACAGGCAGGCTGGTCACACGTCCAGTCCCGTTCCCCAAATAAACCTGAGTCATCTTCATCAGGGTCTGGTATACTTTTGCGCTGGGTCACCTCTCAATGTGAACCTAACTCTTATGACTAGGAAATATGTTTTTCAGCACAAAGCATGTCTGAACAAAGTTTACTCTGATCCAGCTTGAAAAAGAAAATTAACAAAGGGGCAATATTGCCGTCAAGTACTTAAATATTTAAGAAATGGTAAAAAAAATGGCTGGAGAGATGGGTCAGTGTTTAAGAGCACTGGCTGCTCTTGCAGAAGATCCAGGTTTGAATCCCAGCAGCCACATGGCGGCTAACAACCACCGGCAACTGCAGTTCCAGGGGATCCAATGCCATCTTCTGTCTTCTTCGGACATTGCGTAACACAGGTACACTTACATACATGCAGGTAATACATGCATACACATAAAATAAAAAGAATTTAAAAAATGTATTACATTTCTACACACATGCATGGCATGGCATGCCTGTGGTGATCAAAGGACAACTTGTTGGAGTTGGTTCTCTACTTCCACTATGTGGGTCACTAGGATCAAGCTCAGGTTGTCAGGTTGGCTGCAAGTACCTTTACTGCTGAGCCGCTTTACCCTGCCTTTGAAAAATCTTTTTTTTTAATTTTTAAAAATTATTTTATTTATTTGAATGTACTGTCTGCATGTAGGTCTGTGCACCCGTGTCGGATTCCCCTGGAACTGGAGTTCTCCTGGAATTGGAGTTACAGACGGTTCTCAGCTGCCATGTGGGTGCTGGGGATCGAACCTGGGTCCTCTGCAAGAGCAGTCAGTGCTCTTAACTGCTAGGCCATCTCTCCAGCCCTGAAAAATCTTTCATCAGCATACATAGTAGGTGGTGACATTTTCATACATGTACATAGTGTATTTCCATCATATTTCTCCCTTACTCTTTCCAGCCTCTTCCCCTACTCACTAATCCCTTTTTCTGACTAGCCCTCTACTACTTTCATGTCTTTATTTCCGTGTGTGTGTGTGTGTGTGTGTGTGTGTGTGTGTGTGTATGTCCCAATGAATTTCATTGCAGTTGTTAACAGGCACCTTATCACTGGTTATACCACTAAAAAAATGTCTCTCCTTCATCTACCAACCATTAACTGAGTTGTTATGTCATGGGCAATGAGTGTTTCAGCCATTAAACATAAGAAATCTTTTTTAAGATCAAACAAATTATGTGAACCTGTGTTCACATGTGGAGTGTATGCCCACATGTGGAGTGCCACTGGAGGCCAGAAGAGGGTGTTGAAGCCCCTGGAGTTGCAGTTATGGCAGTTGTTTTTTTTTTTTTCCCCAATCCCAGCACTCGGGAGGTAGAGGCAGGCGGATTCCCGAGAGCGCAAAGCCAGCCCAGTCCACAGAATGAGCTCCAGGACAGCCGGGACCACAGGGAGACCCCACCCCAAAAAGACCAAAAAAAAAAAAAAATTCTAAAAGGTATACTAAATTTCCAAAGTATTCAGCTTATAAAATCTCTTACATGAACAAACTTTATTACTCAATTGTGCTAGGGAATCCAATATTTTTTATAATAATCTCATCACTAATGTTTAACTATAAATAATAAATGCAACAAATCATTATTTACCTGCATAGGTTTAGTAAGTGGATCCATCCTAACTAAATAAACTTCCAAGCTACATTCTTTTTTCATGAGCAATGGAAGTGTCAAGTAACAAAAAGGGTCAAATGTTACTGAAATCTTAGCACACTCAGGACACAGTAAAGTTGATTTGAAAAGGCCATGAAATATATCTACTATGATAGAATCATTTCTTTTTAAATGGTTTTCCCAGGCTTCTTCAGCAACCACCTTGTCTGGCTTTCCATCAGCATCTTTTAGTTGTATGTATGGTTTTTTCCTAATTCTATTCAAATCCTCATGAAGTCCATCTAAGAGGAAAGCTAATAGCTCCTGGCAGTCCTGCTGCTGATATCCAGAGAACTGCAGTGCAAAGCACCCTACTTGTGGCTTAAAGGCTCTTGGGGTGACGTAGCTAAACTTTCCAGACCACATTTGTTTGATGAGTTCAGCGTATGATTTAGCTATTTCACCTCTCATTCCTAAGGGATTGTCAAAATTCAATTCTTCTTGGTACTTATCATTGAGGAAATATTCAGTAAGTGGAGGTGTGTTGCTCAAACACTGAATAGCTGAGTTCATGAAACACGTATTTCCCAAGTTACTTAAGCCACAAAGGCCTGGATGTTCATTGTTTCTTCCAGGTTCTGAATAATCATAGTTCTCATAAGCAGTATATGATGGGAGACAATAATTTGAGTTTTTCACATTAGGAGTAGAGGGACCCCTTGGCCATGTTCATCTTCGATTTTTTGCTCTGTCACTAAGACCTGTCCCTGGAATAAGCCAGCATCTTCAATGGTGCTGTCTGGTTTATTCAGTGGTTCAAATGTATTACTCATATATTTGTTCCACAATCAGGTCTCCTTTTCATCTGGAATACTGAAGATTTTTCGTATTTCCTTTTCAATCGTGTCTATTGTGTCAGCTTTGCTAAATCTCCAAGTTACCACATTGTTCATGTTTCCATTTTCACAGAGCTTCAAGTCTGTGAGATATACTTCTACTTTGCAGTGCTTTACAAACATACCTTGTTCCACCACCTTTCTTGCTATTGGCTCTTGACCTTTCATCAGTGTGTACCAGCTGACAAGTTTATTCCAGCCTTCAGTTGGCAACAATACATAATCCAATTCATCAATAAGAGGCTCCTTAAATGATTGGGCATCACCATCTTTGAGAAGTCCAGAGTTATCGATTGGTTCAGGATATACATTCTGATCTCCTATCTGGTATTTGTCCCAACTGTCAAAGCCAACATACTTTTCCCACTGTTTGAACTACCGACTATCTACTAGATACCAAGTGTCCCCTTTGCGGAATGAGGTTTTGAGCAGCGTCGTGATGTCAGAATGTTGGGTGTCCAGGTCCGCTGCTCCGCCTCCCGCCATCTTCTTCCACTAGCGGTAGTGGAGGCGGCAGCGACCGCGGCATGCCCGGAGCATTGTGGGAATGGCAATCCGCGGCAGTTATGGCAGTTGTGAGCTGTGTGATGTGGGTGCTGGGAAATGACCTGGGGTCCTCTGCAAATGCTCTTAACCATTGAGCCATCTCTCCAGCCCTGTAAGAAATCTGAGTGGGTTTCATCCATAGAAAATAAAGATTTTTCTCAGAAGTGGGCTATCATAAATTCTAATCAGGGTCAGGTTGAGGAGAGGAAGTGGAAGTAACTCAGGCACATGCAAGCAGCTCTGAGGGGAAGACGTAGCAGTTTGTTCCGAGGTGGCTGACGGAGTCATCCTTACAGCTAGCTCATTGTACTTTCACAGAATAAAGCAAATCTCAGAAATCTTCCTTTTAATTTCACTTGTTCTAATAGCATTCATGAGCTGAGGCAACCCATCTAATTAAGTGTACTTGTATAGGCAGGTGTTCCCATTAGAGAAATAAAAATCAATGGAAGATTGTGTTAATTTTCACAGCCAACAATATTGGCCCACATTATTGGACTGTTATATACTTAGTTTGCTGTCTATTTATCTGTTGGTTACTTTTTCTTTTAATGATGCCATCAAGTGTAATTATCAAGTAATCTTCAGGGCATAAAGAGGAGCTTCATTCAGCTCTTCAGTAATAACAGTCATTACTGTACTCTTTGAAAACAACTGGCTAGTTACTTGTAGCTTCCAAAGAGTTTCCCAACCCAGAAAAACTGCAAATTACAGAGCAATGATTATTGAAGTTCTACAGTAACTCCAGCCATAATTTCAACGTAATTGGTAGAGCATGAATAACTATGAATTATGGCATACACACAACCTATTTACAAGGAAACTCACACAGTTATGTGTGGTATTCCTAGTTAAGCAAAGCCTAAATTGAATGTTAATTTGAATAAACATTACTTTCATCTTCATTTCCTTCTGAATGGATGCCATCTGTCTTGAGGTGCTAGCAGGGAGCAAAATGAAATTGAACTTCAAAATTACAATTATTTGTTATTTCCCAATTTTTCCAATTTAGTGCTTGTTATGGTTTGAATATCTGTAGCTCCAGGCATTGAGAGCTTGGATGCTAGCTGATGGGATTCTAGGAAGTGACTGCTTCCCCAGGGCTCTGACATAATGAATAGATGAATCCCTTGACAGACTCATAAAATGATCTTATTACCAGGAGGTGATGATGGTTTGGATGAAGGTCACTGGTACCCCCTCACCATAAGGGATACCCCCTTATTCTGGGGGTTCTACCTTGCCCTGGCTTCTTCCTATGTCCACTTTCCTCTGCTTCCTGAGTACCATGACATGAAGTGCTCTGCTCTTCCCCCTCCACCAAGAAGGACTGAACCCTGTAAAACAGTGAACGAAGTAAATCCTCCCTCTAAGTTGCTCTCTTTGGTGCTTTGGTCACAGAGATAAGAAAAGTAACCAACACAATGCTGAAAGCTCCTAAAGAAATGAGGGGCTGTTATGACTCAGTTTTCTAGGGCTGAGGTTTATCAAAGATGCCAGACATTAATTGATATTAGCACCCCAACCCCCCCCTCACCCGCTGCATACTAAGGTAAGGAAGCTCTCAGATTTGTTTTAGTTTGCAGCTGTTTGGGCACTGTTCAAGTTTAGGACTGTCCACTAGCAAACTCAAACTAGGTTTGATTACAGGTAGTTTACACTGGAGTTCATCCCAGGATGTACCATGGGGGAAGGGAGGGAGGGACAAGGAAATGAGGATGGGAGGGTGAGGAGTGGGTAAGACCTGTGACCACTGGGAGGGTGAGGACTGGGTAAGACCTGTGACCACTGGGAGGGTGAGGAGTGGGTAAGACCTGTGACCACTGGGAGGGTGAGGACAGGGTAAGACCTGTGACCACTGGGAGGGTGAGGACTGGGTAAGACCTGTGACCACTGGGAGGGTGAGGAGTGAGTGGGTAAGACCTGTGACCACTGGGAGGGTGAGGAGAGGGTAAGACCTGTGACCACTGGGAGGGTGAGGAGCGGGTAAGACCTGCGACCACTGGGAGGGTGTATTAGTCAGGGTTCTCTAAAGAAACAGGAGCAACAGGATGAGTATATATAGCTATATACAATTTATTGATTTGCTCACGTGACGGAGCTCAACAGTAGCGCCGAACTGGAGAGGCCGGGAATCCAGGGAACCGCTCAGTCCGCAAGGCTGGATGTCTCAGGAGTCCCAGTCTAGTGCTGAAGGCCCGAATGGATTCCAGGAGATCTGCCGGTCTCAGTACACACTGGGATCCGAAAGGTTGATCACAGCAGCAAGACAAACTCACCAGATGAGAGAAGCAA
>VZQC01004444.1:582661-596776 GCA_009823505.1 Rhizomys pruinosus
GGTAAGACCTGTGACCACTGGGAGGGTGAGGAGTGGGTAAGACCTGTGACCACTGGGAGGGTGAGGACTGGGTAAGACCTGTGACCACTGGGAGGGTGAGGACTGGGTGAGACCTGTGACCACTGGGAGGGTGAGGACAGGGTAAGACCTGTGACCACTGGGAGGGTGAGGACTGGGTAAGACCTGTGACCACTGGGAGGGTGAGGAGTGGGTAAGACCTGTGACCACTGGGAGGGTGAGGACAGGGTAAGACCTGTGACCACTGGAGGGTGAGGACTGAGTGAGACCTGTGACCACTGGAGGGTGAGGAGTGGGTAAGACCTGTGACCACTGGGAGGCAACAGAAGCCAAAACATCTGGAGCCTGTGAGGAACTCTTCCGTTTTCCCCAGCAGAAAGCAAGAGGCCAAAAGATTTATCCACCAGGGCTCATCCAACAGTGGCTAGCCTGAGAGTGGGTGGAGTAGAAATGAAGACAGAGCTCTTCCTCCTGTGGAGCCACATTCTCCAAAGCACCCCAACCTAGGTGTTGGTCATATGTGGCAGAGTCATTTTATTGGCTTTAGAGTAATCAAAAGATTTGCAGAATAAAATATTTTAGCTGAGTATTAAACATCACTATTCTTTTTTTGTTTGTTTGTTTGTTTTGAGACAGGGTTTCCCTGTAGCCCCAGCTGGCCTGGAACTCACTCTGAAGACCAAGCTGGCCTTGAACTCACAGAGATCCACCTGTCTCTACCTTCTGAGTGCTGGGATTAAAGGCAGCACCACTACTCCCAGCTTAAAGACTGTTCTTAGCCACCATGTGGGTGCTGGGAATCAAACCCAGGTCCTCTGCAAGAGCAGTCTGCACTCTTAACCACTGAGCCATCTCTCCAGCCCCTAAACATCACTATTCTTTTTATTTTATTTTATTTTATTTATTTCTGTATGTGTATGAATGTACTGTCTGCATGCAAGTTTGTGCACCTGTGTCATGCAATGCCGCGGAGGTCAGAAGAGGGTCTCAGATTCCCCTGGAACTGGAGTTCTCCTGGAATTGGAGTTTCAGATGGTTCTCGGCTGCCATGTGGGTGCTGGGGATCGAACCCGGGTCCTCAGTAAGAGCGATCGGCGCTCTTAACTACTAGGCCATCTCTCCAGCCCATAAACATCACTATTCTTTTTTTAAATATATTTTTTAATTTTTAAAAAATTTTATTTCTGTATGTGTACGAATGTACTGTCTGCATGCAAGTTTGTGCACCTGTGTTGTGCAATGCCGCGGAGGTCAGAAGAGGGTGTCGGACTCCCCTGGAACTGGAGTTCTCCTGGAATTGGAGTTTCAGGAATTGGACGGTTCTCGGCCACCATGTGGGTGCTGGGGATCGAACCCGGCTCCCCTGTAAGAGCGGTCGGTGCTCTTAACTACTAGGCCATCTCTCCAGCCCCCAACATCACTATTCTTAAAGATCCTCTTAGTCCTCCTGGAATGAACTCCAGATCTCCTAAGACATCACTAACTCTTCAGACAATACACTTCTGCATTCCACATCCTGTAGAGGTAAAAAAAAAAATCTGTGTTGAGTCTCTCTGGAGAGACAATAGCTCTCTAATCTTGGGATGTTTTGGGAACTTGGCGAACGTGAGATCTCTGGAGAGAAAGAGCATTTCCCAGCATTGCCTAAGAAGATCTAGGCACATATTTTGGTGCAGATGTAGATCATAGAGTTGGTGCCATATAGTCCTGCCAATTTTCTATGATGCCTATGCAGCTGACACAAAAATAAACTAAATCAGCAATGCAAAGGCAAAAGATAGGCGTGGGCTTTATTTCCCTCAAATGCATTTTTTTAAAGTTTGACATAAATGTTGTATTTTGCTTTCTCTGTTGTTGTGATAAACCACTCTGAAGAAAAGCATCTTGGGGAGGGAAGGGTTTTATTATATCTTACTGGTGAGAGGACAAACATCAAGAGAAGCCAAGGGGAGGAGCTCAAGGAGGAACTGAAGCCGGAACTGAAGCCAGAACTGAAGCCGGGCTCATAGAGGAACGCTACTTATGGGCTTGTTTCAGCTACCGATCTTTTTTTGGTCTTTTCGAGGCAGGGTCTCCCTGCAACCCCAGCTGTCCTGGAACCTCTGTGTAGACCATGCTGGCATTGAACTCACAGATATCTACCTGCCTCTGCCTCCCAAGTGCTGGGATTAAAGGTGTGTGCCACCATGCCCAGCTAAATTTCTAAGAGAAGTTTATTTTAAAAATGATACTTGTTTTTAGATTACTCTCACTTCTGTGACTCTACTACCAGCCCCATTAACATAAGTGACACTGGTTCAGGTAAAGTCACACCCTTTGCCCACCGGGTGCCTCTGCCCATGTTCATGCCCTCCTCCATGCCATTCCCAGGCCTCCGCCACTGTCTCCATACTTTTTCAGTGACAATTAGGTCACTTGTGTCCATTCAGCTAAAGGATTTTATGTTGTTTTGTACACAGTTACTTCAGAATAGAAACTTGGTTTTATTACCAGGTTCTTTTTAAAACATATTTTAACTCCCATAATGAACAAACTTCCAGCCTAAGTTTTTCATAAAATTAAAGTTTTCTTAAGGTCAGATTTGTTTCTTCAATGATGAGTTGCCAAATGATTGAGATTATTTTAAAATGCTTTGTTCATACTCTTATTTTATAATTAAAATTTACATTCATTGCGAAAAAAAATGATTTCATCTCTATGGAAAGCAGTATGGAGAACCCTTGGAAGACTCAAAATGAGCTTACCACCTGACCCAGTCATACCCTCCTGGGTATATACCCACAAGACTCTTCTTACCGCAGAGATACATGCACAGCTATGTTTATTGCAGCTCTGTTCACAATAGCAAAAAGCTGGAACCAACCCAAATGCCCCTCAACTGACGAGTGGATAGAGAAAATGTGGTACATCTACACAATGGAGTTTTATGCAGCAGTAAAAAAAGACAACATCATGAACTTTGCAGGTAAATGGATGGAACTGGAAGATATTATGTTAAGTGAAGAAACATGGTCCCAGAAAAACAAACGACGAATGGTATCCCTCATCTGTGGATGCTAGGGCCAGCCAATTACCTAGTTGCAAACATTTCTTGTTGGGAGTGATGCATAATGGAAAGAACAACAACACCAACAACAGAAGAAACTGCATCAAAGAACTGACTGAAAGGGTGAATCTGGAGGGGTGGGGTGAGGTTGGGAGGGGGACACGGGTCTAGATTAGATTTGTAACATAATCTTGTACAAAAAAAATGTAAAACAATAAATTAAAAAAACAAACAAACAAAAAAAGAGATTTCATCTGTAAATGTGATTATGCATAGACCCTGGGCCATAATAAGTAAAAAAACATGTACTTACTGAATGAGGATACTGAATGAATGCTTTTAAGTAAAATGCTGTTTTCATGGAAAACAATCATGCTTGGTGTGTTGTAGCAATTTAGAAAGATCCCAAGAGCTGACAGCCAATCCTTCCACCCAGTGCATACCTGTGAAAGCAGCAGAGTTCTTGGAGTGAAGGTTCATGTCCCAGCCCATGGAGTGGGAGTGTGACCAGCAGGTAGGTGTGGGTTCAGGAGGTGAACTGTCTACATTAAAACGATCGTGACCTTTGAGAGCTTGTGACCACAGGTAACTTATTCAAAGTAGTGCCAGTCAGTCTTTCTGTAAAATGAGGGCCCACTTTATAACTTGCTATGGAATGGATGAGCTCACATGTGTTAAATGCTCCCCGTACGTGCTTGGGGATCACTGTGCAGTTTATTTTTTATGGAATTGCTATCTTCCTGTAACTTGCTTTTATGGTTTCTGACCTCCCTGAAAACACAAACACTATCAAAGGGCCACCATTCTTCTCTTCCCTCCTTCAAGTCGCAGCCAAATAAAACATCCCTGGTCCCCTCAAGTCTTCCCACGTGGAACCTTATGTAAGCACCTTCCCATCTTGGCTCTCTTTGTAGAACTCTTGGTATTGCTTGACTATTCCTTCCTGCCCAGGTGGCTCCCAGGCTTGCACATGGTTCTCTAGATGTGGCCCACGCAGAGTAAAGGTCAGTGAGGCTATGACCCTGCACTGAACAATATGCTTTGAGACATCTGGCCAGAGAGTTCAGCAAGTGCTTGGGCAGCCAAGCCTATACAAGTTTGGTCACTAAAATCCAAGTTGAACTTCTCTGGAAGGCCCACTAGCCTAACACAGTTGATACATTTTAGTGTTACCAGTCTATATATGTGTCTTGTTAGTATTGTTTTCATTAGCATTATATTCCACTAGCAAGGGATATTTTCTATTAATGTTAACAATTCTCTTTCTCTCCCTTCCCTCCATCCCTCCCTCTGTCCTTCCTTTCTTTCCTTCCTTCCTTCTTTCCTTCCTTCCTTCTCCTTCTTTCCTTCCTTCCTTCTTTCCTTCCTTCCTTCCTTCCTTCCTTCTTTCCTTCCTTCTTTCCTTCCTTCCTTCCTTCCTTCTTTTTAACTATTTGAAATGACATGTTGGGTAAGAGTACTTGTTGTGCCCCAGAATTAGTGACAGGGCACGAAGATGCACTGGGCACCTCATGTTTTGAAGAGAGCCATCAGCTGGGTTAGATCTCTTCACTGAATGAAGCTGTGATCGTCTGGCTATCCCTTGCATCCGTCGTGAAGCCCTCATCCCCACCCATTTCAGTTAGTGTGAGCCATGGTCCCAAGGACCAGATGGCTACTTTTTCAAGGAGCACTGCTTTAGCAAAGTGAACAAGGGAAATACCCCCTTCCCCTTCAAGCTAAATAATGGGGGAGGAATTCCAAGAGGGGGAAGTTTGAAAAGGGGAATTTCTCTTGTTGGATGCTGGGTTAGACCCGGACATGTGAATTTGTCCTGTATCTGTCTAGAAATAAGAATGGCAGAGTCAAGGGGTGAGAAGTGCTGTAGAGGAGTCACTCCCACTGGCTACAGTCACCAAGATCTCACAGGTCAAATAGATCCTGATGAGGGTAAATAAGACTGAACAAGAGGACTGATAGAAGTTGAGGGGTTTGGAAGAAGCCAAGCCATGTGGGCAGCTGCGCATAAGGAGGCTCTTTGCTTTGAGCCCCTTGAAGAATCCATGTATTCTACCAGAGACCCAGTGTCTGCAGCCACTGCAGAAGTTAAATAGAGACTCTCAACTCTTCTCTCCAGAGGAGCTTTTTCTTCCTCTCTGCCTTAACCCTCCAGAGGAGCTCCAGCCCACGGGAAGGAGGGCGGAACAGTGTGAGAGAGGCAGTCTGTGTGCCAGCCTCGCGTATTAGGAAGAGATGGGAGCGGGGGAGCAGCTGTGCCTTTTTTTCCACTTCAGTTTGATGGATTCATAGCTGTTAGATGATGGGGATTGCACATTGCAATCCAATGTGATGTTGGAGCTTTAGATTTAGTAGATGTCTAGTAAACAAAAGGGGCCATGAAGTTGAATAAACTTCCCATAATCTTGTTAGGGCACCTATTAGACAGTGGGGGCTGAGATCTAGCTTAATAGTTGGGAGAAAAATGGAACCATTCAGGTTTGTATGCATTGACCCAAACAGCTTCATAAAATTATCACACCATGTGACTATAAGTTACCTTCTGTGCCAATGAACTCAGCTTCTTATTGCTGTAGACTCTAATAAATGTAGTACCTTACAACCTACCCCTTCATTGGCTCAGTCTCTAGGTCAGAAGTCTGGGTAGACTTGGCTGAACTATCCACTTAGAGCCTCACACTTGAGGTGTCAGCTGGGCTGGCTTCCCATTTGGATGCTCTGGGGAAGATTCACTTTCTACTTTATTCAGGTTGTTGATAGAACCTAGTTCTGTGCAACTGCAAGTTTAAGGTCACTATTTCCTTCCTGGCTGTCAGTCTAGGACTCTTTGGTTCCTGAGTTCATGAGCATTCCTTCTTGCCTGGTCCCCTCCATGCTCAGAACAGGCACCACATCCTGACTTCTCCCCCTATGCATTTCTCCTAGTTCTGTTGTTGAAGGCTCAGCTGACTGCGATGGGTCATCCGGGCAGTCCAAACTAGTCTCACAATATTTATTTATTTATTTATTTATTTATTTATTTATTTATTTATTTATTTTGTGTATGTGTCTGTGGTATGTTTGTCTATGTGCACATGTCATGGGGATGTGAGTGGACATGTGTGTGTGTGGAGGCCAGGGGTCCATAGCCAGTGTCTCCATCTATCACTCTCTACCGTATTTCTTGAGGCAGTGTCTCCCATTGATTCCAGAGCTTACCACTTGGCTAGAATGGTTGGTTACAAAGTTCTAGGGATCCACCCACTCCGCCTGACCAGTGCCAAGCTTACTGACATGTACTACCACATCTGGCTTTATATGTGGGTTCTGGGGATCTGAACTCAGGACCTCATACTTGTACATCAAGCACTCTACCCACTGAGCCATCTCCCCAGCCTCTGATCTCCCTGTTTCAAGATAAACTGATAGGTTAACTTACTGGTTAGAATATGGACAGAGAGCCCATACGGGGTCCAGAAGGACACCATTCCTGAGAATGTAAGTTGTGCCTGTTGTAACAAAATAGGAGAAACCTGGATCCCCGAGGATGCTGTGGAGCAGAGCCTCCACACAGACACTGCTCATATCTGGCACTGCTCATATCTGGCCTTTTACATATAGAAGAAACACACTTCTTTTAAAATCTGCTGGTCCCTACACACTGACTCCTGCGCCTCAACTTGACGCTCTGATGGACATATCCCTTTCCTCACTGCTTGATCCCCAATTGGAAATTCCTTTAATGTTTGCTAGCTGAAAATTTTAAGAGAAAGATACATCTGTTTAGCTCCATCAATGTCTACTGCAGAGATGGTGCCTTCTACCAGAGATTCTGTTCCTTCTTTGCAGAATAGAATAGTGACCAAGAGGTAGCTGTCTGCCTCACAAATAGGTGAATCTGTGTGTTTTCAGATTAAAGGCTTTTGGAAGCCCTCATTTTCTTTTCTATACTAAATTTCCTCATTATCCAGCTTGGAGAGGACTCCAAGGCCATTTAGGAAGAGACTGGATCACCAAGTAGAAAGCTGCCTGCCAAGTACCTCGCTGAATCCCAATACAAAGAAGAACTCTGCATTAAGCACCTGCACTCTGGTGGCTTGTGGGTTCCAGCAGTCAGAATTTCTTAATACAATGCAAATGTATCTATATCAAGGTCTCTCTTCTTGCCTATAGATTGGCTGCTGGGGGTATCTGGTTTCTCTTCTTGAGGAAGGATTATATTTCCCAGTGTCATACTTTCTAGGCAGGACCAATTCATTAAGTTAGAAGGGGTTGTGTAGTGCACAGAGCTTAGATCGGGGATTTCTCAGGACCACCTGAAGCACAGAGAACTGGGGCATGGGCTAAACAGGCATACTCCCCCACACACCTGGAATTGCTGAGGGAGTGTCCAAGTGGATTCTTTGGCAAACCTTCAGAACAGAAAGGGAAGAGTGAGTTAGACTTCCAATAGAAAGCCTAAAACTTAGACAAGTCAACTCTCCATAAGCAAGGAGAAAAACAGATCAAACAAACAAACAATGAAGGCATCTGAAGGAGGCAAGCAAAGCAAGCCTTCAACACAGTGAAGAGGCATTTGGGATTCACATTGGAATACAGGCAAAGGGAAACCCACATGTCAGGGACATGACGAAGGGATAACCTAGGAAAGGTGCAGGATAATTCCACGCCAAGCTCTACCAACCCTGTGGGGAATTCCTACAGTGGGATCCCCCTGGGGATGGCCCAGGGCACAGATCTTAGAAGAGCAATTGTGGACATACTCAAAGAAATCAAAGACTATAAAGAACAAGTCAGAGAACTAAGGAGAGAGAATGAAAATCTCAAGGATCTAGAGAGAGAATGACAAACTCCAGAAGGAAGTGGAAACACTGAAAAGATCCCATGTTGAAAAAGAAAAGGAAACCAATCAGTGAAGCAAAGAGCTACAGGAAGAGATTGAGAAGCTCCAAAAGGAAGTGGAAATACTAAAGAAATCACAAGATGAAATGAAAAAGGAAATCAAACACTCATCCAATCAAGAGGAAAGGAGCGGAAAAAGTCTCAGAAGTAGAATGGAGGAAGCAGAACAAAGAATATCAGACCTGGAAGATAACACAGAACAACTAAAAACCTCAAGGAAAGATTATGAAAAATTTAAAAATACACAGAAGTGGAACAACCAGGAATTATGGGACACTATGAAAAGATCAAACCTCCCCATCATAGGGATAGAGGAAGGAGAAGAATCCCAAGAGAACGGTATTGATCAGAACTTCAACAGAATAATAGATGAAAATTTCCCCAAACTAAAAAAAGACAAACCAATACAAATACAAGAAGCACATAGAACTCCAAATAGACAAGATCAGAAAAGAAACTCTCCACACCATATCATAGTTAAAATGCTAGATGCCCAAAACAAAGACAAAATTCTGAAAGCCACAAGAGAAAAACAACAAGTTACATATAAGGGGAAGCCTATCAGAATTACAGCTGACTTCTCAGTGCAAACTATGAAAGCAAGAACGTGGAGCAAAGCATTCCCAGTGTTAAAGGACAATAGATGCCAACCCAGGTTACTATACCCAGCAAAAGTGTCGATTATAGTTGAAGGAGAGAGAAAAATCATCCATGACATATATAAGATGAAAGAATACATGTCCGGAAAACCAACCATCCAGAGAATACTTGAAGCAATTCAAAGGACAGAAGAAAGGAACAACTAGCCCCAGGCACCTAGAAAGAGAAATTAATAAAAGCATAACTGCAGAAGTAGAAACCTAGACCAAAAATGCAAATGGATAATAAGGTGAAAGGAAGCAACACACATCTTTCAGTTATGACTAAATATTATTGGACTAAACTCCCCAATCAAAAGAGATAGACTGAGAGATTGGATTAGGAAACAGAACCGATCCATATGCTGTCTACAAGAAATGCATCTTACCTTCAAGGATAGGTACTACCTTAAAGTGATAGGATGGAAAAAGTATTCCAAGCAAATGGTACCAAAAAGAAAGCAGGTGTTGCTATTTTAATATCAGACAAAATAGACTTCAAAGTAAAAGAAATCAGAAGAGACAAAGAAGGCCATTACATTTTTATCAAAGGAACAATTCTTCAGGACATCAAGGCCCAGATTAACCCCAGTACACTCATAGTAGGGGACTTCAATACTCCACTGAGCCCTTTGGACAGATCAACTGGACAAAGAATAAACAGAGAGACATCTGAACTGAATGATACAATACACTAAACAGACCTCACAGACATCTACTGAATACCAGAGAACACAGTTTCTACTCAGCACCCCATGGAACATTCTCCAAAATCGACCACATACTGGGACACAGAAGAAACCTCCACAAATACAAAAAGATTGAAATAATTTCATGCACTCTATCAGACCACAGCACAATAAAGCTTAATATCAACACCAGAATAAGCCCAAATATCTATAAGAATACATGGAGACTAAACAACACACTCCTGAATAATGAATGGGTCAAGGAAGAGATAAAGAAAGAAATAAAAGCATTCCTGAAAAAAAAAAAAGCATTCCTGGAACTGAATGACAATGACAATACAACACAACAAAACCTATGGGATACTTTAAAATCAGTCCTAAGAGGGAAGTTTATAGCCCTGGGTGCCTACGTTAGAAAAACAGAAAGAGCACAAGTGAAACGATCTAACACTGCAGCTAAAAACACTAGAGAGACAATAACAAATGAACCCTAAATGCAACAGATGGGAAGAAATAACAAAAATCAGAGCAGAAATCAATGAAATAGAAACAAAGAAAACAATACAAAAAAATCAATGAATCCAAAAGTTGGTTCTTTGAGAGCATAAACAAGATAGACAGACCTTTAGCCCAGTTAACCAAAAGAAAGAAGGAACAACTCCAAATCAATACAATCCATGATGAAAGGGGAAATATCACAACAGACAAGGAAAAGATCCAGAAAATCATATGGAAATACTACAAAAACCTATTCTAAGTTTGAAAACCTAGGAGAAATGGATGAATATCTGAAATCCTGGGAATCACCAAAGCTCAGCCAAGAAGAGATCGACAGCTTAAACAGATGCATAATATATGAAGAAATTGAATATGTAATAAGAAATCTCCCAACTAAAAAAGCCCAGGCCCAGATAGTTTCATGGCAGAATTCTATAAAACATTTCAAAAAGACTTAAAACCATTATTACTCAAATTGTTTAGAAGGATACAAACAGAGGGAATTTTCCCAAATTCCTTCTATGAAGCCAGCTTCACTCTAATACCAAAGCCAGGCAAAGATACAACGAAAAAGGAGAACTATAGACCCATCTCCCTAATGAACACAGATGCAAAAATTCTCAACAAAATACTTGCAAACTGCATACAGACCCACATCAAGAAGATCATCCATCATGACCAAGTTGGATGCAGGGATGGTTCAACATATGAAAATCAATAAATATCATCAAACATATAAATGGACTGAAAGACAAAAAAACACACACAATCATCTCAATTGATGCTGAAGAAGCCTTTGACAAAATCCAGCATCCCTTCATGCTTAAAGTCCTACAGGGAATTGGATTGGAGGGATCATTCTTCAATGTAATCAAAGCCATATACAGGAAACCCACAGCCAATATCATCCTAAATGGGGAAATGACAGAAACATTCCCTTTAAAGGTAGGAACTCAGCAAGGCTGTCCCCTGTTACTACTCCTCTTCAATATAGTACTTGAAGCACTTGCTAGGGCAATTAGGCAAGAAATGGAAATTAAACGAGTACTAATTGGAAAAGAGGAAGTCAAGCTATCCCTTTTTGCTGATGATATGATTGTTTACTTAAGGGATGCTAAAACTCCACCAGAAAACTCCTAGAAATGATTAAGAGCTTCAGTAAAGTGGCAGGATACAAAATTAACCTAGAAAAATCAGTAGCCTTTCTTTACACCAACAACAAGCAACTGAAGAAGGAATATAAGGAGACCTTCCCACTCACAATAGCCTCAAAAACAATAAAATACCTAGGAACAAACCCAACCAAAGACACCAAAGATCTCTACAAAAAATTTTAAACCCCTGAAGAAGGAAATTGAAGAAGACATCTGTTGTAGTTTGTCTTCCATTGTTGTGACAAAACACTCTGACGGACACCAACTTGGGGACGAAAGGGTTTATTCAGCTTACATCTGCTGGGTCACAGTTCATCACTTAGGGAGCCCAAGGCAGGAACTCAGGGCAGGAACCTGGAGGCAGGAGCTGAAGCACAGGCCATGGAGGAATGCTGTTCACTGGCTTGCTCCCCTGGCTCATGACACAGAACAACCTGCCCAGGGTGGCACCACTCATTTTGGGCTGGGCCCTCCCACATTGCTCGACAATCAAGACAATACTCCACAGATGTGGCCACAGGCCAATCCAATGGAGCCAATTCCCCAATTGAGGCTCCCTCAACCCAGGTGTGTCAAGTTGACGCTAAAGCTATCCAGCACAACATCAGAAGATGGAAAACCTTCCCATGCTCATGGATTGGGAAAATTAATATAGTAAAAATGTCCATTCTACGCAAACTCTTGTATAGATTTAATGCAATCCCAATCAAAATCCCCAAGAGTTTCTTCACAGCTTGGGAAAAAAGTCCTTAATTTCATTTGGGGAAAAACAAAATACCCTGAATAGCCAAAGCAGCCCTGAGCAGAGCAATACAGGGGGATCTGTATACTAGACTTCAAACTATACTACAGGGCTATAGTCATAAAAACAGCTTGGTGCTGGCACAAAAACAGACCTGTTGACCAATGGAACAAAACCGAAGATCCAAACTTGAGCACATATAATTTCAGCCATCTCATATTTGACAAGGGGGACAAGAAGACACAATGGAGGAAAGACAGCATCTTCAGCAAGTGTTATTGGCAAAACTGGATCATCACTTGTAGAAGAATGAAATTAAACCCCTACCTCTCGCCTTGTACAAAAGTCAACTCCAGATGGATCAAAGACCTTAATGTGAAACCCAAAACTCTGAAAGCAATAGAAGAAAAGTTGGCAGCAGACTACAAGACATAGGTGTAGGAAAAGACTTCCTAAATCAGACAGCAGCTGTGCAAGAATTAAGGTTGACAATTGACAAATGGGATTTCATTAAAATCAAAAGCTTCTGTACATCAAAAGAAATAATCAAGGTAGTGAAGAGAAAATCCATAGAGTGGGAGGAAACCTTCACTGCCGATACATCTGACAAAGCATTGATTTCCAAAATATATAAACTACTCAAAAAACAAAGAAGACAAATAACCCACTCAATAGATGGAGCAAAGAGCTGAACAGAGACTTCACAAGTGAGGAATTAGAGATGGCTGAGAAACATCTTAAAAAATTGTTCAACATCACTAATAATTAAGGAAATGCAAATTAAAACCACTTTAAGATATCATCTTACTCCAATAAGACTGGTTAGGATCAAGAAAACAAATGATACGAAGTGATGGAGAGGTTGTGGGGAAAGGGGAACACTCATCCACTGCTGGTGGGAATGTAAACTGGTACAGCCACTATGGAAAGCAGTGTGGAGAATCCTTGGAAGACTTGGAATGAACTTGCCACCTGACCCAGCCATACCACTCCTGGATATGTACCCACAAGACTCATCTTACCGCAGAGATAAATGCACAGCCATGTTTATTGCAGCTCTGTTCACAATAACAAGGAGCTGGAACCAACCCAAATGCCCCTCACCTGATGAATGGATAGAGATAATGTGGTACATCTACACAATGGAGTTCTATGCATCGGTAAAGAAAGATGACATCTTGAACTTTGCAGGTAAATGGATGGAGTTAGAAGATATCATGCTGAGTGAAGTAACACAGTCCCAGAAAACAAATAATGAATGGTATCCCTCATCTGTGGATGCTAGCGCCAATTACCTAATTGTATGGCAAACTGAGCTACGTCAATATGATCTGAAAACAACTGTGCTCTTATATTGTAGAACCCCTTAAAAAATAAACAAATAAAAATAAAAAAAGAAGGGGTTGTGGCAGGCAGGTGGTATGATCCTGCGTGTAGCCTCAGTATCTCTTTATGAGCACATAATCTTTACGAGTCCATAATCCTTTGCAAAGGAAACAGCAACGGTATTTTTTGACATATTTTAGTTGTATCATAAACTTTTTTTGGTCTTCATGAAACAGTCCTTATACTCAGATGCCAGTGGGCCCCTGAAATCTTCCTCAGGCACACACAGTGAACAGAACACAACGTAAGTGGAGGACAGATATTGCCTAGAGTGAACTCACCACTGCATTTCTCACGATGCTCTTGCCCTGAATGATAATTGCCTTCTAAATGTCAGCCTTCTGTCCTGAGCACAAGTAAGGTCTAACCTGCCTTCCTTCAGAAGCGCCAGCTTCCTTTCATTGCCTGCAGAATGCTGTAGCCCAGGCCAGCCTCCTGCCTTCTGGTTCCAGCCTCTGGCTTGAGCGGTTCTCTCCCACATGTCGAGGTCCTTCCAAGGCTACTTCCATCTATCCTGACCAGCTGATACCTCCCCCTCAACATGACAGACAGCCTTTAATGGGCTAAATCGGGTTTCCACTCCTGCAATTGGCAGGTTACCCAAGGTAGATGTGCTGTGTGAAGCTCCAGACCAGTTCTGGTTGCCTGTGGGCAGCTTGTTTGCCCACTAGGTGGAGCCCTTGGAGTCCGAGGGAGGGAAGACTCTTCTATTTCACAAAGGAAAGATTCTTTCACTTTACTTTCCCCTATTTATTCCACTCACAACCATGATCACTCCACCCCTGCCACCCAATGCCAAAAGTAATAATGAAGCAATACACCTTTCCATTCTCCCTCCCAGGGGATCCAGCGTCAGACAGACGCTCCTCTCTACAGCAAAGGGAGAGTCTGTTCTACCTGAGCCTGAACCAGCTTTATTTGCTCTCCCCTGTAACTGGAGCTCACGGGCAAGGTAGCCATCGCCTCCTTTTCAGTCCCTCCTTTCAGCAGACTTTCTTCAAGGCCCTGCAATTAAGAAGTTAAGCCACAGAATCCCTTTCTTCTCTTTTTGTTCTTCACACTGTCT
>VZQC01004444.1:597349-696656 GCA_009823505.1 Rhizomys pruinosus
AAAAAAAAAAAAAAAAAAAAGATCATAGAAACCCTCATTGCCTAGAAGTCTCAGTCCTGTGGAGTGACTGGAATGTTTCCTGATAAATGGTCTATGTTAGCCAACCTTCCCCATCTGAAAGGTGGCCGGCCACCAGGATGACTGTTTAAGCCTGCCTCACATGTAAAGTGGGAAGCAAAGTCCAAGGCCCATCTGAAGGAAGAGGCTGTTAAGAAGCTTCAATAGGCCAGGTGTGGTGGGACCCACCTTTAATCCTAGCACTTGGGAGGCAGAAGCAGGGGGATCTCTGTGAGTTCAAGGCCATCTGGGGCTACAGAGTGAGTTCTAGGTCAGCTGTGGCTACAGGGAGGCCCTGTCTTGAAAAAACCAAAAATAAAAAAATAAATAAATAAAATAAAGGCATGCGCTACACCATGCCTGGCACTTTTTTTTTTTTTTTTGTCTTTTCGAGGCATGGTCTACCTTTAGTCTCAGCTGGCCTGGAGCTCACTATGTAGACCAGGCTGGCCTTGAACTCACAGAGATCCTCCTACCTCCGCCTCCCTGGGATTAAAAGGTGTGCACCACCACACCTTGCTTGAACAATCTAATCAGAGGGCAAGTCTCTGAAATTACTGAACCTCTCTCTCCAGTAGTTTGATCCTTTGGTGATAACTTAGATTCAAGAACCCCTATCACTTTTGATCAATAAGAGACATTCTAGCTTTTCAAAGCCATCTACTTTTCTGCCTTGCCAGGCTCATGACTCTGGGGTCACAAAATGGTAAAAGACACTTGATGCTATGTCCGTCTCCCCTCCTCCTTACCCCCAGAGTGAGGGATTGTATCTCTTCTATGTTGCCTTCTGCTCCAGGCTATTGAATCCCAACCCACAACCCTAACAAATATTTTATCCTCTAAGAAGGTGGGGAGGTTAGAGTGCTGGTTCAAGGCCATGGATGTGTTCGAAGGGTCGTTTCCACCCTCCCTGTAAGTCATGAGTGGACCCGATGAATAGTTGGCACCTCTCTTCAGAGTGTGAGGTGCTGACTGTATTTTGGTGTCCAGTGTTGGATTCAAAATACTAATTTGGGAACAAAGAGTTAGTGCCCCAGGAACCCCGCCTGCATCAAACTGCAGGTATACCCCACTTAAAACAATGGAATAAGTTTCTTCTCTACTTAATGACTTAGATTCTATTCAGTCATACTCTGGTTATATATGGCTATGAAAGTTGAGAGGCTACTCTGGCCTGAACTTATTTTGGGTGCCTGCTCAAGAAGACAAACCGTGTCCTCAGAGTGAACTTTGCGGGGGAGAATTTCCCATTTATCATCTTATACTTATGCGTACTTAGGAATGCATATGACTGAAATCAAATTCAACATGTGGTAGAAAAGAGGTCAGATCTTAATTTTCAATCAATAAAGATTTCCCATGCCACACACCCTTCAGCAACCAAACTCCTCTTCCCCTTGAACCCCATAAAAAGAAACCTTATATAATTGGTGCTCTTGAGTACCTGACACATGTGGCCCAGTGTCCATCTTGACAATGTATTTCTTTGTATTGCTTTGCCTTGAATAAAGTTAACTTGCTACCTTTGTGAATCTGTGTGAGCCTTTATTTCAATTTCTTGAATAAGAGGCCAAGAACCTGGGAACAGCCCCGCCTCTGACCACGGCCTGCTGTCAAGTCTGACTAGTGTTTCTCTACTCAGACCTGCTAGAATCCACCAGGTGGATTCCAAGATGGCAAGGTTGTCCTTCGAGTGAACAGGAGAATCTTACTCTTTTCATCTAGTTTTCTTCCCTTGAGGTCTGGAATTATATTTATGGGTGGAAAAAAACACCTCCTCAAAGATAACCAGTTTGAAATAATCATCATTAGAGGTGTTTTAAAAAGCTAAACTTAAATAGGGCAAGTTCTAGGCAAGAAAAATGGCCTTTCCACACAGCTATGGACTCTGCTCCCTAAATAGCCGCAGTGTAGATTCTCCTCTTGTTATGGCTCCTAAACCAGGCCAGCTTGTATCCCTCCTTCCTCAGATTACAGTGAAACATCTCCTCACGCTATCTCTGCTCAACAGATTTCTTGCACTTGTTCTTATGAATAATCTAATTCTTCCTTTAAAAAAATCTCCCCAACCTTAGCTGAGGCACTATTGGCAACCCATAACCACTGGGAGAGGGTTTTCTTTAAGGGTATGCTGCTGTTTAGGTTAACCAGGCTCCACTGGTTACGGACACATTCTAAGGACATTTGGGGATGCAAACTTGACTTGATAGGCCTTAATATGAAAGCTAGAGTAATGAAATCTGTCAGGGAGCACCCATAAGAGGGGCACAGATAGGCGAGGGATCTAGATGTGATTGAAATATATGAAATTTGCAAAAATTTAATAAAAACGAATTTTTAATTATTTGTTTATTTATTTATATTTTATGTATATGAGTGTTTTGCCTACATGTGTGTAAGTGTACCCATATTGTGCAATGTCCACAGAGGCCAGAAGAGGATCCCTTGGGACTGGAATTATGGATGGTTGTTAGCTACCATGTGGGTGCTGGAAACAGAACCCAGGTCCTTTGCAACAGCAGCCAGTGCTCTTAACCACTGAGCCATCTCTCCAGCCCCAATAAAAACTATTTAAAAAGACAAAAATCTCAGCAAGGTGTCTACAGTTGATTTTAACAGAGTCTGATTCACCCTAACTATCATTGGACCATCAAGTAACTGCCTTTCCTCAGATGAGTTTTATGTTAGGAGGTGCCTGGGCCCCTCTGCACATCTACACAAAGTGGATGCTGCTAGTAGGTCAGTTCACAGTGCTACACCATTGTCCCTGGAGGCTGTGACTTTCAGGAAAAAGAAGTATGCAGATGTGATCAAGTTGAGGCTTCAGAGATGGGAAGACTAGCCTGGATTTTCCAAGTGAGACTAATACAATCACCAGAGTTCTCATAATGGAAAGAAGGTCGGTGGGGCTCAGGGACAGGGATGTGATACAGCACCATGAGCTGAAGGACGAAGGCTGGCCCTATAATCTAAGAATCACAGATCCTCCCTACAGCCTCCAGAAGGAGCACCGCTCTGTTAATTAGGTGATTTTGGTTCATGGGGACTGATGTTAGGTTTGCTTACAGAACTATAAAATAAATGTGTACTGTCTTAAGCCAGTAAAGCAGTGGTAATCGGAGGCACAGGAGCCCACCTGATAAACTCAGCCACTGGTCGGGAATGCTGTTATGAACACTGATGAGTTGCAAGATGAACTCACCATCATCAGTTTCTTTTTTTTTTCCCCCAGTATAAATGACTTTATTTTTTTTCACATAAATTTATTTTTATTTTTTTAACAAATCTAGACCCGTGTCCTCCCCCCCCCATTTCCCTACCCCACCAGAGCTCATGCATTCTGCCAAACATGCTTTTCATCTCTTTCTCAGTCTTTCTCAATATTCTCCATGAGGAAGTTGACTGTTTTGTGCAGGAGTTCACTGTTTCAGTCAGTCCTTCCATGCAGTCATTTCTGTTGTTGTTGTTGTTTCCAATATGCATCACTCCCAACTGCTTTGGACAAAAGCTCAAGGGGCCATACACAAGAAATACTTACAACTAGGTAATTGGCACTACCATCCACAGATGAGGGATACCATTCATCATTTATTTTTCTGGGACTGTGTTACTTCACTCAGCATGATGACCTCTAGCTCCGGCCATTTTCCTGCAAAGCTCATGATGTTGTCTTTCTTTACTGCTGCATAGAACCCCATTGTGTAGATGTACCACGTTTTCTCTACCCACTCATCAGTTGAGGGGCATTTGGGTTGGTTCCAGCTCCTGGCTATTGTGAAGAGAGCTGAAATAAACATGGCCGTGCATGTATTTCTGCGGTGGGGTGAGTCTTGAGGGTACATGCCTAGGAGTGGTATGGCTGGGTCGAGTGGCAAGTTCATTCCAAGTCTTCCAATGGTTCTCCACACTGCTTTCCATAGTGGCTGTACCAGTTTACATTCCCACCAGCAGTGGATGAGTGTTCCCCTTTCCCTACAACCTTTCCAGCACTTGGTATCATTTGTTTTCTTGATCCTAGCCAGTCTTATTGGAGTAAGATGATATCGTTTTTTTTTTTTTTTTTTTTTTTTTTGGTCTTTTCGAGACAGGGCTTCCCTGTAGTCCCAGCTTTCCTGGAACTCACTCTGTAGACCAGGCTGGCCTTGAAACTTCATAAAGACTGGCTTGCCTCGCCTCCCAAGTGCTAGGATTAAAGGCATGCGCCACCAGCCCGCTGGAGTAAGATGATAATCTTAAAAGTGGTTTTGATTGTGCATTTCTCTTAATGATTAGTGATGTTGAACACTTCTTAAGGTGTTTCTCAGCCATCTCTAATTCCTCATTGTGAAGTCTCTGTTCAGCTCTTCTTGCTCCATCTATTGAGTGGGTATTTGTTTTCTTTTTTCTTTGTTTTTTGAGTAGTTTATATATTCTGGAATCAATGCATTTGGTCAGATGTATCTGCAGTGAAGGTTCCTCCCACTCTTGTTGGATTTCCTTTTCACTTCCTTGATTGTTTCTTTGAGTTTAATGAGGTCCCATTTTGTTAACTTGTGACCTTATTCTTGCGCAGCTGCTTTCTGATGTAGGAAGTCTTTTACTACGCCTATGTCTTTGTAGTCTGCTGCCAACATTTTTCTTCTTCACCTTCAGGTTTGGGGTTCACGTTTGAGGTTCTTTGATCCATCTGGTGAAGAGTAGGGAGGTTAATTCATTCTTCTACAAGTGTATGATCCATTTTTTGTGCAAACAGCACTTGCTGAAGATGCTGTCTTTTCCTTGTGGCTTCTTGGCCCCCTTGTCAAATATGAGATGGCTGAATTGTATGTGCTCAGAGTTTGGATCTTCAGTTTTGTTCCATGGTCAGCAGGTCTGTTTTTTGTGCCAGTACCAGGCGTTTTTATTAACTATAGCCTATAGTATAGTTTGAAGTCTGGTATAGAGATCCCCCCTCTTATTGCTCTTTTCGCTCAGGGTTGTTTTGGCTATTCGGGGTCCTTTTTCCAAGCCTGTGAAGAAACTCTTTGGGAATTTTGATTGGAATTGCAGATAAATATACAAGAGTTTTGGTAAATGGACATTTTTACAAAAATGTTAATTTTCCCAATCCATGAACAATGTGGAGGTCTTTTCCTTCTTCTAATGTCTTCTCAATTTCATTCTTTAAAGGTTTAAAAATTTTGTTGTAGAAGATCTTTGGTGTCTTTTGGTTAGCTTTGTTCTAGGTATTTATTGTTTTTGAGGCTATGGTGAGTGGAGTGTCTCTTTGAAAGTCTTTCTCCAGTTGCTGTTTTCGTGTAAAGAAAGGCCCATTGATTTTTTAAGGTTAATTTTTTATCCTGCCACATTGTGAAGCTGTTACTCTATTCTGGAGTTTTCTGGTGGAGTTTTTTCAGTTACGCCATCCCTTAATAACCATTCACTATCCTGCAGCACAACTAAGGGATAGCTTACTTCCTTTTTCCAATGCGTACCTCCTTATACTCTTCTCTTGTTCTTGCCTTATTGCTCTAGCAACGTGTTTCAACGCCCGGTAATTGAGAGGGTGGTGACAGGGGGGCAGCCTGCAGTTCCTACCATTTAAGGAAAAGTCTTTCTGTCATTTCCTTCCCCTTAAGGAATGATATTGGCTTGTGGTGGTTTCCTGTATATGGATTTGATTACTTGAGGAATGACTCCCATCAATCCAATCCCAGTGACTTTAAGCATGAAGGGAATGCTGGATTTTCGAAAGGCTTGTTCTGCACATCATCAGTTTTTGAATTTGTTTCCTGGACTCCACATGGGCCTGGGGCTTGATGACCACAGATCAGGAATCTCATCAGCGGATCTAAGGGGTGACTAACCACACCTGGAGTCAGGGTGGATTTGTTTCTCTAAATTATTTTGGAAAAGAGTGAAGACTCGGATATTAAATAAAGAAAAATGAAGAACATGAAACAGAATAATAATAATTTAAAAATGATGTCATTCAGGCATGTCTACCATGAATAAGGGAACCAGGAAGAGGAGTTTTGAAGTGCTTTCATCAGAATAGTAAAAACCCTTCCATGCCACATTGATTATATAAAATTCTATTCATCAGCCCCCAATATAATGAGCACTCCTTTATTAATTTGCTTTATTAGTCATCCTTTCCTGTGATGAAATAGTTTAAGATTCTGCAGATAAATTTGATGCATGGATATGGTTTCTTTTTTGTGTAAAACAATAACAGAATCTGGGCTAGAGAGATGGCCATAGTTGAAGCATGAATACTGCCTTACGCCTGAAAAAGGAACCCCTCTTGTGGTTCCCCACACCCAGGTTGAGCAAACCAGACTACCTGTCATCAGTTCAGGCGATCTGATGCCTTCTTCTGGCCTCTAGTAGGAGCCACTGCGCACTCATGTGCTATATACACAGATAACCCTCCACATATAATACATAATTAAATAGAATAAATTTGGTGGGTTTTTTTGTGGTGGCGCATCTTTCACTCTCTTCTCGAGGTACGCTTATGTAGCTGGAGGAGGCAGAGAGGGCGGTGGTACTCTATTGTTCGAGTAGATCAACGCGCCAGCCTGAGTCTTACATGATGAGCTAGTTGCAGAGACAGCCAAGAGCACTACAAAATGGTCACAGCACGCGGAAAAAAATAATCGAGAGAGAGATAAACAAAAGATCGAAGAAGGACCGCTCATGCCTAGAGTCTCAGTCCTGTGGAGTGACTGGAATGTTTCCTGATAAATGGGTGCTATGTGAGCCAACCTTCCCCATCTGAAAGGTGGCCGGCCACCAGGATGACTGTTTAAGCCCTGCCTCACATGTTAAGAGTGGGAAAGCAAAGTCCCAAGGCCATCTGAAGGAAGAGGTGTTAAGAACTCAATAGGCCAGGTGTGGTGGCGACCCACCCTTTAATCCTAGCACTTGGGAGGCAAGAAGCAGGGGGATCTCTGTGAGTCAAGGCCATCTGGGGCTACAGAGAGGACACTGTCTCAAACAGACCAAAAAGACCAAAAAAAAAAAAAAAAAAAAACTTCAATTAAGTGAAGTTCAGACACATGCAGATCAAGGAAAAAGAAAATGGTCCACATGAAAGGTTTGAGATCTAAGAGGAATCATGCAATCAAGTAGTGGAAAGTAGATGCGTGCCTCTAAGTAAAAATCAAGTGAATAAAATTAGTGCACAAATTGTGGGTTAAAAGAGACTTAAAATACTGGATAACATGGGCATGATGGGAGGAAGATGATAAGAGTAATCATATTCTGAGGTCCTCATGGGATTGGCAAGGAGAGAAAGAAAACGGACTTGTGAAACAACAAAGGAGTCATGATATTGTATCTAGAGGAACCAGAGAAAACAGAATATATAACCTGCAAGGAGAAAGAAAACCATAGAACAGAAAATAAATAGCAAGCTAAATCTTTGGATAAGAAAGGAGAAAGAAGGGGCTGGAGAAATGGCTCAGTGGTTAAGAGCACTGGCTGCCCTTGCAGAAGACCCGGGTTCAATTCCCAGCACCCACATGGCAGCTAACAACAGTCTGTAACTCCAGTTCCAGGCAATCTGATGCCCTCTTCTGACCTTGGTGAGCATTTCATAACATGGGTGCACCTACCTACATGCAAACAATACACTCATACATATAAAATAAATATAATACATAAAATATTAAAAATCAGGAAAGAAGAAAGAAAAATAATAGAAAAAATAGAGCCATCCAGATGGCTGAGTGGGGAAAGGTTCCTATCACCGAGTCTGGTGACCTGAGCTTGGCCCCCCGGCCCACATGATGGCAGAGACCTGACTCCTGAGCTGGGGCGAATGTGCACACAGAGCCCCACCTGACTCCTGAGCTGGGGCGAATGTGCACACAGAGCCCCACCTGACTCCTGAGCTGGGGCGAATGTGCACACAGAGCCCCACCTGACTCCTGAGCTGGGGCGAATGTGCACACAGAGCCCCACCTGACTCCTGAGCTGGGGCGAATGTGCACACAGAGCCCCACCTGACTCCTGAGCTGGGGCGAATGTGCACACAGAGCCCCACCTGACTCCTGAGCTGCGGCGAATGTGCACACAGAGCCCCCCTGGCTCCTGAGCTGCGGTGAATGTGCACACAGAACCCCACCTGACTCCTGAGCTGCGGCGAATGTGCACACAGAGCCCCCCTGGCTCCTGAGCTGCGGCAAATGTGCACACAGAGCCCCACTTGCACGTAAAAGAACTAAAGCTTTAAAGTTTAATTTTAAAGGAATGGAACAAGTGGAGGACACTGTGTAAAATAAGACATTGGAATTAAATCTAAATAGATTATGTGAAGGACATCTTTCAGGTGAGAAAAAAGCCTGAAAAATGAAAAACATCAAGTTTGGAGTTATTTATTCAAAACAGACCTAAAGCACAAGGTCATGAAAATTAACATTGCTATGAAGAAAATATCAGGCAAAGACTGGTATAAAGAAATACAGTACAGCTGTATTAGTTTCAAGCCAAACAGACAAAAACAAAAACAAAATATTGGTTACTACATAGGGATAAAAGTTTTAACTCACCTGAAAAAGAAACTTGTAAACATTCTTGTAAATGATAATGGAACAAAATTAACAAACTGTAAGGAAAATTTGACAAGTCTTATATTTAGAGCAGAATGGTTACAAAATATGTACTAAACTTGTAATGTAGTAAGGTGTGTGTGCTGATGGGAAAATATGTACTATATAACCAATATAATGTACATATTGAACTAATGGCAATCCTCCTGCCCCATGCAAGTCCTGGGAATAGTGACATCAGCCATCATGCCCAGCTAAAGGAAAATACATATTTACATATTCTCTCTCTCTCTCTCTCTCTCTCTCTCTCTCTCTCTCTCTCTCTCTCTCTCCTGCTCTATCAACCTCTGCCCAATTCCCTTGAAACAAGGTCTTTCATTAGCCTGGTGCTAGACTGGCGGCCAGCCCTAGTGATCCTCATGTCCTGTCCTGTAGCACTGGGGTCACAGGCTGCTGTGACCACACCTGGGTTTTTGTGGGGGATCTGGGGACTTGACAGTTCAGTTCCTTATACTTACATAGCAAGTAGTCTTATCCACTAAGCCATTTCCTCACTCTGGAAATATATTCCTAAATGCTTCCATTAGAAGAAAAGAACATCTTAAAATTAATGGCCTATGCACATAGCCCAAGAAGTTAGAAAAAAAAATCTTTACAAGAATTTTGAAAAATATAGAAGGAAGAAAATAATGAATATAAGAGAAACAAATGAAGTCAAAGCAACTGTACAACTGAGAGCATTTTGTACATTTGCTTGTTTGTTTTGGTGCTGCTGGGAAAAGAACGAAGGCCTTGCACATGCTGGGCAAGCACTCCACCATTGTGCCCTACAATTAAGAGCACTGACAGGCAAACATTTTCTGAAAAGCTTAATGAAACTGACAGACCTCTGCTATTATTAATATCAATAGCAAGAAAGAGGATGTATGTTAATAACATTAGAAAAATGAGCTCAGAAGTTGCTTTCTGAGGGGATGAGTCTATTTGTGTGATCTTTGTGACTTCCACCATGGGGTACCATGGCCAAGGCCAGAAAGTACAGAAGGTGATGGTGCAGCCTGCCAACCTCATCTTCAGATACTTGCAAAACAGACCTTGGATTGAGGTGTGGTTCTATGACCAAGTGAGTATGTGGATAGAGGGTTGTATTATTGGTTTTGATGAGTAAATGAACCTTGTATTAGATGATGCAGAAGAGATTCATTTAAAACAAAGTCAAGAAAACATGCAAGTCGGATCATGCTAAAAAGAGATTCTCTTATTCTGCTAGAGTGTGTCTAACTAGAAATACTCAAGAAAGTGAGAAGTTGAGAAGCTAATCCTCTTTCTTTCTTTCTTTCTTTCTTTCTTTCTTTCTTTCTTTCTTTCTTTCTTTCTTTCTTTCTTTCTTTCTTTCTNACCATCCAAACATCTGTGTCTATACCAAAGTAACCTACCATAATAATTAGTACTGTTTATGACTGAAACAGTGAACTTCTGCTCAAAACAGTCAACTTCCTCATGGAGAATATTGGGAAAGACTGAGAAAGAGATGAAAAGCATGTTTGGCAGAATGCACGAGCTCTGGCGGGGTGGGTGAATGGGTGGGAACACGGGTCTAGATTGTTAAAAAAATAAAAATAAATTTATGAAAAAAAATTAGTACTGTTTAAATACCTATATATCTAATTGCTTGTGCTTCATTAGTAGGATTGAAAGGTTATTCCTGGACAAACTGTAAGCCATGAAAGGAAACAGCCAGAACTGATTAGAGTCCAAAATGACATCTCCAGACAAAGTTGACTGTATTGCTTCTCATCCACCTGTGCCCCTTTTCTAAGCCTAGGGGACAATCTGCCGAAGACGGGGTGTGGTAGAATGTAAGGGCTGCGATTGGGGTGAATGGTGAAACTACAGCAATATAGACTGGACACTTATTTGATCAACTTGAATGTACATACAAGCCCCTCCAGTTAGATGGTGGGAGACTTGGACTGTGTGGGTTTGGGCACAACTGCTTGCAAATTAGTTTTACATGAAGGATGCTTATACTCACAACTTATTACTTATTGTTTAAAAAATGAAATAAGGGGGCTGGAGAGATGGCCTAGCGGTTAAGAGCGCCGACCACTCTTACAGAGGACCTGGGTTCGATCCCCAGCACCCACATGGCGGCTGAGAACCGTCTGAAACTCCAATTCCAGGAGAACTCCAGTTCCAGGGGAATCCGACACCCTCTTCTGACCTCCGCAGCATTGCACGACACGGGTGCACAGACCTGCATGCAGACAGTACATTCATACACATACAGAAATAAATAAAAATAAAAAAAATAGAGTAACAGCATACTGGGCTGGAGACGTGGCCTAGCGGTTAGGAGTGCCGACTGCTCTTGCAGAGGACCCGAGTTCGATCCCCAGCACTCACATGGCGGCTGAGAACCGTCTGAAACTCCAATTCCAGGAGAACTCCAGTTCCAGGGGAATCCGGACACTCTCTTCTGACCTCCGCGGCATTGCACGACACGGGTGCACAGACCTACATGCAGACAGTACATTCATACACATAAATGAATAAATAAAATATAAAAAAATAAAAAAAGAAATGAAAAATAATGTATGAGATACATAAAAAAAGAGTAACAGCACACTAACAGGTGAAGTTGACATGATCATTCTAACAAATGATTAAATTCAATAGTTTTTTTGGACATAGATTCTCCTAGCTGACCAGAAAAATAGGGAAATGTCTGTAACCCAATCAAAGGCACCTATACAAAGGAAAGAAACCAAGCAGTGAATGCAGAACCCTGCTCCAGTGTCAGAAACACATACAAACTCACAGCAAGGGTGCAGGGGCCTCTGAAGACATTTCTACACTCTGTTGCACATGCTGGTTTGTGCAGGCCAGAGAGAAAAGGAAAGCAGGTAATAAGAATCAGAAATGAATAAACGAACTGTCATTATTCCAGGGTGATACCAAGCTATTGGAAGCTGTCTGGCTACAAGATCATTACCCCAAATGCAATTACCTTTGTATGTATTAACCGCAATCAATTAGAAAGTGCAATTTTTAAGAGATGCCATTTAAAATAATGACAATATAAGTCCTTTAAGGATCTATTCATCAAAAGTAGGACATATCTTTGATGAAGATTCATTGAAAGATATTAAAGTTGGCCTAGGTAAATGGAGATCTAGACCAGGCTCTTGGTTGCTCTATGCAATAATGAAAAGATGTTGATATCCTTTAAGTGGATTCACAGAATCAATGAAATTCCAATAAAAGTTCCAGCAGGATTAATTTCGTATAACTTGATGAATTGGTCCTAAAATTTATATGAAAGAGTGAAGGGCTAAACATAGCAGAACCAAATACAAAAATAGATCCAAGGGATCAAGGTAGACCAAAGGCTTAAACAGGAAATCACACAAAACATCAGCAATTAGAAGCCAGCATCTGGGAATGCTTTCACGACTGGCACAAAACCAGAGACTACAAAGAAAAATATTGAAAACTTTATTACATTAAAAAACATTGAGTGAAAGGAAAACCTAAATTAGAAGATATTTGTCAAGCATATAATTTAAAAAAGAATTAGGAGTAAAGTCTAGCTAGTGTGGCTCATGCCTGCCACCCCAGTGCTCAGAATGCAGAGGCAGGAATTTCATGAGTTCAAGGCTAGCCTGAGCTACAAAGCAAGTTTCAGGCCAGCTGAGCTACACAGCAAGATCTTGTCTCAAAAAACAAAATAAGATGAGCATTACAAAGACATAAAGACCACCTAAAGGATGAAAAGACCACCTAAAAAGGAGCCGTCTCAATTGGAAACTGGGCAAAGGTCCTGATTTATGAATCTCTTTGATCAAAGTGGTTCATAATGTAAAAAGATGCTCACCTTTTTATAGTCAGGGAAGAAGTTAATCCACAGTGAGATATTATCTCACACCTGTTCCATACGGGCCAGAAAGCTTTTGGTATTATTATTGTTATTATTTTTATTATTATCATTTTATGTGTGGTGGGTGTATTGCCTACATGTATGTAATTGCACCCATGTCATGCAATGCCTGCAAAGGTCAGAAGAAGACCAATGAATCCTCTGGAACTGGAGTTAGGGACAGTTGTTAGCCACCATGTGCGTGCTAGAAACAGGTACTATTAATGGCTGAGCTATCACTCCAGTCTACCTTTTGGTTTCTAATGAGCAAGTCTATTAAGTGTGGATGTCTTAGTTTGGTTTCTGTTGCTGTGATAAAATGCTGACCAAAAAGCAATTTGGGGAAAAAGGGTTTACTTCATCTTGTGTCTCCCAGGTCACAATTCATCACTGAGGGAAGTCAGGGCAGTAACTCAGGGAGGGAACCTGTGGGCAGGAGCTGAAGTACAGACCACAGAGGTATGCCGTTTACTGGCTTGCTATCTCGGCCTGTGCTTGGACTGCTTTCCTAAAAACATGGGGCCACCTGTGGAGGGATAGCACCACCCCAGTAGGCTGTGCTCTACCCCCCTACTCGATAATCAAGAAAATGCCCCATAGACATGGCCACTGGCCAATCCAATGGAAGTAATTCCTCAGATGAGGTTCTGTCTGCCTAGGTGTGTCAAGGTGATAACGGAAGCTGTCCAGCACAACTGACCCCTTGTCAACTTGACATACAAACACTTCTCTATTAACCACAATCTTTCCATTTCTTATCCTGAATATCTGATAATATTGACATCACAAAATAAGCAGTACAACTTTAAATGTCCCACAGTCTTTTAAATTCAAATACTTATTTTTCTAAATCTTTTTGAGACAGGTTTCCCAGTAGCCCCAGCTGGCTTGGAACTCACTATGTAGACCAGGCTGGCCTTGAACTAACAGAGATCCACCTGTCTCTGCCTCCCAAGTGCTGGGATTAAAGGCATGCACCACCATGCCCAGCATATTTCAAATGCTTTTAACAGTCCACAGTGTCTTCAAAAATTCTCTTAGTTGTGGGCTCCTGTAAAATCTGAACAAGTTATGTACTGCCTTATTTCAAAAGGGAAGGGGGCATACTTAGCTAAACCCAAGTCCAGCAATGTAGCTCTGTGTTGGGCATCTGGGATTCATTCATAATTTTCTGGGCTCCAAAGGCTTGGGCAGCTCTGCTTCTCTGGCTCTGCCATCCACAGTGCATTCAGCTTGTTTCATAGGTTCAGGCCTGCTCCAGTTCCATGCCATGGTCCTTCATGATTGTCCTATGGTTCTGGCATCTCCAATATCTGAGGTCTTCACTGCAACTGAGCCTACACCTTCACCAGTGGCTTCTCCTGGTCTCTCAGGGTGCCAGGTCAGATTCTGTCCCTGAGCCCGTCAATCCTGGGGGTCTTCACTGCAACTGAGGCTGTACTTTCACCAGTGCCTTCTCTTGGCTTCTCATAGTGCCAAGCCTCAGATTCTCTCCATGACCCCTTCATGCCTTCAACACCATTACCACCTAGGAGACTCTTACATATCTCCATTCTGCCAGTTTGATATGCACCCTCGGCCCCCCTGGACCACAGCTTCTGTGTGCTGATCCCGAGGAAATACTTCCCAGAAATTTCTCTCAATGATGCTGATCTTTTGTTACTCACAGCTGATTTTTCAGCTCCAGCTGACCAGCCTCAATTATCCCAGTAGAGCACAAAAAGTTTCACTTCCAAAAATTATTAATGAAAAACATATCATATAAACAGCCCTGAGAGAGTCTTTGCTTCCTTTTGAAATTTTAAGATCAGGCCATCATCACCTATACTTCTTTCAGCATTATCTTCTAAGTTCCTATAGAACAGCTCACTGAGCTGCAAGCCGTTTCCAGTCCAAACTCCAAAGTCCTTCCAGACACATATGATCAGGTCCATCAGAGCAATATTCCACTCTCTGATACCAATTTCTGTCTTAGTTACTTTTTATTGTTGTGATAAAAATACCAATCAAATCAACTTGGGGAAGAAAAGGTTTATTTGGCTTATAGTTCACAGTCCATCATCAAGGGAAGTCCAGGCAGGTACTCAGAGCAGTAACTGGAGAAACAGACTATGGAGGAATGCTGCTTACTGGCTTGTTCCCTGGCCTGTGCCCAGTCTGCTTTCTTATATGACCCAGGACCACTGCACAGGGGTGGTGCCACCTGCAGTAGGCTGGGCCTTCCCACACCATTCAAAAATTCAAGAAAATGCTCCACAGATATGGCCACAGGCCAGTCCAATAGAGGAAATTCCTCAGTTGAGGTTCCCTCTTATCCAGATGTGTCAACTGAAGGACAGTGTGACAAGTAAAAGTAAAAGAACAACAGCAAGGGCTGACAGCAAAACACCATCAAATCAAATGCTTACACATCCAGTAGAAATGAATGGGATAGTTCAATAGAGAGCAAGTAAAATAAAAGAACAAATAGCAAGGGGCAGAGGGAAACCATCACATCTAGCACCTACAACATCCATCAGAAATGGGGAAGCCCCAGTGAGGCAGTCAGCCCAGTTCCTTACCGAGAGTCTTGGGCAGAGCTTTCTCTCCATGAATGAGCTTCCAACTTCTTGGTCCCACTGAGGACATTTTAAAATAATGGAATAAACAGTAGTGCCCTCTGTTTCATTTAAGAGTAATATTTTATAGTAGTTTTATTCAATTGCCAAAACTAGGAACAATTCGAATTTCAAACAAACTGTGGTATATCCATGTGTGAGAAAATATGCAGCCATAGAAATGGACACTTACACAGACAACTTGGATGGATGTCAAATGCATTATGTTAAGTGAAAGGAGCAGACTCGAAGGCCACATAATATACATACTATGCATGTGATGATGTGAAAGGCAGAGCTCAAGTGGCAGAAAACAAGGTTGTCAGAGTCTTGGAGAGAGGGTGATGAGGACATAGGCCCCAGGGGAATTTACTGGGGTGATGGAACTGTTCTAGATTTTGATCGTGATGTCAACTATGTGACTGAATGGGTTTGTCAAAATTCATAGAAAATGATACAGCACACCACAAAAACAAAACAAAACAAAACAAAACAATGCTTTTACTGGCGCTGGAGAGATGGGTCAACAGTTAAGAGCACTGACTGTTCTTGCAAAGACTGGGGTTTTGAATCTCAGCATCCACACGGTAGCTAATAATCCTGCAGGGCTTCAGTTCCAGGGGATCTGATGCCCTCTTCTGTCCTCCTCGTGCACTGCAGAACACAAGTGCATTTACATACATGTGAGCACCACACTCACACACATTAAAAAATGCCTTTACCTTAATTTTTAAAACTCTTTATTCTCACCCCTAAATTATACCATTAAAAAAACACAACTCATGTTCCAGGGGCCCTAATGCCAGATGACAATTTAACAGCTTGGTAAAATGATGCCTTTGTAGGGTTGGAGAGATGGCTCGGGGGCGGGGGGAGTGGTTGCTACTCTTGCAGAGGACCCAAGTTCAGTTCCCAGCACCCACAGTGGGTGGCTCAAACTGCCTGCACTCCAGCTCTAGAGGATCTGATACCTCTGGTCTCCTGGGGCACTTTTACCTACACACATACACACACACATACACACACATACACACACTTACACATACATACACACATACACACATACACACATGTGCACACACACATGCGCACACCTACACATAATTAAAAATAATAAAACAAATCTTTAAAAAGCATGCCTTTGTTTCTTCAGCCCATTCTTCCCTTATGCCTGACCCATATGAGCAAATAAAGTTGCTGGGAAAAGGAGCTGAAAAAGGCTTCAAAGAAACTTCATCCCACCGCCAGCCTGCTCCCCCTTGTAGCCTGAAATGGTGGCAGGCTAGGGGGGCAGGGAGGAATTCTGTATTGCTTGATAATTTGAAGACTCACTGACTTTCTGGTGTTGGACTCTTAACTGCCAATATAAGGTACTTTGTATGCTTGAGAAGCCAGAAAAGCTATAAAAATGGCCTGAATTCACCTAAGGACATGAGGGAAAAGCCCACAGGAAGGGTTTGAAGGAATGGTGGGAGAAAGAACAAAGTGACTGTCTGATTGCTCCTTACCGTTCACTTTGTTTAATACATAGCAACCATACTATGTACAAGGGTCTCTTCTCTATTCCCTGTGTGTGCTGTAGAGAGTGCCTTGTATTTAAAATGAATGAGATAGTATTTGCAGCTTAATAGAACATCATAGGAATCAGGCCCTCTTTCCTAATGATCCAGCACCCAAATATATTTCTTGAGTAAATGAGTTGGGACCACTGTACAAGCATAGATAGCAAGAAACTGTAATTCTGTGTCTGACAGGCATCCAGGCAAAGAAGCCAGATGATATAAGGCCCGAACCGAAAAGGATTATTTGTCTGGCTTGCTCACTACTGAGACCTTGGGGCCTAGAACTGTCCCTGAGGTAATAGAGAATGAAAATATTTGCTGACAGATGATGCCTGGAACTCTAAGATGCAGACGGGAAGATAAGATATGGGGCTCGAGGTTGTCTCTCTGGGCACAAGTAGCAAATGTTACTTAACTATAGTCCAGACAAGTTTCTAGAAAGGGTCAGGAACCCGTGACAGAAGGTTACAGCCCAGCTTAATAAAGAGACCCAGCATCAGCAAAGCCAGCAGTGGGAAATGAATGCGTGGTGAGATGATACAGGGAACGTTCCTGGAAAGCTCTTTATACGTGAAACAAACCAGAAGAAGCTTTGTTCAAGTTCTCCATGGAGACTGTTTTTATTTATTTATATTCCTTTTGCATTCTCTAAAATGCACAGTGTGGGTTTCATTTCTTCAAAAACATTTGTGGGGCTGGTCACTCTATTGAAGGTCTTCAGAAACATTGCCTTAGGTTTCAGCTAAGCGAGTCACAGAGATTGGTCATTAGCTACTACAAAATTACAGGAGGTCTATAGTTAGTATTATTCAACAGTTACTAGAAAAGCTTTGAGAACATTTGACGCACAGCCAGATGCAGAAAGAGAAAAGCAGATGCTACCAAAGCGGTGGGATTTCCATACACACGGCTCTATACAGAGTATTAGAATCCTTTTACAGACAGGACACATACATTTAAATCATTATTTTAAGGGCACTCTAATATAAATGTAAGTCTTACTAAATTTCCTCTTTTCTCTTTGGCTCACAAATACACGAAAATACCATAAACAGTATTCAGAACTTATTTCATTACTATATATATAAGATACAGTACAAATGGGAAGAAAATACAAGATGCCTCTTTAACATGGTAAATCTCTGAATATAAATAAGCAAATATTTCACCATCATACAATTAAACAGTTATTGAAATCATTACATGTATCCCTTCCCCACCCCAAAGGTCAGACAACAGTGATCTACACAGTCTACACAAATGAATTCTAAAAATACAGCAACAGCACACTGGAGACAATTACTAGGCTACTGTTTCCCCAGGGTACTAACAGGGAGGGTGTGACACCTGCCATCTAGTGCTACTTTTTGTCATCCATAACTCCACATGGGAGTAATGCTGACAGGGAGGTTGACTCCCAACAGCAACATCTCCCTAAGACACAGCAGCGGGAGTGCTATCTGCCCTGTGCTATCAGAAACTGCTGGAGGTGAGGAGAATTCTCTAGGAACAGGAGACATGCTGTGGTCTAGGACTAAGCCTCGCTGACTATACATGTATATATAGAGGTATATAGAACTGTACATATATACTGCCTTCCTAATATGCAGCTTTTTACAAAAAGAACATTATTTCCTGCTAACTCTAACAAACAAGCTTAAGTGAGGTTATGACAAATATTCTTCAAGAGAGTATAATTTCCTTCAATGAAATGGCCTACGTGTGTTAGCAACTGATGGAGCTTTGTTGTAGGGTGCTAGCACGGAAAGGGAATGGCTGCGAGTTCTGCAAAGAGGGATTACAGATCCTGGCCCAGCCTTTCTATCTCCTCAATGAGGAAATCGATGTCAGACTGGGTGGCGGCTGGGTTGGAGATGACCATCCGGAAGAAGTTGGCTTTGTCCCCTTGAGGCTGGTATCCCACCATGGTTGTGCCTGACTCCATCATCAAGGCTTTGATCTTGGGAGCCACCTTGTGATGGAAAACATGAAACGAACTTCAGCACTGATGGTGAGAACTCTTTTTTAACAGTTTGATTTGTTTTTCTTTTTACTATTTGGATAAAACAATGTTTTAATTTTAAAGGTTTAATTTAATTTCATGTGTATCAATGTTTTGCCTCCATCTATGTAAGTGTACCACATATGGGCCTGGTGCCTACAGAGGCCAGAAGAAGGCGTGGAATCTCCTGGAACTGGAGTTATAAATGGTTGTTAGACACCAAGTGGGTGCTGGCAACCAAATCTTGGTCCTCTTTAAGAGCAATCAGCAGTCTTAACCACCGAGCCATCTCTCCAACCACTCCCCTCCAAAGCATTTTAGATCCAAGTGAAGCTACTATCCAAACTCATCCACTCATGAGTTCCTTTAGAAAGGAGCAGAGAGGTAAAAATTTCAAGTCAGTCATGGAATAATGATTATAAAATAAAAAAGAAACAAAGACAGAAAACACTATAAATTAAAGTTGTGTGTAATCCAGAGCTCAGGATACTGCCTGGCATATAGACAATGCTTAACAAATACCTGTTGAGGGGCTGGAGAGATGGCCTAGCAGTTGGGAGCACCGACCGCTCTTACAGAGGACCCGGGTTTGATCCCCAGCACCCACATGGCGGCCGAGAACCGTCTGAAACTCCAATTCCAGGAGAACTCCAGTTCCAGGGGAATCCGACACTCTCTTCTGACCTCCGCGGCATTGCATGACACGGGTGCACAAACTTGCATGCAGACAGTACATTGATACAGATACAGAAATAAATAAATGCCGGGCGTGGTGGTGCACGCCTTTAATCCTAGCACTTGGGAGGCAGAGGCATGCGGATCTCTGTGAGTTTGAGGCCAGCCTGGTCTACAGGGTGAGTTCCAGGACGGCCAGAGCTACAGGGAGACCCTGTCTCAAAAAGACCAAAAAAACCCCCAAAAAACAATTATCTGTTGAATGATTTGTTGCACAAATAATTACATGTTGCATAAATATATCAACAATTTTGAGTGTGCAAACTAGATATAGAAATCAACAGAGAAGGATCTAGAGATGGCTCATCAGTTAAGAGTCCTGGCTGCTCTTGCAGAGGAACTGGGTTCAGTTCCCAGCACCCACATGGCAGCTAACGATCATCCTTAACTCCAGTTTCAAGAGATCCGATACCCTTTTCTGACCTCCATGGGCATTGTACACATGTGGTACACTTATATATACTTGTAGGCAAAACACTGATACAATTAAAATAAGAAAAAAATTCAAAAAGAAAAATAAATGTAAAAAAGGAAATTAACAGAGAAGATGAATCACCATTAAAGTAGACTTCGACTTAGTAGAAGGTAGAAGTTCAGAGAAAAGTATATATTATTTACTTGCTTTGCATAGACACTCTGTGATGAAGAACACCAGCCTAAGGTAGGGCTCAACCATAGCAAGCTGTCAACCCCAGATATATAAATCAAGGCGGCTCCTTAACACCCCACTCTCTAGAAGCGTGCACCCAGAGGCTTGTTTCTTATCTCTTTCCCTTTAGAATAGCACATTGAGAATGGACTGACCAGCCAAGGGAACTGCAGAGACAGAACATGAGTCCTTACCCGGTGTAATTTTTCCCGTCGCTCAGGGCTATCTGGAACTCCACGGAGACTTTGTGGAATGTACCAGAAACAGACATTTGTGTGCTCAGGCTGCAGAGACAAAAAGTAAACAGTGAGCACATGACAGAAAGTCGTGGGTACTTTGTGAGGAAGTTCTCAATTTTTTTTTTTTTCATGGAGGTCTGCATGACCATCTCCAAAGCATTGTGATGTGCAGTAACACCAGGCAGAAACATGCCCATTTCCCCAGTTGTATCTGCCAATGGTGTGTCCCCAGCTCCTGACCAGCTTTCTAGATACCCAAAGCTACCACCTCTGTATCCAGAAATGTTAAAAATAATGACAGTTGGGTAATGGAGAAAGGATTCTCCTCATCTTGCTATTTGAGCACCTTACAGATGGCAAACTGAACTAGAGTTCACGTTACTGATACCGTTGGTTGTTGATGGCAGAGACTGCATTTTCCTCTCACTGCTTGTCAACACTATGCCCCCTGCAACTGGCCGGAGACAGCACAGCTCTCATTTCAGCCTTCTAGGAGAAAGTTTAAACTACTGTAAAGACTCAGAGGAAACCCCCACAGTGAGGTACGCAAAACGCTGACTGACTGCTCTGCATTTTGGTGCTCATCTGGTGACTCTTCAGTGTTATCCTGAGAGGTGATATTGCCTGACAAATAGACAAATGTCAAAAGAAGACGGAGTTCTCTTACAGTGGATTAAGCCCAGGCTTTCTTTCACTAACATGAGTTGTGATTCCATCTTTCTTTATTCAACTGTGGACTCTGCTAGGGCAGACATAGTATTTGTTTTGGCCAATACTGTATAAGCCAGCCTCTGACTCAGGGTCTGGCTGGCACTCGGGAAATACCATGTGGCAGATATTGTCCTGTGTCAATGGAGTGAGAACCCAGGCGGAGACAGCTTACCCTGCTTCCCTCATCATGAATCTATGGGGAGCAGATGTTCATTTAGAGCCAAGGTTGGAAGGTGAGGTTATGCCTGTCCTCTAGGCTTCTTAGGCTTGGGAGACACTTATCATAGATGGAGTTCAACACAAGACCAAGCCAAGAACTATGAGGGACTCAGACCTGCTTTGGAAAGCACCCTAGGTGCTGGCAGAAAGCTCCCTACTTTAGAATCCAGCTTCTTTAACCATGAGTTGTACCCCATATGGGTTGGATAACTGAATGTGGGGGTTGTGAGAGGTTTCTGAGGTACATGATAAAAAATGGACTCAAGCATGCTTTGAATCTGGAGTGTGGATGGCTGTGCTGGCCTGTGTCTCATCCTGTCATGTCACCACAGCCTCGGTTCTGAACACACAGCACATGCTGTGGTACTACATAAGCCAAGGACTGCTATTTAAGACTTCAGCTCAGATTCCAGATTGTCATGTGCTGTGAACAGGAGTGTTTTCTCTGTACATATGAAGTTTTCTGTTATTATAGAAGATAATTTAATTACAGAAAACAAATACTTTTAATATTTTCCTGTCATTCTGCTATGCTGTGTATAGTACATATTTATGCAAATCATTGCCGTTTATAAAATCAAATTATCGATCAACTCTGATAAATGCTGAAGATGCTCTGTGTCTTATAGTATCACATGTTCAGCCTAGATTTAATTCTTTATGTAAAAATAAAAAGACACAACCATCTCACTAGTATGCAAATATGCCTTTAGTCTTTAATAAATGGCAAAAGTGTGTACCAGAGAATTGTTTTTAAAATTTGATGATTCAATATCAATACAGATATTTTTTAACACCTGTATACCTGGGGTTATGAAAAAATGTATTGGATGAAATTTACCATGAGTGGGAAAAGTTTAAAAAGTCCTGTTTTGGGCAGGAAAGATGACTCAGCGGTTAAGAGCACCAGCTGTTCTTGTAGAAGACCCCGTTTGGTTCCCAGCACCCACATGGGGGCTAATGATCATTTGTAACTCAAATTCCAGGGACTCTGACAGCCTCTCTGACCTCCTCGGGCATTGTAAAATATGGGTGCACTTACATATAAAATAAAAATAAATAAAATATTAAAAAAAGAAGTCCTGTTTGAGATGAGGTGAAGGGAAATTCGAGCCAGGCACGGCCTGTAGGAATGTTCTGAGCATGGGAGAATTGAGTAGAAAAGGCACAGGAATGGAAACTCAGAGGCCGCTTCGGGCACTGGGGCTCAAAGCACTGCTTGTGCTTCTGAGAGCCCTGTGCATCTGGCTCATGATGACGACCCACCTCACCATTGAAAACCATCTCAAATTCTTCTCTGCTTTTAATCTTGGCATAGAGGTATTCCGCTAGCTCCAGGCATTTGTTGATCTGATTTTCAAATCCCACGGTGCCCTGTTTTAAAGAGGAAAGTCACATTTGTTGGTATCAGGTTGCATTTCCTTCTGATGGTCATTTGGGGGAGGCTTTGTTGTGTTTGGTAATAGGACATACGGAAAAGAATATTGTTGGAGATGGTTTGGAGGGACCATATAATCCCACGAGGACGGTGTCTTCAAAGCTCTAAATGAAGGGTCCTGCTTTCTCTTTGGAAGGCCCCCTGGTGTCTGGACAGTTATTCTTAGCAAGGCTTGTAGCTTCCTTGTCAGTTGTTCATAATCTGGACTTGAAGCCCATTTCTGGTTTGCTTAAGACAGTTCTACTCAGTGTCCTATCTGTAACCAGTCCACAACTGTAATCAGTTCAGTCCAGGATGGGATAAGTAGAGAAATTTAAACTTCAAGTAAGCTTACATTTTTACATTTTGTGTGTGTGTGTGTGTGTGTGTGTGTGTATACACATATGTGTCAGTGTATAGAGCTTAAATGATAACTCATGGGAACAGTTTTTCCCTTCCACCATGTGGGTTCTGGGACTTACACTCAGACTGTTAGGCTTAGCAGCAGTGCCTCTTCCTGCTGAGTCATCTTGCTGGTCCCATTAGGAAACTTTAAAAATAATTTAGCAGAGTGATTTTATGTCTACTAATACTGATAATGAATACTGATAATGAATAGGTTTTATATTTCATCTTTCTAAGAATCTCATATTGGTCCATGACAGATAAAAGGAATAAACAACTGGTTCTTCATCATAGATGCTTTGATGGATACTTAGAATGCATTTCCCCAGCCGTATGTCCTGGCTAAATCATCCTTACAGGTAACTTGCCTTCCACATGACATAGCACTGTTCCTTTCCAGTGATAGGTCTCATCATCACTCTCGGTATATTCCTGGAGACTGCACTAGCTCCAACTATTGATGAACATGAATTTCAAAATCCAGTGTGGCTGATTAGTAGCAGCAGCACACAGGCTGGTGAGTGGGCTGGCGTTAAGAAGAACGGATGCACAAGGCTGGCTTGTGGCCATGGATGGGCTGGGCAGAATCCAGAGTGGGCAAAGCACTCTCTAAGTGGTGACACTGCTGCCTGTCCCTTTCAAAGAAATCCCACCCCAGGAAACCACCTCTACAACATACACCCCAGGGCCAAACCTCCCAGGGACAGTTCAAAAGCCTACTGCTAAGCAGAATGAAGACACAATGACAGAGCCAGGCCATGTGGTCATTATAACAATGAAATGATAGGGTGGGTTCTCTTATTGCAGTGTACGACATTTCTATGCTCAAAATGCCTATAGTTACTTTGTGGAAGAAACTAAATACGGACTCTACAGGATGACTTAATGAGGAAAAAATGATCATCTGCTAAGCTTTTCTTACAGAAGAAACAAATACTGACTAGATATTGCTGGAAAACATTATTGTCTGGGGACTTAGGTAGTCCAAATATTTACCATAGAAATTATTAAAATTAATAAATAGTAGGTAAATAAAAGCAATGGATTGATCTAAGGCTGTAAAATCAAAATTGCCTTTAGCTTCATTGCATAAAAACACTTTTGAAGGCTGGATGTGGTGGCACACGCCTTTAATCTTAGCACTTGGGAGGCAGAGGCAGGGGGATCTCTGTGAGTTCAAGGCCAGTCTGGTCTACAGATGAGTTCCAGGACAGCTGGGCTGCAGGGAGACCCTGTCTCAAAAAGACAAAAAAAAAATATCCCAAACAAACAAAACAAAACACTCTTGAAATGCTCTCATGGTACTCTCCCTTCCTCATATTTTGGGAGAAATTCCTGGAGTTAGCTTTTTTCCTAGGCATAGAAATGCAGCTGAAGAGGACAATGACTACAAGGACAGTGTTCTTCAGTCCAGTGGCAGGAGCTCTCAGAATCAGCAGCTGTTCTGATCCCATACCCCAGCCCACAGCAACACACACACACACACACACACACACACACACACACACACGGCCAAACACACAACTATAATGTACACACAGCACCACACACATGCACACACACATACACAGGTGTGTGCATATAGCACCATATACACAGAGTAATACACAGAGCAACATATACACACAGTACCTCACACACATACACAACAACACACATGACACCACACATGCACACACAGAATACCATAAATACACAGAGCAGCACACATACTTACTCAAATGCATATAGCGCATATACACATAGCGCATCACAGACATGCATGGACACACAACATACACACTATGCAGTATCCAGAATAGCATATAAAGTACAAGTAATGGGAAAGTTATTTAAATAGAACTTTTAAAACTGTGGCATATATGTACATATACATATACAGTCCATGATGAGAGGCCTCATGCAGGAATTCAGGGTTCTCCTCAGAGAAATACAATAATTTTATCTTTTCCTTTATATCTGCATTAAATAATTTTAGGGTCTTTAGAGAATTATTGTAGAAAGTGGCAAGATGACTCAGTGGGTAAAGCATTTGCTGACAGCCTGACAGCCCAAGTTTGACCCCCAGAACCCACAAGTTGGAAGGAAGAACTGACTTCACGAGTTGTTCTCTGAACCCACATGTATGCTGTGGCTCATGCATATCCACACACAAATAGATAAAATAAATAGAAAAAAGAATTGATGTGGGAATTTTATCTTAGAACAATTTTTAGCAGTAAGAGAAAGAGAAACTTTCATGATAACTGAAACTAAGGAGAACGAATTAAAGAGAGAATTGACACAAAGAATGAAGTTACTCCATTCAGAAAGGAAATGCGGGTAGCTCAGGTATGTGCATACGAGTCCCATGCACAGTGAGCTCTCTTAATACATCACTGCCTCTCTTTCACCAGCCAGCCTGTGCAAACCATATTTCTGCTCTATTTCCTGGATTGCCCTCTTCATACCTTCGCTTTCCACATCAGCCAGAACTTGAAGATGTCCACATGGCGACCACACTGAATCGCCTTGTCCCCGGTGTCATAGGAGACGTCATACTGCTTGTCTGGCTGGAAGAGGTATCCTGCACACATCTGGTTGCATCCTTGGAGTATACCCTGCCATGGAAATCAAGACACAGGCATTGGTAGTCTCCAGTCAGAGATGTGGGCACAGGGATGGATTTGGGGCCCATGCCACTTTTCCTCTAAGGCCCCTCACAGGCTTTATACAGCCCTCTGAAACTACTCTTGGGAAAAAAAACCCTCTGCTTCTCCGCCTTCTGTTATTCTGGGTATAAAATGTTCTCTTGTCTTGGATGCCTATAATAAGGGCCTTTGCTGTTCCTCTAAGAATCATCTGGAAATGTATGTGGGTATTCTGAGATTTTCTAGACCAGGGGAGGAATTATTATGTTATTCATTGGGTGTTGTTTAGGATACAAACGTCCTCAGCGGGTGGGAAAGCTATTGTTGTGAAGAACTTTCCTTCCCCAATGTGCGCTCCCTCCTCCCTCAAGTCTTTCAATTCATGCAAGACCTCCTATGAATTAATATGAGTGAAGGAAAGAGCCTGTGTGGATTCTGACTCCCACAGGAAACAGGCTTGGATGGGATACCTCCCCTGCAGCTCCGTAGAGAGCATCAATGCACTGCTTGTGTGTTGGGGGCGGTCCGATGGCCATGTGCATCAAGATGGAAACATGGCTCTATGTCATTTACAGAAGCTTTGAAAAAAATACACTGGGAGAGAGAGAGAGAGAGAGAGAGAGAGAGAGAGAGAGAGAGAGAGAGAGAGAGAGAGAGAGAGAGAGAGAGAGAGAGAGAGACTGAGTCTGTGTGTATGCTTGAGCAGAGGTGTGGAGATAGAAGACAGCTTGTGAGAACCAGTGTCTCCTACCACGTGGGTTCCAGGGATGGAAGTCAGATCCTCAGGCTCAGTGGCAAGTGCCTTTACCTGCTGAGCGGTCTTTCTGGGGCTATAGAAGCTTTCCAGTCAACATTCCTTGCTGGCCTGAGTTGTTGTTTGTACTTCTGCTTCCATGTTATTTTTTCATCCCTTGAGACTACAAATGCCTACTAAGAACTCAGTATGTGCTGCAACTAGCACTTTTTGTTCTCGTTGATTGGGTGACTCACCCAATCACTTTTATGCTTGTACAGTCGTGAAGGACTACTCAAATTTCATTAAAGGGTCTGTCATCAACAGTGTCCCAAGCACTGATCAAGGACAAAGAGCAGCTGACAGCAAAAGCTAAGAGAAAAATCCGAGTTAGCTGGAAGGGCAGGGAAGGACAGCCCGCAGGCTGACAAGGGGGCTGCTAAGCATTTTCTTCTCAAGCCTGGGCTACACAGGCTGCCAGGCCCTCTTCTGAGGGAGAACAGACCTTCTCCTTGACTAGAATGGCAGAGCACTGCAGCAGCACGCCCATCATCTTGTGAGGGTTCCAGGTGACAGAGTTGGCCCTGAAAGAAGCACAGGAACCTCTGAGATGCTGGGAGGAGACAGAAGAGCCTGTGCGGGTGGGGAAACTCCTCCTGTCTCCACTGAAGTCACAGACGCTTTCCTTGCCTCTTCTCCTAAACTGACCATCAAGCAGGCAACGAATACTTGCAGGGAGTCTCAGGATGTTACACTGCAGACTGCTAAATAACTGCTATTAATACCAGCTACCACTTATGAAGCACTTATTATATGTCCTACTGCTCCAGGAGTTCTATGTGTAGGGAAATTTGGCTAAGTACTCCAGCTTTGCAGCCAAACTGTCCAAGTCTGAATGCCAGCCCTGACATTTTTTTGCTTGGGTACATTACATAATTCATCTGTGCTTCGGAGTTCGTGCCTGCCTCACCAAAACTGAATAAAAGGCAAACGAGTCCATAAAATATGAAATGCTTATCAGTGGGCCCTGGATACATAATTCTCACAGCAATACTATGATGCAGGTATTCCTATTACTTGTATTTTAGATGGAGAAACAGACTCACAGATAGGTTAAGTACATTGTCCAAAGTCACACAGCTAGGAGATACTAGATATAAGAACCAAATTCATGGATTACAGAGCCAGTGTTCATAACTGATGCAGGGGTTTTAGGTAACAGCCTTTGACTTCTTTCTGCCTTTCTGTTTTGAGTTTAAAAAAGGCTGTGGTGATAAGGACATATCTGCTTATGGCACACCTAGGAACAATGAGCGGCTACACTTGCCATAGACTCTCAGTACCTAGCAGCACTGTTTAAATGCAAAAGAGCATGGTTTTGCCAGTCTGAGCTACAGTGCTAGCTTAACAAGCATGGTCTCCTAGCAACTGCATCACTCCAAGGGATGGATACAATTAGATGACTAAGGAGCACACTAGCTTGGACATTACAGAAACAACCCAGTGTAATGTATGATGAGTAAACTTGGGAAACTCACATAAGTGGGTTACAGACCCTTTAATCCAGCTCCATCCACAGCTGGCTCTGCATTTTAATACCTGTGAAGGATGTTCCTTCCTACATACCAATCGCCTCAGAATTATACCGCCTGTGCTCCCCTAGCCCAAGCCCCTGCTGTGGGTTTTTAGACTCTTCCTCCTGCTTGGGTCCTTTAGAAGGGAAATATATGCACTGAGTTTCAAGGAGGTAGAGGAAGACCTGAAGGACTTTTCCTTTAAGCCACAAAAAGGAAAACTTTATGAAAGAGATCTGGGAGAAATTCTCAGGAAAGTTAACTGAGAATTCATGTCAAGTATTCAGAAGGTATGAACAACCAATTTTCTCATTGCTATCACTTACTGAGTCATTAAAAATTATATTTAGCACTCATAAAATGTCTTAGATGGTTTTCTGAATGTCCTAAAGGCAGGAAGCAAATGATTCTTTGTTTCTACAAGTAGAGCAAAATTGGGCATGATCAGTTTCCTTCAGAGGACATACATGCTTTAAATGTTTAAAAAAAATCTAGAAGCTCGGCATGGTGGTGCGTGCTTTTCATCCGAGCACTCAGGAGGCAGAGGCAGGTGGATCTCTATGAATTCAAGGCCAACCTGGTCTACATACTGAGTTCCAGGCCAGCTGGGGCTACAGGAAGACCCTGTCTCAAAAAAAAAAAAAAAAAAAAAAAGACACTTCCTCCCCAGAGAAAAACAAACAAAAAAAGTCTAGTGTAAATTGTTTCACATTTTCCTAAACTCAAGGATGGAACATAAAAATTTCTTCAGAAATGTATAGTTGGGCTGGCTCATGTACATTTAATATACTATCTTCCAAATTCTAGGGTCATGACTCTGCTTTAAAAGAGCTGGCCTAACCTATACTGACATGGGCCTTTCCAAACAGAGATGAAAGCAGGCAGGCAGAGCAGCCGCTCAGGAGCCAGAGTCCTTGCTAGGCAGGTGTTCCTGGTGTGCTTTCCTGGGCCAGTTTTCTTGCCAGCCTGCTCTTAACCACTTCTACTTGCTCCATGCCCAAAGCCTTTTTTTTTTTTTTTTTTTAATATGTACTTCATTTATTTTTTTTTAATATTATTTATTTCTGTATGTGTATCAATGTACTGTCTGCGTGCAGGTCTGTGCACCCGTGTCGTGCAATGCCGCGGAGATCAGAAGAGGGCGTCGGATTCCCCTGGAACTGGAGTTCTCCTGGAGTTGGAGTTTCAGACGGTTCTCGGCTGCCATGTGGGTGCTGGGGATCGAACCCGGGTCCTCTGCAAGAGCGGTCGGCGCTCTTAACCGCTAGGCCATCTCTCCAGCCCCGCCCAAAGCCTTTTAACGATCCTCTGGGTTGTCAAGAAGAGTTGTGCCCTAGGGCCTTGTGTAGGCCACTCTTAACTGCCTGGAATACCCTTGCTTCCTGTCTCCCCCTTTTGCAGTAGCTGCTGAGGTAAGTCAGGGAAGATGAATGTCTTGCTGCTTTAGAAACCAGCCAAAGGAATTAGCAGCCTCCCTGCGCCTTGGCAAACTGACTTAGCTTCCAGCTCCCCACACTGCTTAATTTCTCTTTTCTCCTTCTGGGGCATCTGCAATTTCATCTTGTTCATGTATCTTTTTTTTCTTTTTCATTGTGAGTACTAAAATTCATTTGACTAAGAAATAAATCATACATTAAGTACTCAAAATACACCAGATGAGCTGAAATGCACTTAGATTGCTGGGCAGGGCTAGGGGACTTGAGGCTGGCATCAGGGCTGAAAGAGGAGCAGCTAGACTAAGATGTGCCATGCCTTTGGATGAAAGAGGCTAACTGAGGTCACCGTACCTTTCTATGCCACTGAGTTTGTGCCGGTGCTTCCGGGACATGAGCAGACCACCGCCCCAGGCAGCCTGCAAGGACAGAAGGGAGAGGGAAAGGAGCTGTGGCATTGAAGAATCTAAAACCAGTCATGCCCCTCACCTAATGAAATACAAGGGAGACTGAAGGAGCCCACACCAAACATTCCAGCAGTGCAGGCTGTGGTTCTTCACTGTTTGCCATTTCTTTACAAAACCTTCCTCCAGATAATGTCTTTATGATCCAGAAAGTGGATCAGTAATGCTTGAGGAGCAGGACCCAAAGGCCCAAAGTACTGTGGGAACCAGAGATACACTGAGCCCAGTGCTCTCCCTTCCATTACCAAAAGGGACTTGGAAGCTACTCCGGCGACAGAGGCAGCTGTCTTCTTCTTCCAAAGTGTAATTCTAACAGGTTCTGAGAAACTTAGCACCAATTGGGTTTAGAGACCTCACGAAACTCTAGCCACAGCAAGAGACTGCTGTGGGGGCCATGCCACCTATTTGCTGGACACCTGGGATATCCTACTACACAACACACCCATTGTTAGTCATTCGTTCAACAGCAGGGCAGATTTTCCCATTGTCCATTTTCAAGAAGTTATATCCAGCAAGAGAATGGACAGGGGAAAGGAAAAAAAAAATTGACCACACATGTAAGAGTGCACATTGGGGCTGCTGGGAGAATTTGGAACTAAATATCTTCATTGATAATGCCTTCTGCACACTGCCTTGTTTTTCTTGTACATGACAGACATTCTTTTTAGAACTGTTATAGATGGGTGGATGCAGGCACATACACAGCACTTTCTATGTTATACCTTATGTCTGTTTTCCCTTGGAGATCGGCTATCTGTTACTCTGCAGTCATTTGTCCAAACAGAGCAACCTGGGGAGGCAGTGTACACTTTAGTCTAGGGCTGTGGAAGGAGCCACAGAGATAGCTACCGGCCAGCCAAAACCTGAACGAGTCCCAGAGGGTGACCAGACTTGGGGCAGGTTCTGGCTATGAGTGGCTGTCAGAGCTAGGGGAGACCTGAGGCTGATGTGTGCAGAAAGTGCCAGAGAGGGTGGCGGGAGCAGCTGGAGGCAGATCTGAACACCGCACTCTTTCTGCCTCGACAAGACAGGACCGTGTGTGCATGGGACACTTACATCAACATGCAGCCAAAGGCTGTACTTCTCGCATATGTCTGCAATCTCCTGTATTGGATCAAAAGCTCCATAAACAGTCGTGCCAGCCGTTGCATTGACATAGAGGGGAACGTATCCCTACGAGATGAGACGGAACTGGTTAGTGCTTTTAATGTAGATTTTATGTTTATTCATCTCTGTCTCTGTGTCTCTCTTTCTGTGTATCTGTGTGTATGTGTATGAATATATACTATGTGCTTAGGTGCCCTCAGAGGCCAGAAAGGACAATAGGTCACCTAGAGCTAGAGTTATAGGTGGTTGTGAGCTGTCTGACATGGATGCTGGGAGCAGAACTTGGGTCCTCTGGAAGATTAGCATATCCTCTTAACCACTGAGCCATCTCTCTAACCTGTGGTTAATACTTTTAACCTTTCTCATTTTGACATGAAGTAGAGTGCAAGAGCATTCACTTCAAACAGTGAGAAAAGCTGGTGTGGTATCAGATACTATGGCTGGAACTATTTGTAGTTTATTCATTCATTTGACAGAATTTTGTTGTTGTTTTGTGATTTTTTTTTTTTTTTAATATGCCAGGTCTTTTTGTCCCGGGACACAGCATGGAGCGCAGCAGATGAAGAATTCTGTCATGACAAACTTAACATTAAATAAGCAAGATACACCATATGTTTCATAGTGGTAAGATAAAAACTAAGCTGGGCTTGGTTGTATGTGCCTTTAATCCCAGCACTCAGGAGGGAGAGGCATGTGGATCTCTGTGAGTTCAAGGCCAGCCTGCCGTACATAGTGAGTTCCAGACCAGCTGGGACTACAACAGGGAGAGCCTCCCTTAAAAAGACAAAAACCAAATACTAAAGGAAAAATTAATGATAATTATTTGGAATGACAGGTGGGTTCCTTTCCGAATACTTTACTTCTGAATATTATCTGTTCTTTATGGGAGCCATGTAGTTCTAAGTGTTTCTATATCACAATTAAACTCAAAACATTATTCGGTTTTTAAAAATAGGTGTATACAGGGGCCGAAGGGATAGCTCCATTGTTAACGTGTTTGCCTTGAACGCATAAGGACCTGAGTTAAATTCCCAGAACCCATATTAAAAACCCAGACATGGTGTTGCATGCTTAGAATCCTAGAGCTGCAGAAGTGGTGACAGGTAGATATCTAGCCAGCCAGCCTAGGAAGCTTGGTGAGTTTCAAGCCATTGAAAGGTTCTGTCTAAAGAAAAAAAAATGCAGATGGACAGTGTCTGGGAAAGACATCTGAGACTGTCCTTTGGCCTCCACGTGAATATGCACACACACTCATATAATAATGATAACAGACCTATTCACTGTGAAAGCTGAAACACTATACATGATGAGATGATGACATGGACAAGAAGAAAATGAAGAAGTGAATGAAAAGGGTTAAGCCAATGGTGAGGCTGTGAAGCTTAGCGATGTTTGAAGCTCAGCTCTTGGGACCAGTAACAGTTTACCTCTCTGCTGAGGACTTAGCAGACGACTACGGGTAAAGAAGTACAAACCAAAGAACAATGTGCTGGTGAATGAATGGCCTGGAAGCTACCTGGCAGTGACTTGGGATACAGCTGTTCTATGAAACTGTTTTTCTTAGTATAGTAGTTTGTTGAAGCTGGATTTGCTAAGTACCTTGAGCTGTCTAGGGCATGGAAACAGTACTAAATAGAATCAAGATAAAATGGTACTTATTAAAATGAGGGGCTGGAGAGATAGCCTAGTGGTTGGGAGTGCCGACTGCTCTTGCAGAGGACCCGGGTTCGATCCCCAGCACCCACATGGCGGCTGAAAGCCGTCTTTAACTGCAGTTCCAGGGGAATCCGACACCCTCTTCTGACCTCCGTGGCATTGCACGACACAGGTTCACCAACCTACATGCAGACAGTACATTCATACACATATGAAAATAAATAAAAAATTTAAAAAAATAAAATAAAATAAAATGAGATTGTATCTAACAAGAATCAAGTACAAAGTTCAGTTAGGCTACATTCTTCTGATACTCAGGTAGTTGGTTTATTGAAAAGCAGCAAACTAATTACTGGACATAGGTTATTTAATGACTAAATTCTTCATTTTTCAGAAAAGAAAAAATATTTTGTAGACTTAGTCTTGAAGCCAAATTCTTTCATAAATTGGAAATAAGTGAATATCTGAGAATAGAATCTCAGAACTAGAATAAAACTATTTCATTATAATTTTTTTATGTAGATCAGAAACAAGTTATTTTTTAAAATATGTATTCATTGGGGTTTAGATATACTAAATCATACATACCTTCTGCTTGGCTTCAAGAATTTTTGCCTCTAAGTCAGCTGGAATTATCTTCCCTCTGTAATTGTTGGAAATGGACAGAAATTAAGAGTAAGAATCAACAAGATTACACATAGAAAAAAAACTTTAGCAGCAGCAGCAGCAAAAAGTAATGTAATCAGATATTTTCAACAGACCATTAGCAGCTTGGCACACTGTACTGAGCCAGTCCTTAAGCACAATAAAACAAATTTAACAGATGAACACATTTAATACATCAAGAACCTAATACTTCCCCTTGCCTACCTTTCATTGCACTTTATCAAAATCACATTGTCAGTTCCAAAGCCAAGTGCAGCCCCAGCTTTCTTTATGGAATAGTGACTCTGCAACAAATGGAGGCTTGAGGTTAAAAGTTGGCTAGCTTTTTGGAGAACACCACAGTCTACAAGCCAGAGCCCCTAACTCACGTGTTCTGAGGTGAAAAGGACCAGCTTGGGCACAGTCGCCATGCCCTTTGTCTTAACTTCCGGAAAGTACTTATAGCGAGCAGCCATGATGCTGTACATGTTGGATATGGCTCCCCCTATGGGCAAGAAGACACAGTGAGAGGAGTTGGGGCTCTGACATGTTTTTTTTTTTTTTTTTTTTTAAATTAAATTAATTTTTATTGATGCTTTGTGCATTTCATACATTTTTTCCAATTCAGTTCAGGCTTATTTCCCTTTCCCTCCCCCCCACCCCCACCCCATCCCAGATCATGCATTCTGCCATAACTGTCCTGCATCTTTCTCTCAGTTTTTTTTTTTTTTCATTTTTAGCTATAAGTGATAATCCATGAGTACAAGCATCCTTCATGCAAAACCTATCTGCAGGCTGTTGTGCCCAAACACCTACAGCCCCACCATCCAGTGGGGGGTGACAGGTTGTTTGTTCAATCAAGTTGATCAAATGAGTGTCCAGACTACATTGCTGTAGTTTCACCATTCACCCCAATCGCAGCCCTTACATTCTACCACGCCCCCTCTTCCGCAGGTTGTTCCCTAGGCTTAGAAAAGGGGCACAGGTGGATGAGAGGTAAAACAGTCCACTCTCTCTGGAGCTGTTGACTTGGACTCTGGTCAATTCTGGCTGTTTCCTTTCATGGGCTGACAGTTTGTCCAGGAATAACCTTTCGATCCTGGCCATGTTTTTAACACAAAGTTTGAACTCATGTTTCAAGAGATCAGGAAGGGGAAGGAGAATCTTCTGAAAAGTTCTGCTGGTTTCCTTACTACTAAGGGCTTCCCTCTGGACCCTTTGCCCTGAAAATATGAGTGGTCACACTCATCGCCAAGCTGTGTAGGCAGTTCTGCTAGAGGTGTTCCATGTATCCCAGAGCCTACCCACAGCCTAGACAGAAGGTAAGATGAGGTAGTGGCGGTAGCTGCAAAGAGATGGTGAGTTATCACCTCCCAGCCTCCATTTTCTGCTCAATCTATTTACTGAACGAAGATCAATCTGTCCCCTGAGTTCCAAAAGTCAAAGAGAGTAATGGAGCTTGCAGAAAGAAACAGCACACAGTTGGTAACCAGCCTCCATATTCTCTTCAAAGAACAGCCCAGCTAAGTTATTGCATCTGGGGGAAACCTAAAGTTATTTAAATAGAAACAGCTTCATGTCCATTTAAATAAAGATACACAATAAAAAACAAACAAACAAACAAATAAGGAGAATGGAGAGAACTCACTAAGTCTGGAACACAAACTAGCCACTTTTATGTTAGTTTTCTGGGAATAAAATAGGCAAATCTGTGGTCTGTTTGTATTGCTTGGGCAATCCTATTTCAAATAAGAAATATTGTTTTTCCCTGTGTGTGATTACACACTCTCTAGCACCACCTGTGACTCCTTCCTGTCTCCAGGAATAACTGTTTTGTAAAGATTCCTATTGTATCTCCTTTGAGTTAGAGATTAAAGCCAGTATAGTATTTGGGCTGAAGTTTGTTAACTGATAATCTGATTCACCGATCCCAGTTTTACTGTTACCAGAACAGCACCATTTAGCATGAACTAGACACAGCCTTCATTAGTTAGATCATACAGTTGTAGCATTTTTGCTAGCCTTCATCCTGATGAAGCTAGGGATGCAGAGTGTTGGACTGTTTTTAAAGATCATTGAGTCATGATACATGCATACATGCAAACCTCTTAATTTATGTCATAGATGTGTGTTACTAATTATAATAAAAAGGAAAAGGATGCCTACTGCTAACCTTGAGATCAATCAGTTACAAAAGAGAGACCTACCAGGAGAAAATATCCCATCACCGTCTTTACTTGACCATCCAATGATCTCTCTCATCTTCTTAAGTGTTATTTGTTCCATGAGGACAAACACTGGTGCAATTTCATATGTAAACCTGGAATAGTGGTAAGAAGAATGGAAATAAACAATTAAACCCTCTTATGGCAGGAACACAGATGATTGGTTCAGTACTTAATAGTTGGTTCTACCAAAGAGATGCTCAAAACCACTAAAATGATTTATTTCCTGGAACCATATGTCACCAGTCCTAAAGTATCAGAAACTAGCCTAGGCTACCAAGAGAGGTGGAAGGTCTGATGTATGACTTCACTAGCAAAAGAGCTTCTCATCTGTCTCAGGTATGGTTCACCTAGAGGAGTTGATGAGAAAAGAATGACTTTTCTGGGTCCTTTTCATCTTTATGATTAAAGGGCAGTGCAAATACTAATTGGAAAAATACATTCTAACTTCTATTTACAGTTGGTTGAACCGTTTAATAAAAACCTGACTGACAGTTTCACATTCGTAGACTTTATAAAAAGAAGGGCTAGTCTCTGTCTTTCAAAAACCATGTAAAATCTGAAAACTGACTATGAAGATAATTGGAAATATTGACCCATGTTTTAAAGATCTCAATATAATTATCTACATGGTTTTTCTACTAATAATCCCTAAGGATAGCTGTGTATCGATAATTTTCTGAAGTCAATATCTGTCAAGAATAATTAGAAGTGATGATTTTTTAATTACAAACTATGAATAGCAGGAAGATGGTCAACTGGCCTATGTAGCTGACTGTGGGCATCAGATCTCCTGGCAGGTTACATATGTCTCCCAACAAATGGATATTAATGTAGCAAGTCCTGGTCTTTACAAAACAATTCAGAACAGAAGGAATGTTGGGTAGGATAGTCATTGCAATAAGTTCAAGGTACTAAACATAGGGTCTCAGAGAAATCAAGGAAGACCCATCCATAGAAAATTGAGTCTGAAGATAGAAAATATTTACTGAGCTCTGCAGCTCTTTTTCTTGTTTTGTCTTGAACTTCTTAACCATTAGAGTCTTTGGGCTTAGCCCAGACCATCCCTGATGAAAAGAGATGCCTAGACTGACCAGCTAAATGAGGCATTGTCATCAGTTAAGGGATTTGGGTTGAATACCAATGCCAAGGACTAATGAGAATCTTGCTTAATGATTTAGAAATCCATTTGCAAAATGCGATAACTATTGCTAGAGTAAGGCACAGGTGATGCTACTAAGTTTTAATCATGGAGGTAAAAAAGCAGTGACATTAGACACATGGCAATACATGTGACAAAAAAGACCCGAGAGGCTCCTCAGGATATGTCTATTGGGAGAAGGAGAAGAATTTTTTTTCTAAAGGAGTATGTCAGTTTTCCTTGGGAGACCCTGGACATTTAGGAGGAAGACCCTGGACATTTAGGAGGAAGACTCTGGACATTTAGGAGGAAGACCCTGGATGTTTAGGAGGAAGACCCTTGGAAACCATGTGTTCAGTTACCATCACCTCTGGAGGTCACAATCATGCTTTGGTTCTGCTCTGAGCCCCATCACCGTAGCAACCAACACTCCCTCATGTCTGTTGGCCTGATAAAGGAAGAAGAAGAAAAGGGTTCCTGGTTTAGCCTGGGCTGCTGAGGTACCAATAGGCGAACTCATGGGTTGCATCTCCACATTCTTGAACAAATGTATTATCAATGGTTCCACGGATTTTGGGTTGAAATGTTGGAATGGCAAAAAACGTTGCATGATGAAGTCTGTGTTCTAGAATCTCCCAATACCAAACATCAACAAGAAAGCTCTCTGAAGCAAGGCAAGAAACAATGGAATCCCACACCAAAATATTGGAACCATCTCAAGGACTGGATGAAAGTTGAATTAGAGGAAAATCAGTGTTCAATGGCCAGACAGAGACCACATGTGGAAGGGAAAAGGCAGGGAACTGAAGACTGGGGAGTTGCTTCACTGTGTGCTTCATGACCCGAATATCCACATTTTCATGAATCAGTCTTCCTGCTTAAGGGCCAGGAGCGTGGCCATTAGTCTCAGGATAAGCAGGAAGAATCTAGAGTTCCATCATGAGACTATCTTGTCTCATCTATTTCAGAGTCCTTATCTATGTTGAATATTTGGTTCCTAAACCTTTACTTCTGCTCTGTTTATCAAATACAGAGTGACTGTTCTATGCCACATAATATCCTTTGTTTGGAGAAGACAAAGATATTATGAGATACCATTCCCAAACTTGAGGAGGAAGTCTTCTGGGGTGAACCTAGTGTCTAGTTCTTGACCTGACTTACATCTTGTTTGAGGGCCCCTGCTAGATCTGAGGGACCAGTCATTTCATAGCTGGTATCAAGTTTATAGACTCCTGAGCTTAGTCCTGACATCCTTCTCTTAGAAGCTGGAGGAAAAAAAAACTCTTGGAAGGGAAGACTTGTTCCTGCCAAGGACAGCTACACATCTGCGTTATTTCCTTTGGATACTCACTGGTCCATGGGTATTGAGTCACAGCCTAGCAAATGGCCTAGTGTGGTGTGATGCTCCTGATATTTTGAACCCTGCTTACCCATTCTGAGCCATGTTGGTAATTATAGTGTGTGTGTGTGTGTGGGGGGGGGGTGTTCCTGTGCCCTCATCTTTATTATAGGCTTTGGGAATCCTAGGAAAACTATAGTCTCTATCTCTAGGTAAAAGGTAAGGATATGTGACTTATTTTGTATATAATTGTAAGGCATTCTCCCCCTTATAATCTGGACCCTAGGTTAGAAACCCCTTCCCTAAATGATAGGTGAAAGAAGATGAAGTCAAGAGATCAATGGTCAAATGCAGACTCCGAAGAAGCTGGTAGGATGCTAAAGTGAAAGTAGAAAGTTCCATTAGGATCAGAGCTCAAGAAACCAGCCCTGCAAAAAGCTCTGAGTTACAACATAGAACATGGATTGAAAGAAAGGATTTAAAACAGCAAGATGGGAAGACACCAAGAGAAAATTCCCAGGCTTTCTAACTACTGAGTAGGGACGTGGGTCAGCCCCTTTACCGTAGCTTAACCCACCTTGTCAGTGAGACTTCCTCAGAACTAAAGTAAACTGATGGTGAAGATGCTGCTGTTCTGTGTGCAGTCTGCCAGCTTCTAACTATATCCTTCTTTCCCTTCATGGGTCTGTTTAGGCTTGTAGGTCACCAAGATCAAAGACTGTATTTTCTAGCTTCCTTAAGTGCAATCTTGGAACTAAGTATGGAAGTGTTCTGAGATTTCTTAGCAGTAGGGGTATGCCCCTGCTCCGTCGGCCTGCTTGCTCACCCTGCCTCCTTATTTTCCTTCCTTTCTCAGCCCCTTCACTCCTTCATGCCCTCTTGCTTCCATTCTCCTGAGTTCTGAGACACAAAGTAATGGCTAGAACTCCAGTCAGTCAGCATGCAATGTGAGGTAACTTTGTAGATGAGAGCTTTGTGCTCTACGATGAACTAGAAAGGCAAAAGGGACCTGGATCCTTGGTGCTTTCAGACTGAGGGCTTGTTAAATGGAAGACCTCCATGTCAGCTTCACAGTACTTTTTAGGCTTCCCTCCCCTACAGGTGTATGTGTCCTTGAAGGGAAATTTACTTAAGGGGACCTTAAGGAGATGTTCTATTGTCCAGAGATGGCAAGAGATAGAAACAAGAGCCAGGAGGCTGAAGGGAGAGCATCTCGAATGAGCTGTGGATGACTGCTTCTCCTAGGGATGGATATACTAGTTGTGTACCCTAGGCACTTAGGATTGAGCCATTGTTAAGTCTTCAGAACCACTCTTTAGGGCGAATATCATTGCTTCACCCCTTTCCTGATGGAGAGATGGAAATTCAGAGAAACATTCTGGTTTGTGTAAGATCTGTTACTGGTTTCAGAGTCAGAATTCCCAGTCCTTTGTGTCACAGCTCTTTTTCCGTGACAAATAAAAATTCCCTCCTGAGGCTGTCTGTTCTAATAGCTTGCCCCTCAGTGTATGTTGACTGATAACTCCACGGGAAATTTCTCCCGTGTAACTTCCATGAGAGTAAAGTAGTAGATGCATGAGATCTCAACCTCATGGCAAAGAGCCGAGACAAATCTTGCCATTAAGATTACATATTGCCGCCAGGTGCTGAAGGGCGGGCTGTTGCTTACACAACCTGCACAACTGTTCTTGGTGGACTTGCTCCAGGAGAGGAACAGTATGTGCCAACGACAGCTACATGTTTACACATTTGTCACTGCATCCTCACTGGTCCTTCCTTGGAGAACAGGCAAGCACGTGCCAGTTTAAAAGCGAGGGCCACGAGCATTTGTTCTTTGCTACCAGTCACACTGCTGCCTGAATGAAGATACTGGATCTTTCCTTCCTTTGAAAGGACTTTCCAGAAGAATATAATAACTATGGTCTTTCATTAAGGCCACCCAAATGGGTGCGGGGTGGGGACAGTTAGAATATCAATGATTAAATAATGTGTTTTCCAGAAAAAAGATCCTGTCGACATTCCTTCCCAGGATTGTTTGGAGTGGTGGTGTCCCATTGATGAAGGAATTGTCACAAGGGAGCAGATGCTGCCTGCATGCCTATAATGCTGCCACATGTCATGATCTTCCCAGGGACCTGGCCCAAGACAGTGTCTAGAGAATAGTTATTACTCCTTACACAATGCCTGTCTCTACTACCGACAGAAGCTCTTTCACTATTTCAAATAACCTTCTCTATCGATCTGTTAGAATCGGATCATATTTTATAAATACCTTCTGCTCAGTACAGAGGCAATTACTATGTGTCATTTAGCTGAGTTGGCCTTGACCTCAGATGGCTAGGACATAATTTAGAGTTTTATGGCTGAGCTGAACCAAAAGAAGAGTAAGGGACTTTGATTTTGTGAATATATAGATCAAAGGAGGGGAATTTGTGGGAGCTTTTCTGGTGGAAGAAAATCTTTTAAGAGAAGATTCAGCCATAAATGGTGAAAAGGGAGAGGATTCCTTTTATTTACCTTGAGATTGGCTATATATATTGGAAGTCACAGCAAGAGATCAACAGAATATACACTAAGACATGGGTACATGTGATGCCTGTGTAAATATGTGATGCCTATGTAACTATGTGATGCCTATGTAACTATGTGATGCCTATGTAACTATGGTACTTGAGCCTTGCTGAATATGTACTTTTTTTTTTTTGGTCTTTTCAAGACAGGATCTCCCTGTAGCCCCAGCTGTCCTGGAACTCACTCTGTAGACCAGGCTGGCCTTGAACTCACAAAGATCCACCTGCCTCTGCCTCCCGAGTGCTAGGATTAAAGGCGTGTGCCACCACGCCCAGCTTGAATATGTACTTAAAAAAAAAATATGGAATGTGGGGCTGGAAAGATGGCCTAGCAGTTAAGAGCGCCGACCGCTCTTACAGAGGACCCGAGTTCGATCCCCAGCACCCACATGGCGGCTGAGAACCGTCTTTAACTCCAGTTCCAGGGGAATCCGACACCCTCTTCTGACCTCCTCGGCATTGCACGACACGGGTGCACAAACTTGCATGCAGATAGTACATTCATACACATACAGAAATAAATAAAATTAATAAAATAAAATAAAAAATTAAAAAAATATGGAATGCTTCACGAATTTGTGTGTCATCCTTGCACAGGGGCCATGCTAATCTTCTCTGCATCGTTCCAATTTTAGTATATGTGCTGCTCCTAAAAAGTACATATTTTAGTATATGTGCTTTAGTATATGTACAATTTTAGTATATGTGCTGCTCCTAAAAAGTACATATTCACTAAGTGAGCATTGAATATGTACTTTTTAGGAGGTAGAGGGAGATCAAACTTACGGTCTCAAGGATGCCTGGTAAGTCATCATCTCCAGCCCAGATATGTACTTTTTACACTGCCTTTCTCACTTGTTTCCTAAATTATTAAGTTAAAACAACCAGACTGTATTTTCTAATTTAAATTGTTCATATTACATTCTATAATTAAACATTAGTATCTGTTTTTCAAGTTATAATTAGTATATTATATTACTCTCTCTCACACACACAGAGAGAGAGAGAGAGAGAGAGAGAGAGAGAGAGAGAGAGAGAGAGAGTCTTTTTCAGACAGGATCTCCGTGTAGCCCCAGCTGGCCTTGAACTTGCTATGTAGAACAGACTGGCCTGGAACTCATAGAAATCCACCTGCCTCTGCCTCCCAAGTGCTGGGATTAAAGGTGTGCACCACCATGCCCAGGTGTGATGATATATATTTTTTTTCAAGTCTTTTTGAGACAGGGTGTCTCTTTAGTCCTACCTGACCTGGAGCTCACTCTGTAGACCAGGCCGGCCCTGAACTCACAGAGATCTGCCTGCCTCTGCCTCCCAAGTGATGAGATTAAAGGCATGCCCCACCACGCCTGGCTTGATGATATATTTTTATGCTACAAATCATAGTACAGTGTGCTGGATAGAGTTGACAATTCAAGACACTTGGGAAGAGGAACCTCAATTGAAGCATTCCCTCTATCAGAGTGGCTTGTGGCCATGTCTTTAAAGCATTTTCTTAATTAGTAATTGACGTGGCTAGTGCCAACCCTGGGCAGATGGTCTTGGGTTGTATTGGAAAGCAGGCTGAGCACAGGCCAGAGGAGCAGGCCAGTAACCAGTGTTCCTCCACAGTCTGTTCTTTAGCTCTTGCCTCCAGGTTCCTGCCTGAATTCTTGCCCTGGCTTCCCTAAATGTTGAAATGTGATCAGGACATCAAGCCAAATAAACCCTTTCCTTCCCAAGTTGTTTGTGGTCAGAGTGTTATCACAGCAATAGAAAGCAAATGAGAGCACACAGCCCAAACTGGCAAGGGGCATTTTTCATTTGAGGAGATCTCCCAAAGAACTGGATCTTTCTCCTGGCTTCTTCTGTCTCTTGAAGTCCCAGTGATCCAAGGTGGCACTCTGTGAAGTTGCCACGACTTATGAACATGGAGCATGAAACCACTTCCAATCAATTGAATTTTTATGCCTTTTAGCACCAAAGGCTTCAATTGTCATATTTAAATGACATTCTAAAAAGTTGTCAGTGTTGGCTTAAATTATCAAACAAAGCAGGAATCCTTAACTGCCTTAGACAGTTTTGAAACACACACATAATTTGCAACACATAATTTTAAACATTCTTTTTTTAATTTCATTTATTTATTTATGTGTATGAATGTACTGTCTGCATGCAGGTTTGTGCACCCGTGTCGTGCAATGCCGCGGAGATCAGAAGAGGGTGTCATATTCCCCTGGAACTGGAGTTCTCCTGGAATTGGAGTTATGGACGGTTCTCAGCTGCCATGTGGGTGCTGGGGATCGAACCTGGGTCCTCTGCAAGAGCAGTCCGTGCTCTTAACTGCTAGGCCATCTCTCCAGCCCGCAACACATAATTTTAAAATGCCCTTTTGGCTTTGTGACTGGTCATAGTTTGAGAAAAATAGAATACTCTAAACTTTAATAACTGGAATTCTGTCTTGATATCCAAAGAAATTTCTCATTTTAAATAATACCATTCCTTCAACTAAATTCATTTTTTCAAAATCTATTCTGCAATAAACTTAAAAAGCAAGTCAGGGGCTGGAGTGCAGCACAGTGGTAGGGCACATGCCCAGCAAACATGAGATCTGGGTTTGATTCCCAGTGCCAGAGAATAATAAATAATAAGTAACTAGCTCCTCAGCACTGCCACAATGACTGACACCTCTACAATTCTTACCCTGTTATTATTAAATTATTATAAGAAATTAATTATTTTCCTTTGGATACTTTCATTGAATTCAGCCTCATTGTCTGGATGCATAGATGGTGGTAAAATATTTTCAATATTGTTGAAAAGAAAGACAATACTTTCTAGCCTACAGTGACCCGCCATATCTTATAACATGTTCTTACCCCCTGTGCTGGATAGCTTTGGTGTCAACTTGACACACCTGGGTTGAGGGAGCCTTGGTTGGGGAATTGGCTCCATTGGATTGGCCTGTGGCCACATCTGTGGTGTATTGTCTTGATTGTTGAGCAGTGACAGTATAAGAAGGCAGGCTGGGCATGAGCCAGAGAGCAAGCCAGTAGAGAGCAAGCCAGTGGACAGCATTCCTCCATGGCCTGTGCTTCAGCTCCTGCCTCCAGGTTCCTGCCCTGAGTTCCTGCCTTGTGCTCCCTGAGTGATGAACTATGAACCAGGAGATGTAAGCTGAATAAACCCTTTCCTCCCCAAGTTGGTGTCAGAGTGTTTTGTCACAGCAATGGAAAGACAAACTAGGACACCCCCAAAGATGACACATATGTATACAGGAAATTTGGGTTATTGCAAAAACCACCTAACTTGTACCCTGAGAATTGCAGAGTCTGTTTCATATAAATTTATAAGAATGAAGAAATAAATGAAGGTTTTATCTACATAAACATGTATGAGGTTTTAAAAATATTAAACTCAGCAAAACAATTAGTTCTTTGAAAGGAATGTATATGATATTAGTACCAGCAGAATTTTGTTTTAGAATTTTTAGTTGAGCAATAAGTTGATCAAATTGATTTGAGGTTTGTAATAGTTTAATTATAGAGAAAATAAACCACAATCATACGCCCAAACATGACTTCTTTAGACACAGACTCAGAGAAACAGAGTCCATTAACATGAAGTTTCTCCATTTCAAAGCTGGTTACCATTTTTCATGAGTATGCTCTTGTTATATTATTCAAGAACAGATTATCAAATATCTACCACTAAACCAAACCTGTAAGAAATTGAAGAGCTGTTAGGAGGAGAAAATGAACTATAAGAAAATAGAACCATTAGAACTGGACTTTTTTTTTTTAAGCAACAAGCTATAGTTACACATCACAACTGCTTACAAGGAAAGAATATTTGAAACTTACATATTGGTATTGGCAGTTGATGTCAGCCATTCTCCAGCTAAGCCAATGATATCCAATCCAGTAGAGAGCTGGTTGAAAAATCGAGGATGACCTAGAGAGATAATAGGCAAGTGTCAAGGCAAACCCAGACTTTTCGAGCTATCTTCAAAGCTATCCTACTGAACCACATGGATGAGATTTTTATTTGAAAGTCTAATAGGGTTCTCCAAGGGTACTGGAGAAGGAAGAAGAGGTTGACTGCTCTATACCAACCTTGGCACTAATGATGCCCTCAGACTTCTGTTCTAAGGCACACTTTTAAATTTAAAAAAATTGAAACATGACATATGCTTTCTAATATTTTATTAGTGGGTCTCAGATGAATTCCTCTGTCACATTTATTTCTATAATTATTAAAAAGAATGTGGTACATGCCTGTAATTCTGGTACTTGGAGGTACAGGCAAGAGGACTGTGTGTTCAAGACCAGCTTGGGCCACGAGGTAAGATCCTGTCTAGTGTCCCACAAAAGATATAGTGGTTTTTATCCTTTTCAAGTCTGTTTCAACTTTTACTTCATATCCTGAGGATTTTAATGGCAATATCAAGATTGGCTGATAGAGAAGAGGTTTTAGGACTTGGAAAGACTTCTTAGGTCTGTGGACCAAGGCAAGCTGGGGAAAAGTACCAGGTCTGATCCAATTCTGTGGTCAACCATAACTCTTTGGCTGTCTGACAAATGTTATATCAAGCATCAGTGTTCATTGTCCACCTAAAGTCAGGTGCCCACTAAAGTAATGGAGCTGAGCTGACTTAGCATCTCTTCTGTGAATGGGCAGATCAGCCAACTCAGTTACTGAGATGAGTGTACGTACAGTTTCTGCTATGCAACTCTAAAGCCCTGTACGACCCACAGACTACTTCAACTGGCTCTGTCCCTGGAAAACTCATAACTGTTGCCAACTTTTTGCCAAGTTGGTATTCGCCAAAAAATCAACTCCATATCAGCAGGCTTGGCTTTTCTGTCACAAATGAGTCAACACCATAGATTATCCAGGGAATGCATGACAGAGGACTGTTGTTAGATTTGCTGACTACTATGTTTCCAGTAGAAACTGCCTTTGTCTGTGAATAACTGTCAGAGAGCTAGTGTTTGAATGTTCCTTGTCTAAGTCCCCTCCCTAAGAATCTTTCCTTCCCATACAAACATAGGGAATTCTCCCAAATTTCTTCTATGAAGCCAGCATCACTCTATTACCAAAACCAGGCAAAGATACAACTAAAAAGGAGAATTATAGACCCATCTCCCTCATGAACACAGATGCCAAAATTTTAAACAGGATACTGGCAAATCACATACAGACCCACATCAAGAAGATCATCCATCATGACCAAGTTGGATTCATACCAGAGATGCAGGGATGGTTCAACATACGAAAATCAATAAACATCATCAAACATATAAATGGACTGAAAGACAAAAACCACACCATCATCTCAATTGATGCTGAAAAAGCCTTCAACAAGATCCAGCAATCCCTTCAATGCTTAAAGTCCGAGAAGGGAATTGGATTACAGGGATCATTCCTCAAATGTAATCAAGTCCATATACAGAAACCCACAGCCAATAGATCATCCTAAATGGGGAAATGACAGAAAACATTCCCTTTAAAGGTAGGAACTTGCTAAGCTGCCCCCTGTCACCACTCCTCTTCAATAGTGCTTGAAACACTTGCTAGAGCAATAAGGCAAGAAAGGAAATTAAAGGAGTACTAATTGGAAAAGAGGAAGTCAAGCTATCCCTATTTGCTATGATATGAATTGTTTACTTAAGGGATGCTAAGAACTTCCACCAGAAAACAACTAGAAATGATTAACAGCTTCAGCAAAGTGGCAGGATACAAAATTAACCTAAAAAAAAAAATCAATGGCCTTTTCTTTACACCAAGAAGAAGCAAATGGAAGAAAGCTTCAAAGAGACCTTCCCACTCACATAGCCTCAAAAACAATAAAATACCTAGGAACAAACCTAACCAAAGACACCAAAGATCTCTACAAAAAATTTTAAAAAAACCTTTAAGAAAGAATTGAAGAAGACATCAGAAATGGAAAAACCTCCCATTCTCATCGGATTTGGGGAAAATTAACATTGTAAAAATGACCATTCTACAACGCAAACTCTTGTATAGATTTAATGCAATCCCAATCAAAATCCCCAAGAGTTTCTTCACAGGCTTGGAAAAAAAAAGTCCTTAAATTCATTTGGAAAAACGAAAACCCCGAATACCAAACAACCCTGATCAAAAAGAGCTAAACAGGGGGATCTCTATACCAACTTCAAAACTATACTATAGGGCTATAGTCATAAAAACAGCCTGGTACTGGCACAAAAACAACCTGTTGACAATGGAACAAACCGAAGATCTAAACCCAGCACATACAATTCAGCCATCTCATATTTGACAAGGGGTGCCAGAAGCCACAATGGAGAAAAGACAGCATCTTCAGCAAGTGGTGCTGCAGAACTGGATCACCACTTGTAGAAGAATGAAATAAACCCCTACCTCTAGCCCTTATAAAAGTCAACTCCAGATGGATCAAGACCATCGAACGTGAAACCCCAAACTCTGAAGGCGATAGAAGAAAAAGTTTGGCAGCAACTACAAGACTTAGCATAGGAAAAGACTTCCTAATCAGACAGCACGCGCAGGAATTAAGGTCAACAATTGACAAATGGGACCTCATTAACTTCAAAGCTTCTGTACATCAAAGAAACAATCAAGGAAGTGAAGAGAAATCCCACAGAGTGGAGGAAAACCTTCACCACAGAAACATCTGACAAAGCATTGATTTCCAGAATATATAAACTACTCAAAAACATAGAAGAAAGAAACAAATGGAACCCACTCAACAGATGGAGCAAAGAGCTGAACAAAGACTTCACAAGTGAGGAATTAGAAATGGCTGAGAAATACTTAAAAGTGTTCAACATCACTAAATCATTAAGGAAATGCAAATCAAAACCACTTTAAGATATCATCTTACGCCAATAGACTGCTGGCTATGGATCAAGAAAACAAATGATACCAAGTGCTGGAGAGGTTGTGGGGAAGGGGAACACTCATCCCTGCTGGTGGGAATGTAAACTTGTACAACACACTATGGAAAGCAGTGTGGAGAAACCTGGAAGACTTGGAATGAACTTGCCACCCGACCCAGCCATACCACCTATGGCAGGTACCCTCAAACTGACCCACCCCAGCAGGATACATGCGCCAGTCAGTTTATTTCAGCTCTCTTCACAATAGCCAGGAGCTGGAACCAACCCAAACACCCCTCAACTGATGAGTGGATAGAGAAAATGGGTACATCTACACAAATGGAGTTTCTATGCATGCGCAGTAAAGAAAGATGACATCATGAGGTGTTGCCAGGATAAATGCCCAGAGCTAGAGGACATCAGTGCTGAGTGAAGTAACACAGTCCCAGAAAACAAACAACGAATGGGATCCCTCACTGTGGATACGAGTGGCCAATACTAGTTGTAAGTATTTCTTTAATGGCCCCGTGAGCTTTTGGTCCAAGCAGTTGGGAGTGATGCAGATTGGAAACAACACAACAACAGAAAGGACTGCATCAAAGAACTGACTGAAACAGTGAACTTCTGCTCAAACAGTCAATCTCCCCATGGGAGAATATTGAGAAAGAGATGAAAAGCATGTTTGGCAGAATGCATGAGCTCTGGTAGGGTGGGGGGATAGGGTCAGGATATGGGTCTAGATTTGAAAAAAAAAAAAATATATATATATATTATATATATATATATATATATATATAAATAAATTTAAAAAAAAGAACCTTTCCATCCCTAAATGTGAGGGGCTCTCAGAACATCTGGACTATGATTTCTTATATCAGAATATGTCAATCCTCAAGAGTCCTCAAACATAACGCTGATTTTTAGGAAAAGTAGTAAACAATAATCTTAATATGCATATGGGCCATAGTCCAGATGTTCAGGTGATCAGTCCAAGTAGCTTCATTTCTTGCATTTACCTCATTTTGCTTAGGGCCAACAGAGTGTATAAGACCTCCTGCAACATAAAGAATTTTGTTGAAAGCCTCCAGCTGAGGCACTGTTGGCAGTTGGTGACTGCTACAAGAGAAAGGGTCATTTTTCTTTTGGAATACGGTTGCTGGTAGGTTGCCCATGCCCAGGTGGGCCCTCACCCATGCACATCTGGGCAGGATTAATTGGACTCAGTGGATTATACAGAAAAGACAACATGGAGGTAGGAGGGAGACTTTGGGGGACCCGGAGGGAGTAGGAGGGGAATTTCAGCAGTGGATATGATAAAGATACCCTGTATTCATGTATGAAATTGTCAAAGAATAAATAAAAATATTCTTAGCAAGAATTCTGTTGAAATCTATTAACATATATATGCAGTGCCCATCTGAAAACTTTAAAAAGCAAATCTTTCATTCTACAGTAGTGCTGGATTGCAAATAAGTGCAGTCACTTTATTTGATAACATGGCAAAACCACACAGCAGAGCAGAGGCAAAAATGGATGGAGACAGACTAGGTGAAAGAGCACCACTCTATCCACTGAATTAGAAAGTACAAAGTTCCCCAATAACATTTAGCACATGGCTACAGCCGCTGATCAGAATGTCTATTAAATAACAACCAGGATCAGATGTCAATTCTTTCCTCCCTTCCTTCTTCCCTTCCTCTCCCATCTTTCACGAAGATTGGCCTTGTTATATAGCTCAGGGTAGCCTCAAGCTGGGGATCTTCCTGCCTTAGCTTTCTAAGTTCTGGCATTATACAGGCATGTACCACCATGCCCAATCCTAGATTTTGATTTCAACTATGACAGACAGGACATGGAGTAGTTTTTGGCTTAATGTCAGCTAAGGGGAGAAAATCATTTTTTAAGTCAAGTTTTAACAAATATGGTGCAAGGAAAAAGGAGAAGATGAGGGAAGAAATCTGTTCACTGGGACACATAGCAGCCACCTGCAGTGTGAAGGGCTCATCTGGGTCCTCATTCAAGTCAATTAAACAAAACATTTATATAGTCATGAAGCAATCAGCTATTTCATAGTATCAAGGGACTGAATTTTTTCAGTTAGGATACTGACACTATGGTTTCTTAAGAATTCTTGAAGATGTCAGAGATAAAGACATGTAAGGCTGCAATAATATTCTGTTGGGGCCTTCCATCTAACACAGAAAAGGAGTAGTAGGTGGAGGGACACGTGAAACGAAGCCAGCAGGAGTTGGTAATAGTTAAACTGGGTGTTGGGAACATGGGGTCATTATGCAATTCTGTTTATACATAAATTAAACTTTTCCATAATGAGAAGTTATAAAAAAGAACAACCAAGAAAACCCAGCACATCTAAGGAGTTGTGATGGAAGGTGGCCTCGTCCCGAGTCAGCTCATGGAACATCTGTATGTACTGATCCCTTTGTGAAAGATGTCTTTTATTAATCTGTAGAACAACTTCAACTGCTATCATTATCCCTTCATAGACATCTATAGCAGTGTGTTCTCACTAGTAAAACCTAATTCATTATTTTGGCTTTTAAAATGTTTTGTGTGTGTGTGTGTGTGTGTGTGTGTGTGTGTGTATCTCAGGGGGTGGGTGGCTACCCTATCTTTATACTCTGTATATCCAAATTATAGACCAGCAACCAGGAACTAGTTTTTGACATGGCAACAGCAGTAACCTTTAACCAGTGCCAAAAGTTAAAGGAACAGTAGAAAGTTCCACATCACTTGGAAGAGGATTATGTGCTCTGTAAACACAGATATCTGCTTCTGGAAGCTGCTCTAAAGATTATAAGTGGATGGCTGCAGATGACACATCTAAATGGAGTCATACAGTGAACTAATGATATACTTTCTCTGACCATGAAAAGTTTCAGATTTGAGATGACATGAGGCATTACTATGACAAAGTTGTGTGTTTTTCTTTGAGAAACAACACCATTTAGTGTTTAAAAAAAAAAAGTAGCTCCCAGCCAGGTATGGTGGCATGCACCTTTAATCCCAGCACTCGGAAGGCAGAGGCAGAGGCAGGCAGATCTCTGTGAGTTCAAGGCCAGCCTGGTCGAGAGAGAGAGAGAGAGAGAGAGAGAGAGAGAGAGAGAGAGAGAGCGCTCTAGGCCAACTGGGACTAAATGGAGACCCTGATCTGGTCTCAAAAAGATAAAAAAAAAGTAGTTCCCAACACTGTGAGAAAATGTGCAGAGCAAACTGATCAAACACAAAGCATTGGGCTAAAGCAGTCCAAGCAAAACACACGTGGGGAATTCTGATTCTCTTCCAATTCAGCAAAATAGCACTACTTGTTTGCCACAGGAACAGGCTGGCCATCAGACAGAGGTGGGCTGGACCTGAACTGAGGAGTGCTTGCTTTCTTCAGCAATCAAACAACACAGACTTTCTGCATGTAACTAAGTCTGGTCGATCCAGAAATTTTTAAATGAAGGTACACTTGGGCCCATAGTGTTGACATACCTCAAAAGCTATTTGGGATTTCTATTTAAAAAAAAAAGCTCTTTGGTTGCCTTTAGTCCCAACACTTGGGAGACAGAGGTAGGAGGATACCTGTGAGTTCAAGTCCAGCCTGGTCTACATAGTTCCAGGCCAGGTGGGGCTACAGGGAGACCCTGTCTCAAAAAGACCAACACATGGCGGGCGTGGTGGTGCATGCCTTTAATCCTAGCACTTGGGAGGCAGAGGCAGGCGGATCTTTGTGAGTTCAAGGCCAGCCTGGTCTATAGAGTGAGTTCCAGGACAGCTGGGACTACAGGGAGACCTTGTCTAAAAAAAAGACCAACACAAACATACACACACCAAAAAACAAATAAACAAAAAACCCTTTGGCCAGCCCTATTAATTCATTACAATACTTTATTTTGGACGCCTTATCTCCATCAGCCTCCCAGATCTTGATCATCAGGCTATCATCTACAGGTTTAGATGAGGGAAAGTAAAAAGAACAAGAGCTTGCCAGTCCTGGTACCAGGGTGTCCCCTGTGATGGCAATTGTGTCAAGGACTCCCAATTCCTGGGAGTTGTCTGCCCAAGAGCTTGGTAAAGCCAAGCTGGGGGTCGGAGTTACAAGGCAAAAAATTGTTCTTTATTTCTATGCCAAGAAATAGATCAGAGGGAGGTTTAAAAAGTCTTTGAGGGGCTGGAGGGATGGCTTGGTGGTTAAGAGCACTGGCTGCTTTTGCAGATGACCCCAGCTCAATTCCCAATACCCACATGATGACTAACAACTGTAACTCCAGTTCCAAGGAATCTGACTCCCTCTTCTGACCTCTGCAGGAATTACATGACACATGTGCACTTACATACATGTAGGCAATAAATTCATACACATAAAATAAGAGTAATAAAATATATTTTAGAAGTCTTTGAACTTGAGGCATTTGGAAAGTAACCCCTTGAGCCAGGATTGTTGATTAGAGAGGACTCAGTTAACAGGAAAAGGACGTGAGAAGACAACCTTGAGGCCTCCTAGTGGGAAACAGGACTTGGGGACTCATTTAGAATGGGGTTTAAAAAGAGGGAATGAGGGAGGAGGGGAGGGAATGAGGGAGGAAGGGAGGGAAAGAGAGAGAGAGAGAGAGGGACAGGGAGTGGGACAGGGAGAGGGAGAGAGGGGGAGGGGAGGAGAGGGGGGAGGGAGAGGAAGAGGGAGAGGGAGAGGGAGAGGGAGAAGGAAAGAGGGGGAGGGGAGGAGAGGGAGAGGGAGAGGGGGAGAGGGAGGGGAGGGGGAGGGGGAGGAAGAGGGAGAGGGAGAGGGAGAGGGAGAGGGAGAGGGAGAGGGAGAGGGAGAGGAAGAGGAAGAGGGAGCCGGAGAGGGAGAGGAAGAGGAAGAGGTAGCCGGAGAGGGAGAGAGAGAGGGAGAGGGAGAGGGAGAGAGCCCTTTGAGTTTAGCTAACAAGTTGTTTTAGATTGAATTGTCCTAATCCCTTGTTCCTGGAACTATGACTTTTCTTGGCAATAGGGTCTCTACGAGTACAATCAACTTGAGATGAGGTCACTCTGGATCAGGGCAATCCTTTTGTGAAAGGAGAATATGGACAAACATTCACAGGGAGAAGGCCACGTGGAGGTAAAGGCAGAGATTAGAGAGATCCATCTGCAAGCTAAAGAATGCCAAGGGAAGGGCCATGGTGGTGCATGCCTTTAATCCCAGCACTCGAGAGGCAGAGGCAGGAGGATCTCTGTGAGTTCAAGGCCAGCTTGGTCTACATATTAAGTAGGACAGCTGGGCTACAGGTAGACCCTGTCTCAAAAAGATCAAAAACAAAAATGCACAAGAATGCCAAGGAAAGTGCCACCACCACCAGAAACCAGAGAGGCAAGACTAGGTCTTCTCTGAAAGCCTTCAAAGAGATCACAGCCCTACTAACAGAACTTCGAGGGAATAAATCTCTGTTGTTTGTGGTGATAACCATCAGAAACTGATACATTAAAGGAGGCAAACAGCCCAGATTTTTAGTGCCGGTGACAAGTGAAGGCAGGTTGGATTTACCAGAATTAAATAGGCATGAAGGCAGAGTGAGGAAAAACAAGGGATGGGTCACTTTGCTCTCTTTAGGTTCTGAACAGGTTCTATCACTACATATCTATATCGTTTTTTACTTATGTAAGAAATGATAAGCTTCGGCCAGGGTCACTCCAGCCATTGAGGCCCAGGTCACTGAGCACCTGGACACTCTTCCTCGCCAGGGTGGTTCTTCTCCTCCAACTCGAATTGGGTATGTTCCCAACCACCTAGGTGAGATGAGTGGTCCACCTGGCTCTAGTTCTTACCTGTACGGACCCCGTACTTCAGGGTGTCTCTGCAGTCAACCAGGATCTGCTCCAGGGACTCAGGGTGGTCGGAGAGCTCCAAGTTAAAGCCCTCCATACCTTCCAGCAACTGGTGTGGGTGATGGAAATCCAGCACCTTGGTGGAGCGATCGAAGGTCTTGCGGACATAGTTGAGGAGTATGTCCACCACTTCTAGTAGGAACTGCACAGTTTGGTCCTCTCCGTTCTTAGCTGGAAGCAGATCTAAGCAGGGAGGGAAGTCAAAATGTGGTTACCACATGCCTCATACCTGGGCCAGCCATGATATCCTGGTCCCTAGAAGAATGCACCTGTGTCTACACACAGACATTTGATGCATTTCCTAGCACTTCACACATGCCTGCTAGCCAGGCTGCTCATATAGGGGATGGAGCATACAGAAAAGCCCTGAGCAGCTGACCCTGGCAACTGTCCATCTGCTGAATGGAAACCTGGCAGGAACATGATGGGAGGCATTTCTGTTGGGCTCCGGGGGACCATCTGACCATGTTAATTATCTGCTTGATCTGTGGATGGCAGACGGTGAGGCTGCTGTGGGTAGAGGCTGAGGCCTTTCTCGAAGAGGGTGTTCTTCATGGCATCCTCAGACAGTAAATGACAGCTGGGAGAAGGAATTCCAGGAGGTGATGGGGGACCACTGCCTCTCTGTTTGTGTCATTCTTTGGGGGCATAGACTTTGAGATACCTGGAGGTGACTTGGACTCTAGGCTCTGTAAGGCAGAATTAGGAAGAGGGCTAAGCCAGGAAGAAGCTGTGGGAACACCTGACCCCTTGTCAGCACAGCTCAAGAGTAGGTACTGTGGCTGTCTCCTGGGTCTGCTGAAGCTGTGGTGGTTCTGTGGTTCTGTGGGAGCTAATGGGAGGAATGGTGGAGGACAACTCTTGAGCTGCTCAGGAGAGACTGGCAGAACGACCCCCCATACCCCCAAGGCCTGCTCAGGGACTGCAGGAGCTAGTGAAAGATTTCCAAGAGGGAAAATGAGTCTCCCATTCCTGGTTGTGAAGCTCGGCTGCACAGATTTCCACAGGGTGAGCTTTGATGGGGGAGTTTTGGAGGATAAATGCTACTAAGAGAAACATTAGAATCTGGGATATGTAGGATTCTTTTGGAGTCTAGTGTCTATGAATCCCCATTTGTCGGGTGTCTTTAGAATTAACCAACTCACAGACTTCCCTAATTTACCTTCCAAAAGAGTGGGGCCTGGGCAGTAAGGAGGGAGGGAGTCTGTTACATGCCAAAGTCAGAAATCAGTTTCATGATAACTACAGAAAGCCATCCCAAAATGCACAGAAATGAACTGACTGCAGGTTGGAGATTCACAGAGAATAATGAAATTCTTGGTGAAAGAAGTGAAATTTCAGGTAAAAAACAACAACAACACTCAAACAAGAAACTAACTGGTTAGTACTGGGTAGGCCTGAGGAACTGTTACCTCGAGCAAACAAGTTGGAGAAGTCAGTCTCTGTGCGCCGGAAACGGGCATCCCGGTCACTGTTTTCACAGGAAAGCAGATTCTTGGAAGATTGCCTCTCCTTGAAGGCACTCACAAGGCGACTCTTTTCTTCCAGGCTATTGGTCCTTTGCAGAAAGCCTAAAGCACAAGAAGTGAGGTCAGAGAAACTGGGGACCATGTGGGTATCGGGAGTTGAGCTGGGGTCAGGCTTAGTGTCTGTGATTTATGTCCAGTGGTTCTGGCACTGTGGGCCTTCAGGAAGGGAGGGGCAGTGCCAAGCGTCATCAGTGGCACAGACCCAGTCATGCAAGAGAGAAAAGAAGCAAGTAAGGCTTGTCTTCCTCTCTACACATGACAGCAAACTCAGAATTAAGTCAACCAGACAGCTTCCACTCCACTAACTAGCCTCGGGATGGGGTTAGAAGGAAGGGACACAGAGAGGATGCTGCTAACATTGGGTTTGAGTGCTGTGGAACCAGAGGCTTGAGGGGAGAGGATAGGAGAGGACTGGAGGGTGAGGACAGGAGAGGGAGGAGGGTGAGGACAGCAGGGGGGAAGGGGAGGATGGCAGGGGGAGGAGGGGGAGGACAGTATGGAGAGGAGGGCGAGCACAGGAGAGGGAGGACAGCACTGAGAGGAGGGGGAGGACAAAAGAGAGAGGTAAGGAAGATATTTTTCTCTGGCACCAGGTAACTTGTACAAGGTTGAACACAAGTATATTTTTTGACCCAGACATATAGTGCAGCTTTTCCTGTATCAGCCCTTCATCCATAAAGTATTGGAGAAAAAGACAAGAAAGCTTAAACATCTTATGGCCTTTGACATAGATGTCTCTTACTTATTGAGCATTTTTGGGAAAGTAGTTTGCTATTTATTTAGGATAGGGGGCAGATCAAGGGAGACCCATCTCCAGGAACTTCAGATGGGCAGCTGGTGACCTCTGTTAAAATCACTACAGAAAGTTAGTTATCCAAGCAGCATAGAGAAATGAACTCTGAGCTCACGTTGGGATTCACAGTACCTTATCACTACCCCCAAGAAGAAAGAGAAATTTCTCACCTACAGAGGGGCCTGGGGAGGAATTGTTTGCTTGGAGGAGGAGGAGGAGGAGGAGGAGGAGGAGGAGGAGGAGAATGGTATCAAGGTCAATGCTTTCACAACAGTCTGCCTAGCAAGGGGGGGGGCTGACTACCCACAGTCCCTGAGACTGTTCTGTGAGTAACTGTCTTAGAGTACTGCTTCGGGTCAAAGAAGACAGCTGAGGAGAAGAAGACTGCAGTTCAGGTCATAGATAGCCAGCCAGCCTCAAAGGACAAGGCAGGGTCCTGTGGGGATTCCATCTCTGGGCTTGTGAGCATTCCTCAATCTTGCTCTACAATTCAAGGGTCAAGAGCCCAGTAGGCTGTGTAGAACCAGAGAGCATCTGGCTCCAGGCAGTTGTTTGCAAGTGGAATCCCAAGCTAAGCATCTCATAGGGACCCATGGCCAATGGGTATGGGAGGGGCTGAAGGCAGCACAAAGCTGTTTTGGACAAGGGGCTCCTTTTTTATTTTTATGGGCAAACAGCACAATGACCATTTCCTCTTACCCCCCCCCCCCAAGAGAAAACAGAAATAGAAGATACTTGAGGTTTATCTTTAAAGTTGGCGGCTGAGACACAACACACAGATACTGCCTAGACTAAATAAAATGGCTCAGGGACTGTCCTAGGAAACAAGTTTGGGACTCTGTACAGAAAACTGATGGAAAACCAAGGAAATACTGGGACTTGGCAGAGCAGAGCTCTGGCATGCTCGCCTTGCCATTCACTGTGTGTAGGCCATGCCACCGTGTCTGCAGCCGCTTTGCAGCTCTGGGCAAAGCCCTGGGTTTCTTCTGTTTGACGACTCTCCCAGGGGTCTCTGTTTCCAGAGCTAAAGGAACTCATGGCCACCCCTGCAGCTTGCTTCCCTGGGGTAGGGAGAAAGAGGGCAGAGGCCAACCTCCATGGCTCAGCTCAAGAGGTATCCTCTGGAGTGAAGGGACCAGGAGGGCAGAGTGCAGGGGGCTGTGGGTTCAGGACCAACACTAAAGACTACACTCTCCTCCCACTAGATTAAAATAGGAAGCCAGAGTTGGCTCAAAGTATAGAAAATAAGTTCTCCATGGCATTTTGTTTTTAGCACCAAGCCTAGTGGGAAGCCTTCCAACTTGCCTCCACCCCAAGGCACAGCATTTTAACAGAGGACAATTTCCCCACACCTGCTCCCCTCTCCTGTCACTCATATTGCAACTTACCAGAAATTACTCTGTGTGTGTGTGTGTGTGTGTGTGCGTGCGTGTGTGTGTGTGTGTGTGTGTGTGTGTGTGTGTGAACAGGAAGAAACTCTGAGGGTGACAGTCATCCCCATCCCCACCCCGGTTGCCCTTGAGGGGCTGAGTACCAAATTCCCAGTCTCAAGCAAACTTAACTCTGTCCTGACCCTTTTGCCCTTTCATCGGCTTGTTTCAAAGGGCAGCAGTTAGATCTTTTCGTTTAGGGGGACCTGTAGCAGGAGCAGCAGAAGGACACACAAACACACACACACACACACACACACACACACACACTCACACACACGCATGCACTCCCACAGGCCCTGGGCCTGGAGGAAGGCAGCCTTCAGCTGGAGCCTATCTGGGGCTTCGCTTGGACCCTGGTGCTCGCCAGGTTTTTCTCTCAGGGCAGCACAACAGTGACTGCTGCAGAAAGCCAGAACTGTGGCCGCCAAAGGGACCTGGCGCGAAATGGGCCATTACGCCAGGAATGGCGGGGTGGGAGAGGGAGGGGCTATTAATAGAACAAAGCTCGGGGCTGTCGACTGTCCCCAGCGTAGAGACACTACCGTGGTGTCGCCCACCGGCATGAGTACTGAGGACCCCCCCCCCCCAGCCGCTCGGCCGCAGGGCTGGGAGATTCCTGGAAATAAATTAGCTAGCTAGGTCTCGCCAGGATCATCCGAAATGCGGCGTCCCGGGAACTAGAGGAGCCCAGAAATATATAGGAGGCGGGCGCAGCCACGCTTGGAAGGGTCACGATTTTCAAACGCTGCTGAGCCACTACTCCGGCCCTGGCTGGAAGCCGCCCTGGCCCTGCGGCTGCGCCCGGGAGAGGCGGGAAGGTCAGGCCGGGGAGCACCCGGCGCCCCCAGCTCCCTGCGCTCGCGGCTGGGGAGGGCGGGCGGCTGCCGCTATCTCCGCAGCCCAGCAACTGACGGATGGCTCTTTAATAAGGCCCTCGTTAATCTTCCCCCGCCTCCTCACCCCCTGCCCGGGGATATCCGTATTTTCTGGCCCGATAAGGCTAGAGAATTTTAGACGTGAAATGTAGCACGGAAAGCCAGTCCTCATTGTTCAGTCGGAGCCACTCAGCTGTGTCCCTTCGAACAAATCTCCTTTTTTTCCCTCTTAAAACAATTGCTTCCCTTGGGCGTTTACGATTCACACCCTCGCGTCTCTGGAGAGCAGTTGTTTCCTCCCCTGCTCTCGGATCTGTTTTCCTTCCCTGTTGGCAAATCGGGCCAGACAGACCCTTGTCCTCCCGCTCTTTGCTCCCCGCCAGTGCCTGCCCCACTTCCCTCTTTCCTCGCCTTCGAAGACCTGCCAGGAACCCGTGCGGCCGCGCCTCCCCGTAGGACGAAATTTGAGTCTTTGTGACAACTCGGTGCAAAACCCCCAGAGCTGGGGAAGCCGCTTTCAGTGCGCTTAGACCCAAGTGGGAGACCACAGGGCACACGCCAGCCACAGCCTTGGGCGGATTCTGCGCTCTGGTCTGCCGGCCAGGAAATCCAGGGCAGTCCCATTTTCTATGCCAGGCCGGGAAGAACGCACTAACTAGTCCACGACGCCCCGGGCTGAGAGATCCCGGCTGCCGCGCGGGGGCGCTGCGTCCCTGTTCCGCGCCCACCCGGGCGCTCCGCGCTCTGCAAAGGAAAAGGACGCGCCTCCGGGGTGGGGTGGGGGTGGGGTGGGGATTAGCTCCAGCACAACACCAAAGGGCTGCAGTCCCCTCTCGGTGTTCCAAGCACTTCTCAAAACCCTCATATCAGGCGGATCCCCAGCGTTCCGTTGCACTTACCACAGATCTTCAGCCCCAGTTTTCGTGTGCATCCGTGGGCCACGCCACACCAAGTATCGTATGCTAGGACGAGACATAAAATAATAAATAAAACAATTAATTACTTTCAAAGGTGCGATTAGTGAGGCTAGGACCACTGAGAAACTGGGTGGAGGGCAAAGGCTTTCGCGGGGGGGGGGCGGTGGTCCTTACTGCTCCGAGTTCAAAGCTCGGTTGGGAACAAGGAGCGAGGAGGTACATCTTCGGCTCACAGACTCGCATGCTCACAGCTCTCTTCACAATCCCTGCTTGCTTCTGGTACTGAACGGTGTTTTAGAAAAGTGGAGCTGACAGCACTGGATGAGGAGCCCCAAGATGCTCCCACTCGGCTAGGGCAAAGGCTGACCTACCCCCCCCCCCAGCGTTAAGGGCCAGGCCTTGGCTCTCGGGTGGCGCAGCACCCACTGGCCAGGCCCAGTCCCTGGTCACAGTCCTTAGACTCGAAAGGCGACCGCACCAGCACAGAAAGGGAACATAGAGGCATCTGGGACCCAAACATCTCATAATTTCTTGGCGGGTCTCCAGCCGAGTGCCAGCTTAAAATAAACTGGCATGAAATGGGGTCGCGAAAGAGTTCAGGAATTAATTGGGTGAAAAATAGTATTTGACTAGATGATCGGGTTCGCTTGGCTGCTCCAGTCAGATTGGGGAGTCAAGAAGACAATGGTGCGGCTGCCTCCACGTCCTCAGCCCAGCCCCCTTTTCGAAACCAGCCCCTTATTAACCTTCCTTTGGACCTCAAACCTGGAGGCGAAGGAATCGGGACCTGTCCCGAGTAGGAACCTCGGGCCGCAGGGCTTCTCCCCCCACCCCCTTTTTTTTCTTTCTTCTTTTTTTTTTTTTTTTCCTTTAAACCAGGCCATTTTAAAGCCCCTCTAACCTGCCTTTAACACCCAGCAAGGAACGCAAGAAACAGCCAAGTGAAGCCTGCGCGCGGATTATTGTGGTGGTCCTTTATTGTGGTGGTCCTCGGAGAAATCCCCTGCCCATGGGGCAAAGCAGGGCGCCTCCCATCCCCCACCCCACCCCAGCTCGCTGCTCCAACTGCCAGCGTGTTCGCGGCGATAAGTGACATCCATTAAACCTCAGGCACAACAGAGCCCCAGCGGGGAGAAGAAAAGGCCTGACCTGACGTCGAGAGAGACAGGATGTCACAGATGGAGTTCCACTGACAGACAGGAAATCGGTGCCATAGCAAAACCCTAATAATAATACCTGGCTGTAAAGCACTGTTTCCACCCTTCACTTTAAACATCATCTCATCCTCAAAACTACCTTATGAAACACTCGCAGGACTGTGGATCTAAGACTTGCAGTAGACATTTCAGTTCAAAGAGGTTAAACGAGTTTTCCAAGGTCACTTGGCCGGAGGTTGGTGTTCAGAAACATACTAGGCTTTTCAAGTTGAGGGTTACCATCACAGAGAGAAGAGGGGCGGACAGAGCCCCTTTGATGCAGTAGGGGTCTAGAAGACCTAGCAGCCAAGGCAAGGAGAACTTCCCGACAGCGGGTTGCTGGAATAGGATGTGTAAGGTTGTGGCACGGAAAGGCAAGTCCAGGACACCCTGCAGGGCCACGGAGGGACTGCCAGCTGAGCGGCTGGGGTGTGTCCTCGGAGAGGGGAGAATGGGCCAACCTCGGAGCCAAGCACGAGCAGGGTGGAGGGCTGACACTCGGGCTGGGCTGCTGAGGGAGGGTATTTCCAGGACAGGGTTGTTTCCCAGGCAGAGTTCTAGGATCCTTGGCCTCCACCTCTGTGGTTTTAGGGTGCGCCACTCCACCTGTGAACTAGGATCATTGCCTCCACTAAGGCTGAGCATTTGGGAATCCAGGACATCCTCCCGGGATGCAGGGATGCTGAAGGTGAATGTAAGCAACTGCTCCCCTACCTTGCAGGGCTGGAGAAAAAGTGGGAGATGGGGGTGGGAGTAGAAGGGTAAGTATGGGAAGGATTGGGGAAAAAATCTATCCAGGCTCAAGCAACAACAAAAGACGCGCAGGCCTCGAGTTCCGCCTGGCCAGCTCCCACCTCCAGCCCAGTGCCTAGCTCACGTGCCGTGCAGTCAGCACCGGCTGCGCTCTCTAGCCCCTCTTTGTTATGTGGGTAATTGTAGCTTGTCTGTGTGAAGAAAGAGGGCTCTGCTCAAGGAACTGGACAGCGGCCGAAAGCCCGCGCCAAGGGGCTGAAGGGGGCTGTCCTGCTAACACCTCAATATTTTCGTTGATGGGGACAATTATTTTCTCAGCCATACATGGAGTGCTAGAAAAGACCAGTAATAAGCACTAGGAACCACTGTTCCCCTAAGCTCCTCCTCCATCGAGGTTCGGGGTCAGTACCAACAGGCTCATAGATTTGTGGCTTGGGGTGGGGAAACACTCAGGGGAAACACCTCAGCAAGGAAAAAAGAAAAACAAATCCCGCATCTCTACGCCTGTAGAGGTGGAGAGCCAGTCCGAATTAAAGGCAGATTGATGGAGGGAAGAGGGGGGAGGCATAAACGCCCCCTTTATCTGGTTTCTGTACCTCTTCTCTAGGACTCCTCACATGCTGACAGGTCTCCTGCCTAGGATAAAGGAAAGGGGCACTTCCCCTCCCGCCCTGCCGAGCTGTCTCTCCTCCTAGCTCTCCACCTCTCGCCACTCCGGGTGATGCCCAATTCTTCCCCCCCCCCCCGGCCCCCCCGCCCTGACGCGACCCCTTTGTCTCTGAGATGTAATTAATTGAGTCTCAAGCAGTTCTATGCACCTTTCATGCCCCTGGCTTCGCCCTCACTCCTCAATAGCTCCACGCAAATTTGGAGCAATTAGGGGCCCTGAGTTTTCTAAAAGCTGCAATTAACGTCGAAATTTCCACTGATTATAGACTGTGAGCGTAGCGCTGAGGGCCGGGGAGGGGAGAGAGGAGGAGGTCAGGTCCTAGCTCAACGAAAGACGGAGCCTGAAAACTATTCCCGCTGGGATTCCGGGTCCCTCTCGCCGCCCCCAGTTCTGGTCCCTGTTGTCCCATCAGGCAGACACACAACACAACAGAACAGCGCTCTCCTAGCGCGCCTCTACCCGCTGCGGAGCCTCCAGCGATCATCCCTACTGGGCCCTTGTGAAGTCCTTGCTCTCCTTGGCCCAGGAAGTAACCTAGCGTCCCCGCAGCCAAATGACCTCTAGCAGGATCCTGGGGATAGGGCCCCAAGCGTTTTCCAGCTTCCTTCATCCCCGCGATGCCTTTTTCTTTTCTAACAGCGCAGCCTCCCGACGTCCCAGCGCCCCCATCCTCCCTGGACTATTTGATAGGAAACTGGGGCAGGACCTACTTGTAGGGCGCAGGTTGGTCGTGTTCGGATCTGCTCCGGTGTTCGAGGAGGTGGCCGACGACGAAGGGGTGGACGACGCCATCAGTTCGGTGGTCTCAGGGTCTTTATCATTCAAGGATTTTCTGCAGGTCGGGGGCTCAGGAACAGGCTGCAAAAAGAAGGGAAAGCTGTTCAGGGAAGGTTTCTGGGTTCTGCGGCGCGATGCTCTGAAGCTCAGCTTGAAGTCTGGGCACCGGAGACCGAGCCGAGGCCAAGGGCAGCGAGCTGGTTCGCTAGGGGTGCGCGGTTGGTAGTGGGAGGGGCGGGGACTCCGGCGCAGGCACGGTAGCCTCTGGCGACTCTCAAGCCTGGCGGCGCAGCTGAGGCTCAGAGATGAGGGGCGCCCAAAGCTGGTGCCTGACACGGGGAGTGGGGACTGGGCTACAAGGCGAACCGGCGCTCACTGAGCGATTTTCCAGCCAAGCTGTGACAAGACCCATCCGGCTCCCGGCAGCCCGCGTCCAGCAGACGGGGGGAGGGTGCACGGGGCGGGCACGTCTGGTTCCGTGTCTGGATCTCGTTGTTGTGTCTGGCTAATTCCCTGGAAAGAAGGACGCTAACCGCTCCGGGAACTAGGACTTGGGTGCGATAAGGTGAGAAGGAAAAATGGGTTATATGTTTGCATTTCTCCCTAGGACTTGACCGGCCAGGAACCAGAGTCACCTTGCACTGGAGACAGCCCAATGGCAGCGGATCGGAACCTTGCTGGTCTGTCTGTCTTTTGTCCCACCCTGTTTCCAGCTATCTCAAGCCTCCGGCGAGGCTCCGGCCCAGTCTCCGCGTGTTTCTCCTCTACTTCGTCCCCAGAGTTCGCTGCCTCGAGCCAAAGAGGGTGGCGGAGGTTAGAAGGAGAACGTCACCAGGGAAACGAACTTGCGCCCAAAGCGCAAGAGGCGGCAGACTGAGCTCAGTGCCCTTGCTCAGTGGTTGATGCTGGCGCCATGGCGCCCAGAGGTTCGCGGACAGAAAGAGTGCAGGCTAATCTGGGTAAATCTGAGACCCCGCCGAGCACAGCCCACCTGTCACCGCCTCCACCGAGTCTCTCGGGCTCCGCGGCGAGCCCCGCGCGCGCACTGTCCCAGCTACGCAGACCGCGGGTGCCACAAGGGTGCTGGGGGAAGTAACAGGTTACCGTTCCTGATCGCACGGGCGGAGGCCGCTACCTAGCCGCGTTTGGGAGACCCAGGCGCTCCCGGCCCAGAAGCTCACGGGAAAACCGCTCCTGGGTCACTTGAGCGCCAACCTCAGCTCTGGTGCATCCTCCGGGTATGAAACCGCGGATACCGGTAGGGAGAGAGAGAGGTCCCTGGAGCTATGCATTGAGGGGCAGCTGAACTGAGGCGGGCGGGAAGTATCCGGCCATGGGTGGTGAGCGGGCGGTGCTGGAAGTAAGGGTTGACCAGAAGCCGCAGGCAGAGAGGACCAGGTTGAATAGCCCAGGCTGGGCGCTGCGAGTCCTGGCTGTCGCGCGCTCACCCACCTCGGTTCAGCGATCTCCAGCAGGACCCTCCGCTGCTCCTCCGCGTAGCGTGCTGCTATCCGCCCGGTCCTCTCGGCTCTGCTACAGGCGTAGGCGCACTGTGTCAACTCTTTCCAGCTGCGTCTTTCCTTGCACTACCCCAGGTCCAGCTCGGGAGAGCCTGGAGGAGAAGAGAGATGCCGGGAGAGGCGGCTGCTGGGCTTGGGGGAGGCGGGGGCGGAGTGGGGAGGCGGGGACCCGCTCAGCGGGGGAATCACGAGGCCGCTGCTCGACCGCGGGGCGGCGGGGCGGCGGGGCTCCTTTGCAGGTGTCTGACCGCCTCTGGAGCTTCATAGGGCGATCAGAAACCCAGCTCACGGGTTTGCGCCCAGGAAGGGGGGGGGGTCCTATGAGTAATCTAGAACGCACTCAGCACACTCTATTTTTTGAAATAGGCAGGGTGTTGGGCGAAACGCGCTGCCTCACTGAGCATTTCCTCTTTGTCGTCTGCTTAGCTCTCCCTCCGCATCTTCCAGGGGACTGAAGTAGCTACTTTACGTTAATCCCTTTCTCGTGATGGTACCAAATCTTCGACCCCCCACAACGTTCTCTTGGGCGAAATCGTTTTGGGTGGCGTCCTGGGTGGCTCTCTACTAAGCCAGGGCTGGTGTGAAAGCAGAGGAGACAGAGACAAGGGGCCCATTCAGACCCGGGAGTCTCCATCTCCTTATTCCAGTTTCGTCATTTAGTTCGAGGCACCCTAAAATACCTCGTCTGAACACAGCTACCTGGTACCACCAGCGGGGAAAATGCCTATTTCCCTTTCACTGGTTCCTTTCTTGAGGGTGGGAAAATAAATTTTCATGATTGATCATGTCTGAAGGTTAATAACACGCACGAGCGCTGCTCCACACGCCTGGGGAACCCGAGCACAGAGGTGGCTCCCCAGGGGCGGGCAGCCCTCCGATCCTTGGCCCACGCCTCCCGCTTCTTTTTCAATTTCATTCCATTTAAAGATTCTTTTTTAGCAATGTTTAAGCACCGTGCTGCTTTGGGTGAAGGACCCCCCCCCCCCAATTAAAAAGGCGCTAACGGGAAAACTTCCACCAGAGGGCGCCAAACACCCAGACACCCTGGGCAGGCTGGGTTTTTCTGGCGCGCCCCAGCCCGCACCTGGCTCTGTGTCTGCCTCCCGCTGCCTTCTTCAGCGGGCTCTTTGCATGTTCACCGCCTCCCTTTTCCTCTCTTACGGTTAAACAAAGTTGGTCTTTGGGCTTGTCTGGGTGACGTCGACCACTCTACTGGTTTTCACAGCGATTTTTCTCCCAGTTGCGGCGCAACAGACAGTGGTTATTTATGCGCACGTCTGGGTCCTCGCTGTTTGCCAGGCCTGTCCCTTCTCTGTGAAAATCATCGCCTTTCCTCACGACACAGCAGAAACGCAAGCAAAAAAATCGTAAAAATCACCGAAATTTTCTTAAAAGAGATGGAAGATTCGGCTCTGGGAGGATATAGTCTGATCAACAAAAGGGACTGGGCTTGGAGGCTTGAAGTAACAGTGTTGCTTTTGTTACCAAAGAAAATTCTGTTGTCCTCTTTCCGCCTACAGTAAAAGCCTGGACACTTTTTAAAAACACAAAAGCATCCGAAGGGTGGGCGCCCCTTGTGCCAGAACTCCCGGGTTAAGTACCGTGGTGTGCGTGGTGTGTGTGTGTGTGTGTGTGTGTGTGTGTGTGCCTGTGCCTGTGTCTGTTGGGTTCCACTTAGGAAAGGTCCCCTCTCGCTGCGCAACCCACAGCTTCTCCGAATAGCTTGAAAGGTTGGGTTTAGAGGGAGGTTCCTTCCACGCCCCCTTTCTCGGCCTTAGTTAAAAGATCTAGTCACACCAATCAGCAAGCTAATGGCAGGGCTTAACTCTCTCAGGAGGTACTGGCCAGGAGCTGGAGAGAGGAGGCAACAAATCCCTGTGCCCCTAACACCCACAGTTCTTCCTAGATGCCCTCCTACTCCTCTGTCCTCAACCGTCCTCCAAGACCTGAGCTCCTTAAAAGGGAGGTGCGTTCATTTCACCTGTGGCACTGAGCTGAGAAATTTTCAGACACTTCTTTCTTTGACCGCAGAGTCGTAAGCGCGCGCTCCTAAGGTTTTCGAACAAAACATAACCTCACTGGGGATGGGGTGGAGGAAAGAAAATAGCTCTACAGTACTAGCTAGGGCAAATTAAAGCAGGCTGGGTCCATCTTTGAGGACCTCTTTCTCCTTTCTGGCGGGGAGGAAAAGAATGAACGCTTCTGCTCGTCCTTAATTTTAAAGTGTACGAATAGCAGTAATGAATTGACCGGATATTAGTGGGGAGCTTATATTACCCCCTTCAACCCTGGCATTCATGGAGGTGGCATTCCGGTAAGCCAGGAAGGAGACTGGGGGATTCATGACTTTGACTTAATTTCCAGTTATCTCCAACTCCAACTCAAGACTTTTGGGCTCAGAGGGACTGTAAAGAGCTGAGGGCCTGGAAATCCACAGTTCCTGGGCGTTGAGTTTTGAGGCAGTGAGCAGCATTCAGCACCAAGGACAGGGCCCGCGGTTGAGCAGCCTTTCCCAGGCGTCCACCACTGGCTGTCTGGTTCGCCCCTCCCCTGGTCCGCGGGGCCCCGCCTTCCCCACCTTGGCCTTAACTGCGGTTTACTTTGCCTAGTGGAGATTAGAGGGTGGAACGTTTCGCTCACCCTTTTTGTCCCCTACTAAGATTTGGACTGGAGATGGCTATACGTGTCATTTGGCTCTTCAGAAATAATATTTGGAACCAATATTTTATTTGCGGTTTTCACTCTTTTTATCTTTATGCTCCCAGGGGAGGAAGCTTAGGATAATGGGGGTGGAAAAAATGTCCTCTCCACCGATTGGAACCTGTGATGAGGGGTGGCCCGGAAGGGTGCGGTATCCGCCCAGCTGTTTCGTTTGTTTTTGATCTAAGGATTAACGCTTTGAAGAAATGGGAAGCAACGCTCAAAGGCAAAAGAAGGAGGGGGCGAACAGACCATCCCCTCCTGGGGTGCTAGGGGTTACCCGCCAGCTCACTCCATCCTTCAAGCCAAGGACAACATTCAACCGTGACTGGGACTGGGAACACGATTCTCCACCCACAGTGCCCTTTCCCCGGAGGTTTAAAGACACTCGGAACATGTTTAGAGCCAAGGCTTTCCCGCAAAAGAAAAAGCGCGGGTGGAGAAGAGGCGCCCCAGCTAGCTTCCGGGGAGGGTTTTTTCTTTTTGCGTAAAATTCGGTCTGTCAAGGCGAGTAGATAAGAAACGCTTCGCATTTTTAGCTTTTAGGAAGGGTAAATTAGAACCATGGTTTTAGCTCATTTTAGTTGGGTCTTAAAAGTCCATCTTAAATATTTAACTTATGATTTTTTTAAGTGCCAAGCCTGGTGGTGCACGCCTTTAGTCCCGGCACTCGGGAGGCAGAGGCAGGTGGATCCCTGTGAGATGCCCAGGCCACCCAGGACAACATAGCGAGACCCTGTCTGGGGGAAAAAAAAGTGCTGGCCATTTAAAGGTCTGTCTCCAGGGACAAGGACCAGGGAATCAGTGCTTAACCTTACATTCCGGAGCTTTCTTAGGTCACACCACAGGCCCATAACCTGTGTTCGTGTACTTTAGAGACAGTCCGTGAATCCGTCAGGACTTTCACTGGAGGGCCCCAATTCACAACCTTGTTATATCCATAAGAACACTGCACTCATTCCTGGTAGGCAGGGGAGGGTTAAGAGGCTGGTTCGGTAGCCCAGTTCCAGCCTGAAAACTGAGGACTCTAGAAATCGCAATGATTTCTTGAAGAGAGCTGGATTCTTCAGATAATTATCATATGGTTGTTATCCTTTGATATTCAGAGGCTGAAAATATTTTAACATAAAGAAACCAAGCAAGCAGGACCGGGTGATTTGTATTTGTGCAAGTCTTAAAACGCCCATTTCTCTCAAATACAAACATAACGACCAGCAGGTGGCGATAGATTACTTCTGAGAAGAAACAACAAACCCAGCTATTCAAGGAAGTATGCCAATCTGTTGGCATTTCACGAGCATCCCGGCCATTTTTCACAAAGCAGGGCCTTTTTAAACACTAAGAAACGCCCCAGACGTGACCGGAAATACCTAGGATCGTGTGTCCCTTTGATGAAAGAAGGGCAGCACCACATTCGTTTCTTTCCCACACAGCTGTATCCTAAGAAGGAATCCATTAGACTAGAACCTGCCTCACTGCAAACCAGATGCTACGGAAATAACAGTCCTGGATTGGGATGTGAGAAAGGAGGTTTACAATGCACAATTGCATTAGTGAAAGAGTATTGGACTAGAGATTAGACTTAGTAATATCTGATACATTTCTTTTACTGTTTAAAATATCAGCCATGTGATCTCTATTTTCAGACTTACATGTCTAGGACCGGTTTATAAGAAGGTTCTAGAATGGTCTGAATGTCGTGGAGAATCTGGTACCTTAACCTTGTGGTTCAAATCTGAATTCCTTCCCAAATCTTGACTAGTTACTCAGAAGAGAAAACTAGAATCTTAACGTGATGGGTTCATTCCAGCTCCCCAAATCATCAGTCCTTTCATGTGAAGGACTTGAATTTAACAGCTCATTGAACTTCTGGGAACCAGAATCATGTTTTCCTCAATATAGTAAGAGTGGAGTTCTATCAGGGGATCCATCTAAACTGAAATCTCTGGCAGCCCCTAAATATAAGGATGAAGTAAGAATTATCTTCTTTCCGGGGTTGTAGATTTAACTGTCTTTAACCCCACAGCCATTGACAAGGATAGGAGAGTTTTCAAAGTTCCTTTCTTTGGATAAGGAAAGTATATTACCCTTTTCACCCTCCCCTTGCTGATGGGTTTGGCCATGTGATTTGCTCTGGGTGCTGGAATGGAGCTGACCTTCAAACCCATGAGCTTTTAGGTGATGCATCATTATGCATCGGTATTAGCAACATCTATGACTATTTTCTTTTTCTTTTTTTTTTTTTTGTCTTTTCAAGACAGGGTCTCCCTGTAGCCCTAGCTGTCCTGGAACTCACTCTGTAAACCAGGCTGACCTTGAACTCACAAAAATCCACCTGCCTCTGCCTCCCAAGTGCTAGGATTAAAGGCATGCACCACCACGCATGGCCTATGACTATTTTCTTACACCCAGAAGTTTAAGCAGAACTAAGGGGAAGTACTGGCATAGGTTGAGACAGAAGAAGAGGACCTACCCTGAAGGTATGTGGCTAGAGGCTAAACATTATTAAAGTTCCTTGAAGCAAATGTTCATTTTATATCAAATCTTTATTATAAGCACACACATTTTTTAAATGACTGAAACTTGTTTGCTTGGTTTCCAGTGGACGGCCCTATGTCCATGCAATACTGGCAGCACTAAGTGGACTCAGTGAGTTAAAAAAAGAATACGTGAAGGACTGGAGAGATGGTTCACTGATTCAGAGTACTGGCTGCTCTTTCAGAGGACCCAGGTTCGAATCCCAGCTCCCACATGATGGCTAACAAGCACCTGTAACTCCAAGTACAGGGGATCTGATGCTGTCTTCTGACCTCTGCAGGCACTGCACACCACATGGGTATATTTACATACATGCAGGCAATATATACACACATAAATACATAAAAATGTAAGTGGGGGGTGGTGGCACACACCTTTAGTCCCAGCACTTGGGAGGCAGAGGCAGACAAATCTCTGTGAGTTCAAGGCCAGACTGGTCTATGTAGTGAGTTCCAGGACAGCTGGGGCTACAGGGAGACCCTGCCTCAAAAAATATAAATAAAATACAAAAAACATTTTTGAAAAAGAGTGCATGAAGTTGGGAGGGAAAAGTGGTCTTGAAGGGTATTGGAAGAGTTGAAGGGGAGGAAGTAGACATGGATTTGATCAAAACACATTATATTTATATACAAAATTCTCAAACAAGAAAAAATTTTAATATATATTTTTTATTATTCATTTATTTATGTGTATGAATGTACTGCCTGCATGTAGGTTTGTTCATCCGTGTTGTGCAATGCCTCGGAGGTCAGAAGAGGGTGTTGGATTCCCCTGAAACTGGAGTTAAAGATGGCTCTCAGCTGCCATGTGGGTGCTGGGGATTGAACCCTAGTCCTCTGTAAGAGCAGTTGGTGCTCTTAACCGCTAGGCCATCTCTCCAGCCCACAAGAAAAAATTTTAAATAGAAATAAAATGATGGAAGCTGCCTTCCTTGCAGAAGCAGTCCTGGGGCTTTATAAATAACCAGAGCATCTTCTCCCTGTATGGGAGGGAAGCTGAAACAGAGTAAATGTCTACTGCAGGAACCAAAAATGAGGATTAGGTGGAACCACTACTGCTGTTTCTATGGCTCCCAAGCCCAGCAAGGCTGTGAATGATATTGCTGCTGCTCTTGGAGAGGCACATAGGGCAACACAACCCCATCTTCAACCACTTTTGTTTTAGAAAGGGGAGCTGTGTTTTTAGAGACCCTTCAAGCTCTTATCATGACAGGCCTCAGCACTCAGTACAGTTCAAGCCTGCTCAGAGAGACTCCAGTCTGGACACCAATCACTGAGCTGACTGCGGGAGACTGAAACCAGTTGCAGATGCTTCAAGAGACTTTGTTCCACTGTGAACAGCTGATGAAGCTGTAGTTTCTGCTTTCTGAGATTGCTTCAGTCACAGCAGCTTTCAGACACTCTGCAAAGACTCCAGGAAACTGCACTTTAGCTACAATAGCTTCAGATGACCCTCAGACAATTCCACCCATAGTTACAGCAGGTTGTCCCTGTAAAGTTGTCAGGGGATTCAAGGAAGACTCCCTCACCCACCTATGACAGCCGGGTCAGGCCCAGGATTCCTCTTATAGACTGTGTGACAAAACAGGGAGTTTGTGATTAGCAGAGGTTGTATAAAGAGCTCTCTGCTCACTCTGCTCTGAGTACAGGGGAGGGAGGACCTCCCTCCAATGCACTGCCCATTTTATGCTTCAGCTTAGGCCCCAAAAAAGCCTCCTCTTGGTGTTTTTTGTTTGTTTGTTTGTTTTTTGTTTTTGGTCAACAGTGGTCTTTATGACAGGCAGATCAGGTTGAGCTGGTAACTTGAGGAACACACATAGTCCCAGGCACAATAAGCTACACAGGAGCTGGAGCTCCAGAGAGCAAAGACTGTGGAGAACTGATACCAGGGAAAAACTAGGACAGATGATACTAAGAAGGACTGTGTGAACTCTGACAGGATGAGAGGACTATGTGGAGAGCTGAGACTGCGGAAGGCGAAGCACCAAGGAGAGCAAGACTGGAAGAGCTACAAGCCCCCGCTGTTGAATTCCAAAGGCTGCTGAGGAGCTGAGCACTTAGAGTGGAGGTCCCCAACACCCTTACCTCAGAGCTGTCACACTTGAAGCCCAGAGCTGTAAGGGATCCCAACACCAGAAGCTTGGAGTTGCTGGCAGCAAGGGAGCTGCTCTTCCTCTGTGACTTCCATCAGAATAGAACAGAAGAACTCTCAGCTGATTGCTAACAGGGTCGCCAGGTCACCAGGACTGCTTACTGCTGGCCATGCTTGCTTAATGGTAGTGGAAGAGGAGACCTCTATTTCTGTCTCTTTGTCCCTCAGCCTTTCTTTTTTAAAAATTTTTATTTATTTGTTTTTTTAAGGGATTCACAACATAAGAGCACAGTTGTTTTCAGATCACATTGACATTGCTCAGTTTGCCATACAATTAGGTAATTGGTGCTAGCATCCAAAGATGAGGGATACCATTCGTCGTCTGTTTTTCACTTAGCATGGTATCTTCTAGCTCCAGCCATTTACCTGCAAAGTTCATGATGTCATCTTTCTTTACCACTGCATAGATCTCCATAGTGTAGATGTACCACATTTTCTCTATCCACTCGTCAGTTGAGGGGAACTTGGATTGGTTCTAGCTCTTTGCTATCCCTCAGCCTTTCTATTTAGCAACATGACAAAGAGAAATATTTACTCTTATATTTGAGATATTAAGTGTCATGGAGAGTGTGAGGTGTGTTTCATTTATGAATTCTTTTAATTATCTTATGTCCTCTGTTTATAGATGAGGAAACTTAATACCAGAAATGTCACAGGTCTTCCCTCTACCACAGGCTGGATGAGAAGGGGGAGGACAGTTCTTTCCCCTTCCTGAAACCCCAGGTGCCCTGTGTACTGCTCTGTGAAGACTTCTAGCTCTGTCATGAATAAGTTTGGCCTGAAAAAATTGCTTTCTCAGGGCTTCTGTACTAAGAGGGTTAAGATATTAGATGGGTCCATACCAGGTTTTACTCATCTGAAACCATTTGCTGTATTTGTGCAGTTCTCCCTGTGGGTTGAGGGGGAGCTCTTGATTTCTTGGGGGTCTTAAAGGCAGCTTTGTCTGGAGAGAAAGCAAAAATATGGACTTGAATTTCTATCTTCATTTTATTCAACAGCTATCATTTAACTGCTCTAATATTCTCATCAGTAAAAATGGGGGCTAACACCAGGCTTGTGGCTTTCTTATTTGATGCCCAGAAAACTCTTTCAGCAAGTTCAACAGTGCCTGGCTGAGGGCATTCCATGGAGTTCATTGATGTTCCTCGTTAGTTCAAAGGTGCATCTCAAACACCCCACCCCCGAATATACCAGCCAAAGTTTGTAATTGTCTTATTAGGTTGTCATTCTGTTTCAGAGGAGCGGCTGATCATTCTGGGGTGGGTCTGGGCCCTTCCTCTTAGTGACATAGAGAATGTTTAGCTCACAGAGGAGCGCTGGTTTCTAGAGAAGAAAATGTTCTGATGCAATGAACAGACTCAGCTGGGGAGGAGCCAGTCCTGCGGAGGCGACATCTGCATGCAACTGTGGATTTCTGCAGGTTTTGCTGTTTGCATTTTCTCTATTTTCCTTCTCTGTCTGTGATCTCATCTTGCCTTTAAATGTCAATTTAATTGATATCAATTCTTAAATATTTATTTATTTATTTATTTATTTATTTATTTATTTATTTATTCTTTTTGAGACAGGGTCTCCCTGTAGCTCCGGCTGTCCTGGAACTCGTTATGTAGACCAGGCTGGCCTTGAACTCACAAAGATCTGCCTGCCTCTGCCTCCCAAGTGCTAAGATCAAAGATGCGTGTTACCACACCTGGCCGATGCCTAAATATTTATATCTCTATCCAATAGTCCAGGTGCATATATCATATGGATTTTCAATAATTGACACCTTAAAGTGACCCAAAGTAAACAGCCCTTCCCCAAATATTCTCCTCTTAGGACTTTCTCCACCTCAGTAAATGACAACTAGAGACATTACTGTCTTTCTAGCTGGCTTAAGCAAATAGCTTGGAGTTACTCCTGGCTCCTTCCTTCCAGTCTCTGGGTTTACTCCCATCTTTACCTGGCAGCTGACAAATGAGTGTGGCTGGTCCTGTTGCACCTCTACCGCAAGTGTTGTCAAATTTCGAAGATTACGGTTTTTTAATTTTATTTATTTCCGTATGTGTATGAATGTATTGTCTGCATGCAAGTCTGTGCACCTGTGATGTGCAACGCCGCAGAGGTCAGAAGAGGGTGTCGGACTCCCCTGGAACTGGAGTTCTCCTGGAATTGGAGTTTCAGACGGCTCTCGGCCGCCATGTGGGTGCTGGGGATCGAACCCGGGTCCTCTGCAAGAGCGGTCGGCGCTCTTAACTGCTAGGCCATCTCTCCAGCCCCAAGATTATGATTTTAAAAGAGACACTTGTACATCCATGTTTATAGCAATCTTAGAATGTCAAATGGAGGAAGGAGTGCAGGTGTCCATTGATGGATGAATAGATAAACAAAATTTGGTATGTACATGTGATAAATATTAGTAATAAAAAGGAATAAAGTATTATGATATGGATGCCTTGAAGACATTATGCTAGGTGAAAGAAGCCATTCACAAAAAGATAAATGTTGAAAGATTCCAATTATATGCAGTGTCTAAAGCAGTCAAATTCGAGTCAGCTTGACGGTTATTTATTCATTTATTATATCTATATATATATATTCATATCTATATATAGAATTGATTTTTTAATTTTTTAAAATTTATTTATCTGTATGTGTATGAATGTACTGTCTGCATTGCAAGTTTGTGCACCCATGTCGTTGCCATTGCCGCGGGAGATCAAGAGAGGGTGTCGGATTCCCCTGGAACTGGAGTTCTCCTGGAATTGGGGCGTTTCAGACGGGTTCTCGGCTGCCATGTGGGGATGCCGTGGTGGCCGGGGATCGAACCCGGGTCCTCTGTACGATCGGTCGGTGCCTCTTAACCACTAGGCCCTCTCTCCAGGCCCCCAGAGCAACTTTTTAAAAAAATCTTTTTAAAAAAAATAAAATATATACATTACATACTACCACTATCACCTCTTGAATTGGAGGATTTTCTCTTTTCGTATTTCTTCCTTTCTTTTTTTTTTTTTTTTGCTATTAAAAGATTGTCACGATTTCCTTAAGGACAATGTTTTTTCTTTCTTTTTTTTTTTTTTTTTTTTGCTAAAAGATGTCACGATTTCCTTAAGGAAATGTTTGAAGGTTCCTCCTTGGCAAGCCCAAACAACCATCAATCTTGCCCTTGTGCTCCACACTGGGGTTTTTCCTTCCCATGGTCCCCCAAATGAGGTCCAGTAAGCACGCGTCCTGTCTTGATCTTCCTGTACTGGCCTCCATGATACAGCCTGGGTAGTCTAACAAGGGCAGTCTATACTCTGACAAGGCTGAAATTCCAGTAGCTACTCAGTCCACAAGCTGGATATCTCGGTAGTCCCCACTTGGCGTTGAAGGTTTGGAGGATTCTTGGAGAGACATGAGTCTTCAGCCAATATTGGAGGGTTTAAAAGCTGTGTCTCATGTCTTCGAAGAGTGGCAAAAGCAGTGGGAGCCACAGAGTAGATGCACTTGCTAGTAAGAATTGAAGACAGGCCAAACAGTGCTCTCTCTTTTTTCTTTTGGTCTTTTTACTAAGATCTCAAGTTTTATATCTGAAGTACAATTTCTGAGGACTTATTGATTATTTATTTCTGGTTTTACTTTCCTTTTGGATGCTTAAGGCCACTCAGCCCACCAGATTAACCAAGGTTTTTGTTTTCTTAAGGTCAGTTGAGGATCTGATCCTCAGGGGTCACTCCGGGTTTTTTTTTGGGGGGGGGGGCTGACTCCTTTCAGCTTTTCATTACTCAAGGACAAAATCAGATCTTCCTAGACCAGGCTTCCCTTTTTGAAGCATGAGCAGACTTTTCCTCTTTATAGACTGGACACTGGCTGAAGTCCTATTGGTGGATCTCCAAGACCTCCCTACACAGGAAGACTGGTGACTCACATTTGCAGGACATTTCAAGAGATGCCCCCAATGCATAGTCCCCTAAGACCTAGTTGACCTCTGAGGGCAAGGAACAAAGTTATCCCTTAGGTCCCTCAGACAAATTGGTATGGGCATTAAGTACGGTTGTTAAGCACCAGAAAGGCTAAGTTACACCAGCCTGATACATCACACCTATATTAATATTGTAACTTCTGAAAATAAACTGTATGTTTATTTTTATTCTTATTAAAACTTTTTCCATAAGTTATACATCATTTCTCAATCGAATCTAGAGTCACTTCCCTTTCCATGCCACCCACCCCACCCAAGTCCCTGCACTCTGCCATATATATCCTGCATCTTTTTCTGAGTCTTTCCAGAGTTTTTTTTTTCAGTTCTTTTGTTGTTGTTCTCTCCAACTTGTATTGCTTCAGTATATATACATATATATACATAGTTATATATACATACATATATACATACATACATACACATACCACTTGAATTGGAGGACTTTTTTTTCCCTAAAAGATGTCATGTTTTCCTTAAGGAAGTGCTCGAAGGCTCCTCCTTGGCAAGCCCAAACAACCATTAATCCTGCCCTTGTGCTCCACATTGGGGTCTTTCCCTCCCATGGTCCCCCAAATGAAGTTCAGTAAGCATGCATCCTGTCTCGATGCCCCTGCACTGGCCCCCATGATACAGCCCAGGTGACAAACTGTATATTATTTCCATATATTTCTTGATACGCATTTTTCCATTTTAATTTTATATGTGTGAAAAAGGCATACATACCCACCATCATATACCAAAAATCCAAAGACTGAAAATAAATGGTAGGTTAGTTCTAGAACCTGTCTAGGGATTCACAATATAAGAGCACAGTTGTTTTCAGATCATGAGGAATATAACATTAATGTTTCTCAGTTTGCCTTACAACTAGGTACTTGGTACTAGCATCCACAGATGAGGGATACGATTCAACTTTTGTTTTTCTGGGTCTGTGCTACTTCACTTAACATAAAATCTTCTAGTTCCATCCATTTACCTACAAATTTCATGATGTCATTTTTCTTTCACCACTGCGTAAAACTCCATTGTGTAGATGTACCACATTTTCTCTATCCAGTCATTGGTTGAGGGGCATTTGGGTTGGCTCCAGCTCTTTGCTATTGTGAAGAGTGCTGCAATAAACATAGATGTGCATGCTTATTTGCAGTAGGATGAGTCTTGTGGGTATATACCCAGGAGTGGTATGACTGGGTTTCTTCATCTCTTTTTAAAGTACAGGGATTACAGGCATGCAACACCTTATGGTGGCTCTTTGATCCAATTTGAATTGATTTATGTACAGGGTGAGAGATATGGATCTAGTTTTACCTTTCTACAAGTAGATACCTAGTTCCCTGGCACCATTTATTTAAAAAGTTATTTTTTCCTCTAACATGATTTTGAGCCTTTTTGTCAAGAATACTGTGGCTGTAGGTGTGTGGGTTTATTGCTTGGTCTTCTGCTCTACACCACTGGCCTGTGTGTGTTTTGAGCCAGTGGTGTGCTGTTTTGGTTACTATGATTTGGAGTCTGACTTGAAGTTAGGAATTCTGACACCTTCAGTATTGCTCTCACTCAAGATTCCTTTGATGATTCTGGATCTTTTGTGTCTCTGTATAAACTTTAACATTTTTCTAGATTTTTCTAAGCATATTAGTGGAATTTTATGGGAATTACATTAAATATGCAGACATTTTGCTATCATGGCCCATTTTTGCAATATTAACAGCACTGATCCATGAACTGAGAGATCATTCCCTCTTCTAGTTGCTTCAGTTTTTCCTTTAATAGTTTGCAGTTTTCATTGTTGAAGTCATTCATTGTTTTAACTATGTTTATTTCTAAGTATATCATTTAATTTTTTTGATAGGGTCTCATATAGCTGAGACTAGTCTCCAACTCTCATCCTCTTACCTTTACCCTGAGTGTCAGATTATGGATGTATACCACAGTGCCCATCTAGTAGCTAATATTTTACTTTTTAAGGTTATTATGAACCGGCTTACTCTCCTGATTTCACAGCTTGTTTGTTATTAGTACATAGGAAAGCTACTCAGTTTTGATCTTCTATCTGTCTACTTTGTTGAAAATGTTGATTGTCGGTGTGTTTTCTGATGGCATCTTTTTTAAATTTTTATTTATTTATTATTTTTTATGTGTATGAGTATACTGTCTGCAAGTAGGTTGGTACACCTGTGTCATGCAATGCCTTGGACATCAGAAGAGGGCATTGAATTCCCCTGGAACTGGAGTTAATGACGGTTCTTAGCCACCATGTGGGTGCTGGGAATCAAACCCAGGTCCTCTGCAAGAGCAGCTCTTAACTGCTAAGCCATCTCTCCAGCCCCAGCAACTTTTTTTCTTATTTTTTTTTATAAAAGGAAGAGTTTATTTGAGCTTTTTTAATTGAGCTTTTGTGCATTTCATACATTTCTTAATCACATTTAGACCTGTTCCTCCATCCATGCCCCCCCACCAGAACTCATGTATTCTGCCATACATGTTAAATCCTGTCTTCCATCTTTTTTTCCAAAGCCAATTTATTTTATTTTATTTTATTTTATTTTTTTTATTGTATTTATTTATTTATTTTTAACAAATCTAGACCCGTGTTCCCGCTCATTCCCCCACCCCGTCAGAGCTCGTGCATTCTGCCAAACATGCTTTCCATCTCTTAGTCTTTCTCAATATTTTCCATGGGGACGTTGACTGTTTTGAGCAGAAGTTCACTGTTTCAGTCAGTTCTTTGATGCAGTATTTTCTGTTGTTGTTGTTGTTTCCAAAATGCATTATGTCCAACTGCTTTGTACAGAAGCTCAGGGGGCCCTACACAAGAAATACTTACAACTGGGTAATTGGCACTAGCATCCACAGATGAGGGATACCATTCGTCGTTTGTTTTTCTGGGACTGTGTTACTTCACTCAGCATGATGTCCTCTAGCTCCAGCCATTTTCCTGCAAAGCTCGTGATGTCGTCTTTCTTTACTGCTGCATAGAACTCCATTGTGTAGATGTACCACATTTTCTCTATCCATTCGTCAGTTGAGGGGCATTTAGGTTGGTTCCAGCTCTTTGCTATTGTGAAGAGAGCTGAAATAAACATGGCCGTGCATGTATCTCTGTGGTGGCGTAAGTCTTGAGGGTACATGCCCAGGAGTGGTATGGCTGGGTCGGGTGGCAAGTTCATTCCAAGTCTTCCAAGGGTTCTCCACACTGCTTTCCATAGTGGCTGTACGAGTTTACATTCCCACCAGCAGTGGATGAGTGTTCCCCTTTCCCCACAACCTCTCCAGCACTTGGTATCATTTGTTTTCTTGATCCTAGCCAGTCTTACTGGAGTAAGATGATATCTTAAAGTGGTTTTGATTTGCATTTCCTTAATGATTAGTGATGTTGAGCAGTTCTTGAGGTGTTTCTCAGACATCTCTAATTCCTCGCTTGTGAAGTCTCTGTTCAGTTCTTTGCTCCATCTATTGAGCGGGTCGTTTGTTTTCTTTTTTCTTTGTTTTTTGAGTAGTTTATATATTCTGGAAATCAATGCTTTGTCAGATGTATCTGCAGTGAAGGTTTCCTCCCACTCTGTGGGATTTCTCTTCACTTCCTTGATTGTTTCTTTTGATGTACAGAAGCTTTTGAGTTTGATGAGGTCCCATTTGTCAATTGTCGACCTTAATTCTTGTGCAGCTGCTGTCTGATTTAGGAAGTCTTTTCCTACGCCTATGTCTTGTAGTCTGCTGCCAACTTTTTCTTCTATCACCTTCAGAGTTTGGGGTTTCACGTTGAGGTCTTTAATCCATCTGGAGTTGACTTTTGTACAGGGTGAGAGGTAGGGGTTTAATTTCATTCTTCTACAAGTGGTGATCCAGTTTTGCCAACACCACTTGCTGAAGATGCTGTCTTTTCTCCATTGTGGTTTCTTGGCCCCCTTGTCAAATATGAGATGGCTGAAATTGTATGTGCTCAGATTTGGATCTTCGGTTTTGTTCCATTGGTCAACAGGTCTGTTTTTGTGCCAGTACCAGGCTGTTTTTATGACTATAGCCCTGTAGTATAGTTTAAAATCTGGTATAGAGATCCCTCCTGTGTAGCTCTTTTCACTCAGGATTGATTTGGCTATTCGGGGTCTTTTGTTTCTCCAAATGAATTTAAGAACTTTTGTTTCCAAGCCTGTGAAGAAACTCTTGGGGATTTTGATTGGGATTGCATTAAATCTATACAAGAGTTTTGGTAAAATGGACATTTTTACAATGTTAATTTTCCCAATCCATGAGCATGGGAGGTTTTTCCATCTTCTGAGGTCTTCTTCAATTTCTTTCTTTAAGGGTTTAAAATTTTTGTTGTAGAGGTCTTTGGTGTCTTTGGTTAGGTTTGTTCCTAGGTATCTTATTGTTTTTGAGGCTATTGTGAGTGGGAAGGTCTCTTTGAATTCTTTCTCCAGTTGCTTGTTCTTGGTGTAAAGAAAGGCCATTGATTTTCTAAGGTTAATTTTGTATCCTGCCACTTTGCTGAAGCTGTTAATCGTTTCTAGGAGTTTTCTGGTGGAGTTTTTTGCATCCCTTAAGTAAACAATCATATCATCAGCAAATAGGGATAGTTTGACTTCCTCTTTTCCAATTAGTACTCCTTTAATATCCTTTTCTTGCCTTATTGCTCTAGCAAGTGTTTCAAGCACTATATTGAAGAGGAGTGGTGATAGGGGGCAGCCTTGCCGAGTTCCTACCTTTAAAGGGAATGTTTCCGTCATTTCCCCATTTAGGATGATATTGGCTGTGGGTTTCCTGTATATGGCTTTGATTACATTGAGGAATGATCCCTCCAATCCAATTCCTTCTAGGACTTTAAGCATGAAGGGATGCTGGATTTTGTCAAAGGCTTTTTCAGCATCAATTGCGATGATGGTGTGGTTTTTGTCTTTGATTCCGTTTATGTGTTTGATGATGTTTATTGATTTTCGTATGTTGAACCATCCCTGCATCTCTGGTATGAATCCAACTTGGTCATGATGGATGATCTTCTTGATGTGGGTCTGTATGCGATTTGCCAGTATTCTGTTTAGAATTTTGGCATCTGTGTTCATGAGGGAGATGGGTCTATAATTCTCCTTTTTGGTTGTATCTTTGCCTGGTTTTGGTAATAGAGTGATGTTGGCTTCATAGAAGGAATTTGGGAGAGTTCCCTCTGATTGTATACTTCTAAACAGTTTCAGAAATAATGGTTGTAGGTCTTTTTGAAATGTTTTATAGAATTCTGCTGTGAAACCGTCTGGGCCTGGGCTTTTTTTAGTTGGGAGGCTTCTTACTACATCCTCTATTTCTTCATATGTTATGGGTCTGTTTAAGCTGCTGGTCTCCTCTTGGCCAAGCTTTGGTGATTCCCAAGATTTCAGATATTCATCCATTTCTTCTAGATTTTCAAACTTGGTAGAATATAGGTTCTTGTAATATTCCCATATAATTTTCTTGATCTTTTCCTTGTCCGTTGTGATATTTCCCTTTTCATCACAGATTGTATTGATTTGGAGTTGTTCCTTCTTTCTTTTTGTTAACTGGGCTAGAGGTCTGTCTATCTTGTTTATTCTTTCAAAGAACCAACTTTTGGCTTCATTGATTTTTTGTATTGTTTTCTTTGTTTCTATTTCATTGATTTCTGCTCTGATTTTTGTTATTTCTTCCTGTCTGTTGCGTTTAGGGTTCATCTGTTGTTGCCTCTCAAGTGCTTTTAGCTGTAGTGTTAGATCATTCACTTGTGCTCTTTCTGTTTTTCTAATGTAGGCACCCAGGGCTATAAATTTCCCTCTTAGGACTGCTTTTAAGGTATCCCATAAGTTTTGTTGTGTTGTATTGTCATTGTCATTCAGTTCCAGGAATGTTTTTATTTCTTTCTTTATCTCTTCCTTGACCCATTCATTATTCAAGAGTGTGTTGTTTAGTCTCCATGTGTTCTTGTAGGCAGGAGGGCTTGTCCTGGTGTTGATGTTGAGCTTCATTGCACTGTGGTCTGACAGGATGCATGAAATTATTTCAATCTTTTTGTATTTGTAGAGGTTTCTTCTGTGTCCCAGGATGTGGTCGATTTTGGAGAATGTTCCGTGGGGTGCTGAGTAGAAAGTGTATTCTCTGGTATTAGGATGGAATGTTCGGTAGAGGTCTATGAGGTCCATTTGGTGTATCATATCGTTCAGTTCAGATGTCTCTCTGTTTATTTTTTGTCCTGTTGACCTATCCAAAGGACTCAGTGGGGTATTGAAATCTCCCACTATGAGTGTGCTGGGGTTAGTCTGTGACTTGTGGTCCTGGAGAATTGTCTTTATAAAGTTTGGTGCACCAGAATTTGGGGCATATATATTCATAATTGTGAAATCTTCTTGGTGGATTGTTCCTTTGATGAAAATGTAATGGCCTTCTTTGTCTCTTCTGATTTCTTTTACTTTGAAGTCTATTTTATCCGATATTAAAATAGCAACACCTGCTTTCTTTTTGGTACCATTTGCTTGGAATATTTTTTTCCATCCCTTCACTTTAAGGTGGTGCCTGTCCTTGAAGGTAAGATGTGTTTCTTGCAGACAGCATATCGATGGATTCTGTTTCCTAATCCAGTCTCCCAGTCTATGTCTTTTGATTGGGGAATTTAGTCCATTAATATTTAAGGTTATGACTGATAGGTTTGTGTTGCTTCCTTTTGCCTTATTATCCATCTGCGGTTTTGATTTAGGTTTCTACTTCTGCAGTTATGCTTTTATTGATTTCTCCTTCTAGGTGCCTGGGGTTGGTTGCTCCTTTCTTCTGTTCTTTGAATTGCTTCAAGTATTCTCTGAAGGGTTGGTTTTCCGGACATGTATTCTTTCAAGTTGTTTATGTCATGGAAGATTTTCCTCTCTCCTTCCACTATGATTGACATTTTTGCTGGGTATAGTAACCTGGGCTGGCATCCATTGTCCCTCAACACTGGGAATGCTTTGCTCCAGGTTCTTCTTGCCTTCATCGTTTGCTGTGAGAAGTCCGTTGTTATTCTGATAGGTTTCCCCTTATAGGTCACTTGTTGTTTTTCTCTTGTCGCTTTAAGGATTTTGTCTTTGTTTTGGGTGTCCAGCATTTTAACTATGATGTGGCGTGGAGAATTTCTTTTCTGATCTTGTCTGTTTGGAGTTCTATGTGCTTCTTGTATTGGTATTGGTTTGTCCTTTTTTAGTTTGGGGAAGTTTTCATCTATTATTCTGTTGAAGATCTGATCAATACCATTCTCTTGGGATTCTTCTCCTTCCTCTATTCCTATGATGCGGAGGTTTGATCTTTTCATAGTGTCCCACAGCTCCTGGTTGTTCCATTTTTGTGTATTTTTAAATTTTTCATAATCTTTCCTTGAGGTTTTTAGTTGTTCTGTGTTGTCCTCCAGGTCTGATATTCTTTGTTCTGCTTCCTCCATTCTGCTTCTGAGGCTTTTTTCATTCCTTTCCTCTTGAATGGATGAGTGTTTGATTTCCTTTTTCATTTCCTCTTCTGATTTCTTTAGTGTTTCTATTTCTTTTTGGAGCTTCTCGATCTCTTTTTGTAGCTCTTTTGTTTGCTGGTTGGTTTCTTTTTCTTTTTCAGCATGGGATCTTTTCAGTGTTTCTACTTCCTTCCGGAGCTTGTCATTCTCTCTCTCTCGGTCCTCATTCTCTTTTCTTAGTTCTTTAATTTGTTCTTTATGATCTTGTAGTTCTTTAAGTATGTTCCCAATTGTGTTTCTGATGTCTGTGTCCTGGGGCATCCCCGGGGGGATCCCACTGCAGGAGTCATCCATAGGGTTGGTAAAGCTTGGCGTGGGATTATCCTGCACCTTTCCAGTGTAGTCTCTTCTTCGTGATCCTGGCATATGGGCTTCTCCTTGCCTGTATTCCAATGTGAGTCCTGAATGCCTCTTCACTGTGTTGAAGGCGTGCTTTGCTTGCCTCCTTCAGATCCTTCTTCGTAATCTCAGTTGGCAGGGGGGGGGGTCACCTGCCGCTGGGCTCAGGATATCTCAAATCTCAAGAGTCACACAAGCGTGCCTTTAATACCGGCTGGGAGGATAACTCCGCCCCCACAGCCACTAGATCTGTCTTCCCCTCTTCCTGCCGCTGGGCTCAAGAGATCTCCCCAAAGCCAATTTTTTATTGAAGCTTTGTGCATTTCATACAAATTTTCAAATCAAATCTAGACCTGTGTCCCCCTCCCAGTCCCTACACCCTACCAGAGCTCATGCATTCTGCCAAACATGTTTTTCATCTTTTTCTCAGTCTCTTTCATAATTTTTGATGCAGAAGTTACTGTTTCAAGTAGAAGTTCACCATTTTAGTCAGTTTTTTGATCCAGTCTTTTTGTTATTGTTATTGCTGTTATTCCTTCCAATACGCACAACTTCAAAATATGCATATATGCATGACACATATCATAGGTTTTAGCACCCTCAGCTTATGATTTTTTTTTATTAGGCTGAAAGATGTCATGTTTGAAGGCTCCTCCTTGGCAAGCCCAAACCACCATCAGTTCTGGCCTTGTGCTCCACACTGGGGTTTTCCCTTCCCCTGGTCACCAAATGAGGTCCAGTAAGCAACATGTCCTGTCTTGATCTTCCTGTACTGGTCTCCATGATACAGCCTGGGTAGTCCAACAATGGCAGTCTATACTCTGAAGAGGCTGAAACCCCAGTAGTAGCTCAGTTCACAAGTTGGATGTCTCAGCAGTCCCCATCTGGCACTGAACATTTGGAGGATTCTTGGAGAGACATGAGTCTTCAGTCCATATTGGAAGGTTGAAAAACTGTGTCTCATGACTTTGAAGAATGTCAAAAGAAGTGGCAGCCACAGGGTAGCTGCACTTACCAGTAAGAAAGGCAAAACAACTGTGTTCTTTTTTTAATTTTTATTTTTTAATTTATTTTTATTTTTACTTTTTGTCTTTTTGCTAAAATCTCAAGTTTTATAACTGAAGTACAATTTCTCAGGCCTCATTATTTATTTCTAGTTATACTTTCCTTTTGGATGTTTAAGGCCACACAGCCCAGATTAACCAAGGTTTTGTTTTCTTTAGGTCAGTTGAGGATCTGGTCCTCAAGGGTCTTGTAGGTTGCTGCCAACTTTATCTTCTATCACCTTCAGAGTTTTGGGTTTCACAATGAGGTCTTTGATCCATTTGGAGTTGACTTTTGTGCAGGGGGAGAGGTAAGAGTTTAACTTTATTCTTCTACAAGTGGTGATCCAGTTTTGCCAACACCACATGCTGAAAGTGCTCTTTCCTCCATTGTGTCTTCTTGGACCTCTTGTCAAATATGAGGTGGCTGAAATTGTGTGTGCTCAAGTTTGGATTATTGGTTTTGTTCCATTGGTCTACAGGTCTTTTTTTGTGTCAGTACCAAGCTGTTTTTATGATTATACCCCTGTAGTATAGTTTGAAGTCTGGTATAGAGATCACCTCTGTATTGCTCTTTTCACTCAGGGTTGCTTTAGCTATTCACAGTCTTTTGTTTTTCCATATCAAATTAAGGATTTTTTTTTTCCAAGCCTGTGAAGAAACTCTTGGGGATTTCAATTGGGATTGCATTGAATCTGTATATTAATTTGGGCAGAATGGACATTTTTTGGACATTTTTACTATATTAATTTTTCCAACCCATGAGCATGGGAGGTCTTTCCATCTTCTGATGTCTTCTTCAATTTCCTTCCTCAGGGGCTTAAAATTTTGTTGTAGAGATCTTTTGTGTCTTTGGTTAGGTTTGTTCCTAGGTATCTTATTGTTTTTGAGGTTATTGTAAGTGTGAAGGTCTCCTTGTATTCCTTCTTCAGTTGCTTGTTGTTGGTGTAAAGAAAGGCTACTGATTTTTCTAGGTTAATTTTGTATCCTGCCACTTTACTAAAACTCTTAATCCTTTCTAGGAGCTTTCTGGTAGAGTTTTTAGCATCCGTTAGGTAAACTATCATATCATCAGCAAAAAGGGATAGCTTGACTTCCCCTTTTCTAATTAGTACTCCTTTAATTTCCTTTTCTTGCCTTATTGCCCTAGCAAGTGCTGTCTTGCATCTTTTTATCTGTATTTTTTTTAACTTTTTCAATGTGGAAGTTCACTGGTCAGTTCTTTGAACAAGTTTTTTTTATTACCTTTAATTTTATATTACTCCCAAATATACATATATACACTCCATACCTTTACCAAAATTAATGAAAAAGTGATTAAAAGACTAATACAAAGGGTCAAGAGAAAGTTGGTTCTTTGAAAATAAACATAATTGACAAACCCTTAGCTAAACTAACCAAAAGAAAATACACATTCATAAGATTAGAGATGAAAAGAGGGACTTTTTACAACAGCAAAGAGCTGGAAGCAACCCAGGTGTGTCCCACCTCAACTGATGAGTGGATAACGAAAATATGGTACATTTACACAATGGAGTTCTATGCAGTGATAAAAAAGATGACACCATGAAATTTGTAGGTAAATGGACGGAACTAGAAGCTGTTATGCTAAGTAACACACACACACACACACACACACACACACACATACACACAAACGACAAATGGTGTCCCTCATTTGTGGATCCTAGCATCAAACACTTCTATGTAAGTCAAGCTGGGTAATTTTTTAGTTAAAAACAATACCACATCCTCTGATGGTACTATGGATATAGCTTAAAATTTATGTCTCTATTATCCTGAGATGTAAGATTTATGAGTAAGAATAAACCTCTTTTTTAAACTACATTAAAACACTTCAACTATGTAACTTTAGGAATATAAAATTATATTTCTGTTTGACTGTATGAAATGTTACTGTTAAAATGTGTATCTCAGGGGCTGGAGAGATGGCTCAGTGGTTAAGAGCACCAACTGCTCTTGCAGAGGACCCAGGTTTGATTCCCAGCACCCAATGGTGGCTCAGAATCGTCTTTAACACCAGTTCCAGGGGAATCCAACACCCTCTTCTGACCACCACGGCATTGCATGACCCGGGTGCACAAACTTACATGCAGACAGTATACTCATACACATAAAAAATAAATAAATAAAATTAAAATGTGTATCTCAAATGTGTGTCTTGGAATTAACCTATAGTTTATTTTCAGACTGTCATTTTGCTATAAGTTTGGAGGGTACATATTCATAATTTTTCTTTTAGTTTTACAACTTTCAATTTTTTTATTTCTTTATTGAGGTTCTGTGCATTTTTTAATTTTTATTGAGCACATTTCATACATTTCTTAATCAAATTTAGACTCATTCCCCCATCCATGCCCACCCCTCCACCAGAGCTCATGGATTCTGTCATACATGTTAAGTCCTGTCTTGCATCTTTTTCTCAGTCTTTTATAACCTTTCAATGCACAAGTTTACTGTTTTGGTCAGTTCTTTGAATAGGTTTTTCTCTTTTTTTGTTGTTCCCTTTATGCATATATACTCTCCACACATAAATCAAAATTACAAAAATCTGAAAATAAACTATAGGTTAATTCCAACGCACATTTAGAGATTCACATTTTAACAGTAAAGTTATGAATACATATCTTCCACCCATATATGGTAATTACGATGTGTGAATACAAGTGGTAGGTCAATTCTAGAGCCCATTAAGAGATTTGACCCATCCAGCAGGTCAGTCAATGGGGTCTGGAAGAGAAGGAGTGAGGGGAAGGGACAAGAGATGCAAGGAATGGAGACAAGACAGGTTCTGATCAAGTCTTGTTTACTGTAGGTTCATACACAGAATATAAAGGGTAGGCGTAAGAGGAAGTGTTTGCAACAATGTTGCATAAAGGAACAAACATGCTGATACAGATCATTGGGATTAGTCAACACTAGGGTTCAAGGAACATCCTGTTTACAGAACATTTCATGGTTAAAGTTAAACTGATTTCCCTACGGCTGACCGACTGACCTTGAGAGGGGGCCCAATGGAAAATTACTACTTTGGCTGAGTAGAAGAAGCCAGATACCTGACATGGTCTACGGACCCCCACAGAGATTCACATTATACTGCTTTTTTTTAGGTCTTTTCGAGACAGGGTCTCCCTGTAGCCCATGCTGTCCTGGAACTCACTCTGTAGACCAGGCTGGGCTTGAACTCACAAAGATCTGCCTGCCTCTGCCTCCCAAGTGCTAGGATTAAAGGCATGTGCCACCACGCCCAGCGAGATTCACATTATAATAGCACAGTTGCTTTCAGAAACAATGAAATATAATAATAAAGTGGCCCAGTTTGCCTGTCAACTGGGGATTTGGTGTTAGCATCCACAAATGAGGGAAAACATTGGCCTTTTTTTTTCTGGTACTGAGTTACTTCACTTAGCATAATGGCTTCGAGTTCCATCCATTTACCTGCAAAGTTCATGATGTCATCCTTCTTTACTGCTGAGTAGTACTCCATTGTGTGGATGTACCACATTTTTGTCATCCACTCATCAGTTGAGGGCCATTTGGGTTTGTTCCAGCTCTTCACTATTGTGAAGAGAGCCGCAGTAAACATGGATGTGCATGTATCTTTGTGGTAGGATGAGTCTTGTGAGTATATACCCAGGAGTGGTATGACTGGGTCAGGTGGTAGGCTCATTTTGAGTCTTTTGAAAAGTTCTCCACGCAGCTTTCCATGGTGGTTGTACCAGTTTACTTTCCCACCAGCAGTCGACAAGTGTTCCCTTTTCCCCACAACTTCTCTAGCATTTGGTGTCTTTTGTGTTCTCGATCTTGGCTAGTCTTATTGGAGTGAGACTTACCTTAATGTGGTTTTAATTTGCATTTCCTTAATTATTAATGCTATTGAACACTTTTTAAGATGTTTCTCAGCCATCTTTACTTCCTTACTGGTGAAGTCTCTGTTTTTCTCTTTACTCCATCTTTGAGTAAGTCATTTGTTTTCTTCTTTGTTTTTTAAGTAGTTTGTATATTCTGGATGTTAATGCTCTGTCAGATGTATCAGTGGTGAAGGTTTCCTCCCACTCTGTGGGTTTTCTCTTCACTTCCTGTTGCCACATATGGAAAATTCAAAGAGAGACTTCCCATTCATGTATGTTTTGGTGATTTTCAGTTTAATTTCTGGAGAGCCAGTTTTGAAAGGGGTAGTATTGGGTGGTGTCCCAATTCCTTTCACTTCTTAGGACTCAAAACACAATTGGCATTATGAGCACCAGGTTCTCCATTAAACACATGGGAAGTAAGATCTTTCAACTTCTCAGCTGGAATAAAGGGAAGTGCATCATGGCCATTAAATCTCTGCATGACCCCTTCCTGTAGGCTGTTAGGAAGGTGAGCTTTGCTGCAGAATACAGAACATTCGTGATTCACTTCACAGTTCTGAGTCTTTCCATTTGTACTGCCCAGGATTTCTGGTGCCTGCTTCATCTTCATGCACTTTACAACTTTCTGAACAGAGAGAGGACTTTTTCTGATGCTAAATTCCATCCAACCTCGATGCTTTGTTCTTAGAACACTGTGCTATGTCACATCCTCGGAAGGCTGTCCCACTGCGAGGCCATGGAGGGCAGGCCAGTGGCCAGGCAGGGGTGCAGCACCTACCCCACCCCCATGCCTCCCACCTGCCTGCTGCTGCCGCCTCAACAAAATTTCAAATTGCATACAGACCCACATCAAAAAGATCATCCATCATGATCAAGTTGGATTCATATTAGATATGCAGGGATAGTTCAACATACAAAAATCAATAAATATCATAAAACAAATACATGGACTGAAAGACAAAAAGTACATGATCATCTCAATTGATGCAGAAAAAGCCTTTGACAAGATCCAGCATCCTTTCATGTTTAAAGTCCTAGAGGGAATTGGACTGAAGCAAACATTCCTCAACTTGATCAAAGCCATATATAGCAAACCCACTGACAACATCATCCTAAATGGAGAAAAATTGGAGCCATTTCCCTTAAAGGTGGGAACCCAGCAAGGCTGCCCCTTATTGCCACTCCTCTTCAACATAATGCTTGAAATGCTTGCTAGGGCAATAAGACAAGAGAAGGAAATTAAAGGAGTACTAATCAGAAAAGAAGTTAAGCTATCCCTTACTGAAGATATGATAGGTTTACCTAAGGGATGCTAAAAAATACACAGGAAAACTTCTAGAAACAATTAAGAGTTTCAGTAAAGTAGTGGGATACAAAATTAACCTGTAAAAATCAGTAGCCTTTTTTTACACCAACAATAAACAAGTGGAGAGGAATATAAGAATAGCTTCCCACTCACAGAAGCCTCAAAAATAATGCCTGGGAACAAACCTAACCAAAGATACCAAAGATTTCTACAACAAAAAATTTAAACTCCTGAAAAAGGAGATTTAAAATGACATCAAAAGATGGAAAGATCTCCCATGCTCATGGACTAGAAAAATTAATATAGTAAAAATGTCCATTTTAGGCCAGCCTGGTCTACAAAGTGAGTTCCAGGACAGCTGGGGCTACAGAGAGACCCTGCCTTGAAAAGACCAAAAAAAATCCATTTTACCCAAATTGATATACAGATTCAATGCAATCCCAATCAAAATCAAAATCCCCATGAGCTTTTTCACAGACTTGGAAAAAAAATCCTTAAATTCATATAGAAAAACAAAAGACCCAAAATAGCTAAAGTAACCATGAGTAAATTGTAATATGGGGGGATTGCTCTCCCAGACTTCAAGCTATATTACAGGCCATAGTCATAAAGAAAGCCTGGTACTGGCATAAAAACAGACCCATTGACCAATGGAACAAAATTGAAGATCCAAACTTGAGCTCATACAATTTCAGCCACCTCATATTTGACAAAGGGGGCAAAAAAAACCTCAATGGAGGAAGGATAGCATCTTCAGCAAATGGTGCTGGCAAAACTGGACCACCATTTGTAGAAGAACAAAATTAAACCCCTACCTCTCACCCTGTACAAAAATCAAATCCAAGTGGATCAAAGATCTCAATGTGAAACCTGAAACCCTGAAGGCAATAGAAGATAAATTTGGCAACAACCTACAAGACATAGGCATAGGAAAAGACTTTCTAAATCAGACAGCAGCTGCACAGGAAATAAGGTCAACAGTTGACAAATGGGACCTCATCAAACTCAAAAGCTTCTGTACAGCAAAAAAAAAAAACAAAAAACAAAAAACAAAAAACAAAAAAAAAACCAAAAAACCAAAAAAACAATCAAGGAAGTGGAGAGAAAACCAACAGAGTGGGAGGAAATCTTCACCAGTGATTCATCTGACAGAGCATTAATGTCAAGAATATATAGACTACTCAAAAAACAAAGAAGTAAGAAAACAAATGACTTACTCAAAAGATGGAGTAAAGAGCTGAACAGAGACTTCACCAGTGAGGAAGTAAAGATGGCTGAGAAACATCTTAAAAAGTGTTCAACATCATTAATAACTAAGGAAATGCAAATTAAAACCACTCTCAGATATCATCTCACTCTGATATGTCTGGCTAAGATCAAGAACACAAAATACACCAAATGCTGGAGAGGTTGTAGGGAAAGGGGAACACTCGTCAACTGCTGGTGGGAATGTAAACTTGTACAATCATTATGGAAAGCAGTGTGGAGAACCATTAGAAGACTCAAAATGAGCCTACCACCTGACCCAGTCATACCACTCCTGGGTATATACCCACAAGACTCATCCTACCGCAAAGATACATGCAAATCCATGTTTATTGAAGCTCTCTTCACGATAGCAAAGAGCTGGAACAAACCCAAATGGCCCTCAACTGATGAGTGGATAACAAAAATGTGGTACATCCACACAATGGAGTACGACTCAGCAGTAAAGAAGGATGACATCCGGCTGGGCGTGGTGGTGCACGCCTTTAATCCTAGCACTTGGGAGGCAGAGGCAGGCGGATCTTTGTGAGTTCAAGGCCAGCCTGGTCTACAGAGCAAGTTCCAGGACAGCTGGGGCTACAGGGAGACCCTGTCTCAAAAAGACCAAAAAAAAGAAGGATGACATCATGAACTTTGCAGGTAAATGGATAGAACTCGAAGCCATTATGCTAAGTGAAGTAACACAGTCCCAGAAAAACAAGTGGCGAATGGTCTCCCTCTTTTGTGGATGCTAACACCAAATCCCCAGAAGAAAGACAAGCTGAACAACATTATTGTTATATTTCTGTTTATCTGAAAGCAACTATGTTGTTATAATGTAAATCTCTTAATGGGCTCTAGAATCGATCCACCACTTTCAGACTCTGTAATTACTGTATATGAGTGGAAAGTATTTATTCATATTTTAGAGTAATATAAAATTAAAAGAGGAAAATGTGAATTCCTAAACAAAAAAAAAAGACTGAGAGAAAGATGTTGGACAGTTATGGCAGAGTGCATGATCTAGGGTGGGGTAGGGGGAAGGGAAAGGGGAATATGTTTAAACTGAACTAAGAAATGATGTCTGACATACAGAAAACATCAATAAAAGCATTATTAAAAAAAGACTGAGAAAAAGGTGCAAGATATGTATGGCAGAATGCATGAACTGGGGTGGGGTTGGGAGATGGAAAAGGGAATTTGTCTAAATTGGACTGAGGAATGATGAGATACATAAAACATCAATAAAATATTTTTGGGATCTTTTTCAAGACAGGGGCTCCCTATAGCCCCAGCTGTCCTGGAACTCCCTCTTGTAGACCAGACTGGCCTTGAACTCACAAAGATCTGCCTGCCTCTGCCTCCCAAGTGTGAGGATTAAAGGCATATGCCACCCACTCGGCTAAAATATTTCATTAAAAATAAAGAATATCTTTGTTGGAACAAAAAGACTGGGTCAAAGAAGTGACTGAAATGGTGAACTTCTGCTCAAAACAGTAAACTTCTGTATCAAGAATTTTGAGAGAGACTGAGAAAAAGATGAAAAATATGTTTGGCAAAATACATGAGCTCTGGTGGGGTGGGGGGGCAGGAAGGGGCTCATGGGTCTAAATGTGATTGGAAATTTTATTTGAAATGCACAAAGCTTCAATGAAAAATTGGCTTTGAAAAAAAAAAAAAAAGAAAACCTGGGTTTGGTTCCTAGCACCCACATGGCAGCTAACAACTGTCTGTAACTCTAGTTCCAGAGGACCAAATGCCCTCCCCTGGCCTCCAATGTACACATGGTGCCTTTAGATACAAACAGGAAAAATACTCATACACATAAAATAAAAATAGATTTTTTAAAAACCAGTCTTCAGTACTGTGTTATTAGAGTTTTGTGAACCTGCTCTATTTGGGATATACCATGACATTGTGTTATCAGAAAAATAAAAAGTCAAGATATGTACACTCAATTCTGATTAGATTAGTCATAATATTTTGGAATTTAAAAAAATCTAGTTATTTCACAGTCCAATTTAAAAGTGGCATAAATTCATCAGGAGTAAAGAATCAGCAATTTTTATTCAAAGCCAATTTTTATTGAAGGTTTGTGCATTTCATACAAAAGTTCCCAATCAAATCTAGACCCATTCCCCCTTCCTTGCCCCTCTCCCTCCACCCCACCAGAGCTCATGCATTCTGGCAAACATGTTTTTCAACTTTTTCTCAGTCTCTTTTAAAATATTCCATGCAGAAGTTTACTGTTTCAGGCAGAAGTTCATCCTTTCAGTCAGTTCTTTGACCTAGTCTCTTTTTGTTGTTGTTCCTTCCAATTTGCATCATTCCAAAATATGCATATATGCATGCCACACATATATCAAGATTACGAAATCATAGGTTTTAGCATCTTCAGTTTATGATTTCTTTTTTTATTACTATTTTTTTCTTTATTAGGCTGAAAGATGCCATGTTTTCCTTAAGGATTATTTGAAGGCTCCTCCTTGGCAAGCCCAAACCACCGACAGTCCTGCCCTTGTGCTCCACACTGGGGTCATCCCTTTCCATGGTCACCAAATGAGGTCCAGTAAGCACAGAGTTCTGTTTTGATCTTCCTGTACTGGTCTCTGTGATACATCCTGGGTAGTCCAAGAGTGGCAGTCTATAATCAGCAAAATTATGTAGACTGACATGTAAGAAGTATAAAGCTTGGGGCTGGAGAGATGGCCTAGCGGTTAAGAGTGCTGACCGCTCTTGCAGAGGACCTGGGTTCAATCCCCAGCAACTACATGGCGGCTAAGAACCCTCTGTAACTCCAATTCCAGGAGAACTCCAGTTCCAGGGGAATCCAACACCCTCTTCTGACCTCCGCGGCACCGCATGACACGGGTGCACAGACCTACATGCAGACAGTACATTCATACACATAAAAAATAAATAAATACAATTAAAAGAAACAAAAAAAAAAAAGAGTGCCTACTGCTCTTGCAGAGGACCCGGGTTCGATCCCCAGGACCCACATGGAAGCTGAGAACCGTCTGTAACTTCAATTCCAGAACTCCAGTTCCAGGGGAATCTGACACCCTCTTCTGACCTCTGCAGCATTGCACAACACAGGTGCACAAACCTACATGCAGACAGTACATTCATACACATAAAAAATAAATAAAAATTTAAAAATAAGTATAAAGCCTTACCAGTGTTACATGAAAAATACACATCTTTCATTTCACTTATTCACTTGATTATATTTGTGTACACACACACACACACACACACACACATCCTACATTCCAGTTGCTAGGGATATAGTCATGAAAAACAAAACATCCCTTTTCATGGAGCATGTAGGCTATATTCTTTGCCAGGTAGGAAGTGTTAGGTTTACAGTGGTGTGACCACCAAATAGAAGGAAAATACCAGTCTTAGGCACTCCAGGAAACTTTACTTCTAGAATAGCCAGGGCTGGGCACTGTAGATGGAGCAGAGCAGCCAGCAGCCAAGATGGCATCTGTTCAGGCCCTTTTAAATGTCTTGAGCCAGATATCAGGTAAAAAGGAAGTGAGGTCATTGACTGACAGTTTTTAGAGGGAGTGGAAAATCTGTGTACTCAGGTTTTGAGCGAACCAAGCCTAGTAGTCCAGCCTTTTGGCTATAGTAGAGAAGGGGCATCATATTCTTTTCTGTAACTGCTTCCAGCTTATGGGGGGCATAGTTGGGAGATAAAAGGGGATTTCAGACTGGTAAATGGGGACCTGGTCTCTGCCTCAGTCACTCTGAATGACTGGTGTTCAGTTCAGATCAATAGTGGCCAATGGTTGGTGTGCAGTTTCACCCTTTAAAACTGAAAGAACAAGCTGGTTAAGTCTTGTGTGAGTGAGCTGTTGGGTTTGGTTTTGGAAACACCATAAGTGGCATGGTGCCACAGAACACAGATTTCTCAGTACCAACAGGGGGTCTAGTAAGTGCACTGGCCATGGAAGACCAGTACTCTGGGGTAAGGGATTGGAAAAAAGTTTTAGTACAGAGGGCCCCAGAATAAGAGCCACCATAAACATGACAATAGGTTCTGGGGAGGCATTAGTCATGAATCCCAAATATTTTTGACAGGTTAGTACAGAAGTGGTAGTTTTCATAAACTTCTGCATTGAAATTTTTAAAAGAGACTGAGAAAAAGATGAAAAAACATGTTTGGCAGAATGCATGAGCTCTGGTGGGGTGGGGGGCAAGGAAGGGGAATAGGTCTAGATTTGATTGGGAAATTTTGTATGAAATGCACAAAGCTTTAATAAGAAATTGGCTTTATAAAAAGTAGTGGTAGTTTTCTAGCATAGCACAGCAGATCTCACTTCTCTCTGAGGTAATAAGGTATGTTATTTTATTTTTTGATTATAGTTTCCTGCTGGGCTATTTAAAATCATACAGTTAGCTCAGATAAATTAATTTAATTTTGCTGTTAAGGTCAGTTGAGGCTCTGGTCCTCAGGGGTCACTCAGGCCTTTGGGGAGTGCCTGGCTCCTTTGGCTTATTCTTTTACCAGATCCATCTATGTGAGGACAAAGTCAGGTCTTGCCTGACCAGACTTCCCTTTGAAGCAGGAGGAGACTTTCCTCTGTGTTGACCTTCCTCTTCTTAGACTGCACACTGGTTGGAGTCCCTTAAGCAAATCTCCAAGACCTCCCTGCACAGGAAGACTGGTGACTCACAGTCACAGGACATTTAGAGAGGTGCCCTCACAGACCCCTAGGACTTAAGTCGACGTTAGAGTGCAAGGGCCAAAAGACTGTCCCTTTAAATCCCTCTGGCTAAATCAGATTAGAGCTTTTAAGCATGGTTGTTTGCCATGCAGCTCCAGCAGGTTCAGGTCCTGAAGTGGGTGGTTGCAAGGGTGGTAAGAAATCAGTCAGACAAGACACAAAAATTTCTTTGAGTGCTCTGAAAGTTGCAGAGAGCTTTTCAGGTTTGCCACTCAGCTAATTCTCTCTGTTGTAAATTGCTCAGGCCCTGATGTTTATTTTTATACCCTAAAACTAGTACAGAACATGCAAACCTAAGCTAGTAAAGAAAAAAACAGCCCAAGTTCCCCGTAAATATTTTTCAGAAAATTCACACCTGCAATCATTCTTAACATAAAAAAAAGTAAAATAATAATGGTACAGCCACTCAGCTAAGCTCAGCAATTTAGCAATTTTGCAGCAAAGGAAGTTAATATTAACTTTCAATTCTAAGGACTTCATTGTTTATGCCTTGTGGTTATATAGGTGCTAGACAGTGTACAGTGAGCTTTAAAGCTTTAACCATAGAGAGCTTTACTTTCATTATTTTAGCTCCTCGCTCACCTGACCCATATGTCATTTTGTGGCTGATGTGGCTTTGATTCATATCTTGTATTGTTTTTTTTTTTTCCCCTCATTTCTCTCTTTACACCTCCTGCTGAGGTGATTTCCTAGGGGATACCAGTCTTTGAGTCACAAAGCTAAAATCCACAGCCTCACTGGACTTAGTTTCACTTTGTCTGGCAATCCTTTCTTAGTTTAAACTTGGCCATGAAATCATCAAAATTCTTTTCTTAACTTGGGCAATCTGTACATGACACATATTCTGTAGAATTCTTATTTGCTACTGTAACATACTTTTGAGTTATTACACACAGTGTTATTTCTCACAAAGGATTCATTTCTAGAAAAGGCAAAATATTAGTTCTGTTTCTTGAGGCAGAAGCAGGTGCCCTAATTGCTAGAAAAGGATTATTAAAAACCAAGGTCAGCTGGAGAGCAGACTTCCACCAGGTCACTGGAGCTTTGTCAAGCAGTGATCCTTTCACAAATGGCTCGGCCAGTTGTTAAACTTCCAAGAGGGTCCAGTTATATTAATTTCGTATTTTTAATTGCTATATAACATGTAAATAAAGCTTGAACAGAAACTTAAGCATTTTAATAAATCCTGAATTGTTGTGACAAAACACTCTGATCAATACTAACTTGGGGGAAAAAGGGTTTATTTATTTTACAGTTCCCAATTCATAGTTCATTACTTACAGAGCCCAAGGTATAAACTCAGGGCAGGAACCCGGAGGCAGGGCTGCAGTACAGGCTAGGAGGGAATGCTGCTTACTGGTTTGTTCTGCTGGCCCATGTTCAGCCCATTTTCTTATACAATACAGAAAAGATCTGCCCAGGGGTGGCACTGCCCACAGTGGGCTGGGTCATCTCACATTACTTAAAAATCAATAAGATATCCCATGGACAGGGCCACAGGCCAGTCCAATGGAGGCACTTATTGAGGTTTCCTCAGTTCAGGTGTGTCAAGGTGACAGTAAAGCTATCCAGGACAGCATATATTTTGTTCTTTAGGGTTTAGATCTATAAAGGGCTATTTAGGTACACTAGGTAGAATGGATATAAGCCACTAAAGGAGAAATTTAACATTTTTAGGATAAGTAGACATAGCCCAGAAAACAACCATAAAATAATAAAGAAGCTTAAAATAATGCCTTCTACGGCATCTATCTTAAATGAAGGCTATTTCACTATAAATAGAGGCAGTTTGTTTTTCCTGCCCCACCCCCAGACGCTGAGCTGGAGTTTTGAGAAGGAAGGGGGGGGTCACATTTACATACCTGTAGACAGGAAATAGGTTGATGTAAATCAAGCTCACCAAAACTGTTTTAATTGGACTATCCCATATGGTTCCCAGAGGTAGAACCTAGTTTTTCTTGATAATATCAAAAGTAAAGCTGGGTGTGGTGGCACATGCCTGTAATCCTAGCACTTGGGAGGAAGAAGCAGGCAGATCTCTGTGAGTTCAAGGCCAACCTGGCCTACATAGTGAGTTCTAGGACAGCTGGGGCTACAGGGAGACCCTGTCTCAAAAAGACCAAAAAAAAAAAAAAAAAAATCAAAAGTAACATGTCCAAAGTATAACAGGGGTATATAAAATTATTTTTTTTAGGTATGGGTAACTCAATAGTTATATGTGTCCACTTCATCTCATACTATCAAGGTGTGCAGTACAAGCCAAAGTAATTTTTATAACACTGAGGCCAGGTGTGGTGGTGCATACCTGTAATCCCAGCACTTGGGAGGCAGACAGGTGGATCACTGTGAACACAAGGCCAGCCTGGTTTACATAGTGAGTTCCAGGCCAGCTGGGGCTACAGGGAGATCTTGTCTCAAAAAAAACAAAAAACAAAAACAAAAAAAACACCCAATCGCTATGATAATATTACAAATAATTATCTCAAATAAAATAGGCAGAATTATAACATTTAAAACTATCCACAGTCTACACAGTACCAAGAGTCCCCAGTGTGGAACACAATTTCCTTGAAATAAGAATATAAAAATATTGAAAAGAACTAATTTCTTCATAAAAGTTATACTATCAATGATCTGACAGATCCTTAATATTTTATAACTACATTAAAGAATTCTCAAAAGCCAACAGTACTTCATACACATATCACACATGAGGTTTTTACCACCGTATTTATACTGAACAGAGCCACATACATTGCTGCCAAACATAAAGACTTTCATTTGGAGAAAGCATTGTCAGAAATGTCATTTATATTCTAATATAGTAAATATCTTTAACTGGGTTTCAAACTCAACAAGTGATGGAAAATAGAATAATATATCCTATTTTTACTAAAAGCTAACTATAACTAAAGTTACAATATGATAATTAAAGACAGTTTCACTAAGAGAGAAGCTAATGAATCAGATGGCAGGAAATAGTCTTATTAAGGCAATACAAAATAAATTTAACAATTCACAATACCAAAAGTATGAAGCAGGGTATAAGAAAATGGTATTCAGGAACAGAAGAGAGAATGAGAGAGGAAGGCACACACACAGCATACAGGGTGGGCACTGTGACAACCAGTCCAGGCTGAGGCAGTGGCATATACATGAAATCGTATGTCAATTTTATTAAAAAAATTTTTTTTTATTATTATTTATCTTTGTATGTGTATGAATGTACTGTCTGCATGCAGGTCTGTGCACCCGTGTCGTGCAATGCTGCGGAGGTCAGAAGAGGGTCTCGGATTCCCCTGGAACTGGAGTTCTCCTGCAATTGGAGTTACAGACGGTTCTTAGCCGCCATGTGGGTGCTGGGGATCGAACCCGGGTCCTCTGCAAGAGCGTTGGTGCGCTTAACCGCTAGGCTATCTCTCCAGTCCCCCATATGTCAATTTTATAAAATAAAATAAACATAATAAAGTCTACTGGCAGTTATTTTGAACACATTGCAGTTGTCTATTTCTAGGCTGTTTTATTGGAGGGAAGAAACTGTCTTAAGAACCCTTTTGGGATTAGTTTTTAGAAAACAAATTTAATGAAAAATATTTTTAAAGTAAACAAATGAAAGAAATACTTTAAAACAATTACTTTGGTGAGCAAGCTCAATCTAACAGGTAGTTAACAAAAAAATTTCAGATAACCAGGTTAGATACCATTTTTTGTAGATATTTACAGAACCTGGATTTATCAGGCCTTTGAATATATTTTGATTAGGCATGCCATAAATGAAGACAGAAACGGTGGCCAGCTTAAAACTATTTTGAGACAAATAACACATGGAGACAGTTACTATAATTGCATGAGATCTCTCTGCATGGAAATATGTTCCATCCTAACACAAGGAATAATATTAAAACATGACATTACAGAGTTTTTTTTAACTGACAATAGAAAATGATGATCATAGAAAATTATATGAGAGAGAGAGAATGACAAGTTCCGGAAGGAAGTAGAAACACTGAAAAGGTCCCATGCTGAAAAAGAAAAAGAAACCAACCAGCGAACAAAAGAGCTACAAAAAGAGATTGAGAAGCTCCAAAAAGAAATAGAAACACTAAAGAAATCAGAAGAGGAAATGAAAAAGGAAATCAAACACTCATCCATTCAAGAGGAAAGGAATGAAAAAAGCCTCAGAAGCAGAATGGAGGAAGCAGAACAAAGAATATCAGACCTGGAAGA